>CM060655.1:38611826-39006826 GCA_030686955.1 Odontamblyopus rebecca
ATATTATTCTAAATGTTATATTATTCTATTCTGTTGTCTTAAAAAAATGTATTAAATTAAATCAATAAATAAAGGCTGTACTAAAAAATAGAATAGATTACAACAACAAAGAAGCTAATAGCGATAAAGAAGATTAAAAAAAGAAAGAAAGAAGCAGGCGACAACTTGGGAGAAAATGGAGCCTGAATAAAATAAGTCTTCATTTTTCTGTTAAAATGTGGCTTAATTAGTCAAATATAGAGTTTGCGTTAAATGAATAAACTTTAAATTAGTAAACACGTTTATGAGTTCGTGTTGTTGTGATCTGCGCATGCGCGGCGGGTAGTTTACGCGTTGTCATAGAAACAGGTGCTGAGGAGAAGCGGGGCTAAGCGAGCGATAAAAATACAACAAAAACTCTGAATAAAGTTCCTCAAAGTCCGGGACAGCAGGACAAGAGCAGGAAAAGTGAGTTTAAGACGTTTAAGTGACACGTTTACATCTATTTATGAGTTTGGCTCTGGTCTGTAGTTGTGCTAATCGCAGGTTCTGTCCGAGTTTAGTGAATATTATAATTAATTCGGCGTTAGCTTAGCTGTTAGCTATTAGCTGTTAGCTTCGTTAGCCAGGTTAGTCACTTAAGTTATTTGCTGGGTTTCAGTTGACATCACACACCTGACAGTCCCAGTTTGAGCCCGGTGTCCCCTGTCCCAGCAGATTTATATAAAACCAGTGATTTGTCCCAGTTTAATTCAAGAAATGTCCCTGGTGTCCCTATTTATGACCAATTTAAGATAATCAAGGGCTAAACTAAGATTAAACCAGGATCAGGTCTAAACTAAACTAATACAGGACTACATCAGATCTAAACCAGGACTAACCTAAGACTAAACCAGGACTAAATGTCATTTTTATACTCCCGTTTCAAGACGGGACGTATTATGGTATGACGCTGTCCGTCCGTCTGTCTGTCTGTCTGTCTGTCTGTCCGTCCGTCTGTGGACACTTCAAAGCTTTGAAGTCTTTGAAGCTTTGAAGTTTAAAGTTCAAAGGTGACACACAGTTCCAGCTGCAGCGGTTGCTAGGCAACGGGAGACAGAATACAAGACAACTACACATTACCTTGTCCACGCTCTAGCTCGACAACCGTCTCACCTAGGAATGTCAAACTTCATGGCTGGACACCCCATGGATCAAGGATGTCTATATACAATAATTCAAAGTGCGGGCATATTTTACCCCGCTGGAGGAGCTCTTGTTAGTAATGCATTGCTCTAACGTTCAATTTTAATGTATTTCTAAGCTTTACTATAAGGCCTTTGGGGTTTTTTGCCTTTTC
This sequence comes from Odontamblyopus rebecca, assembly GCA_030686955.1. Taxonomy (NCBI): domain Eukaryota; kingdom Metazoa; phylum Chordata; class Actinopteri; order Gobiiformes; family Gobiidae; genus Odontamblyopus; species Odontamblyopus rebecca. The sequence continues at coordinate 38,613,145 of CM060655.1, forward strand.
CGGTGCACCTTCTTTTTATACTCCCATTTCAAGACGGGACGTATTATGGTATGGCGCTGTCCGTCCGTCTGTCTGTCTGTCTGTCCGTCCGTCTGTCTGTGGACACTTCAAAGCTTTGAAGTCTTTGAAGCTTTGTCTTCATGAAGAGGCAAAACATGTGGGGCATGCGCCTATATATATATAAGGTATACTGTATTTGTGTATTTTATTGTATATTTTTGTATCGATCCATGCTGTAGGTCAGTGGTATCAATTTTATGTGACTCACACTTGTTCTTTGATTTTATCTACCAGATACCAAATACAGACTGGTATTTGGTATCTGGTACCCACATTCTCTGCTTCTTTGAGCTTTGACACATTAAAGCTTCGTAGTGTCTTTAAGTTCTGTTGCTGCAATCTGATTGGTGGAATTCCGATTCTAGAATGTGATGATGTCATACTCAATTCATCTTTAACTGGGTTTGACAAATTCTAACTTAATTCTATATACAATAATTCAAAGTACGGGCGTATTTTGCCCCGCTGGCGGAGCTCTTGTTTGTCTTGATATTACAAACTCCACTGAACATTCATCAAAAAAGGACCAATGCTTCTTGGCCATTCGACCATAACATTTAACATTATAGTTACACAAATACACAAATTATGTCTTCTAGAGGAGTAATCTTCATAAGTAAAATGCTCAGACTTACCAGAACTGAAATGCACATGTATAGTTTTCCCAAACAACATGGTCCCGTTCAGAAGCTGCATGGCATAGGGCGCAGACACCTCGTGTTCGTAGACGGCAAAACCGAACGTCTTCTGCTTTCCGTCCCGGTCTTTCGGGATCTTGGTCCTGATGAGAGGTCCTGCCTGTACAAAAACATCCATCCCAGGTGAGGGCCGTTAGCTTCCAACTAAGCTAGCAGACACTGACGGCGTACTTAATCTGCAATGTTATCAACTAAAAGCTCTTTTGTACATGTCCAACGTCTACATTTGCCACATGACTAGATTGTCTCCATTATCAGTCTCAATTAAGCATGTCTAGTGTTACGCCTGGTCTTTTCTGTCGATTGTTTGGCTAACCATGCTAACGATGCAGCGGAATTAGCAAAAACATCACCTGTAAAAACAGTTCGAATAGTAGTTCCTCAGTCACTCTCGAGTCTAGATTTCTGATGAAGAGGGTTCTGTCAGCTTCTTCTTCAATCCCCATTTTTATTATATGCTCGTTTTGAAGACGTCCCGTATTATGGTATGGCGCTGTCCGTCCGTCTGTCCGTCCGTCTGTCCGTCCGTCTTTGGACACTTCAAAGCTTTGAAGTCTTTGAAGCTTTGAAGTTTAAAGTTCAAAGGTGACACACAGTTCCAGCTGCAGCGGTTGCTAGGCAACGGGAGAGAGAGAATACAAGACAACTACACATTACCTTGTCCACGCTCTAACTCGACAACAGTCTCACCTAGGAATGTCAAACTTCATGGCTGGACACCCCATGGGTCAAGGATGTTCCCTATTGATTTCAAGGTCACAGGGTCAAAGGTCAAGGTCACGGCCCGACCCTTTGCGAAAACCTTGTCAGTATTGGAATCTTCCAAACTGCACCAACAATTCATCTCTAACTAGGTTTGACAAATTCTAACTTAATTCTATATACAATAATTCAAAGTACGGGTGTATTTTGCCCCGCTGGCGCAGCTCTTGTTAGTAATGCATTGCTCTAACGTTCAATTTTAATGTATTTCTAAGCTTTACTATAAGGCCTTTGGGGTTTTTTGCCTTTTCCGGTGCACCTTCTTTTTTTTTTAATCTTGTGTTCTTTATACATGCAAAACAAGAGCTCCGCCAGCGGGGCAAAATACATTATTTAAAGGTGCACTGTGCAGCTTCGGAGCGCTCGTCTCCACGGAGATGTAAATGCTGTGGAATGTTGCACAGCGCGACGTGAGATCAGAGGAATGAGTTTGACAAATATAATAATAATAGAACTTAAAGACACTACAAAGCTTTAATGTGTCAAAGCTCAAAGAAGCAGAGAATGTGGGTTGTTCTCGCTTTCAGCAGCAGAACATTTGAGAAGAGAGTTCAGATCTTTCATGAAGACAAAGCTTCAAAGACTTCAAAGCTTTGAAGTGTCCACAGACGGACGGACAGACAGACAGACGGACAGCGCCATACCATAATTCTTATTACAACGGGCGTATAAAAACAAACAAAAACTACTGCTTCTTGACATAGGAAATAGGAAAACTGTTCTTACCTCATCTGAAAACCACCAGGAAACTTTTGCTCATAAAACTGTAAATATGATTCTTATGTATTTGCTCTTCATGATCTCATATTTTGTTCATGAGTTGTTGCTTTGTTTTAAACAAATATTTATCACCTTTATCACCTGCTGCACCTTATGTATTCAAACCTGTTCATCTCCTCGGCGTCTGACTTCTTTGTTCTTCTGATCCGTGACGAAGGCCTCGTGTTTTCCTTTTCCTCAGGACATGTGCGCTCCCAGGGGCCTCATAGACTTCGGCGCTCTGGAGAAGGAGCTGCGAAGGTCCGTTCAGTCTGAGGAGAAGTACCGGAGGGAGGACGCAGCCAAACTGAGGGCCGTGGACCAGAGGGTGGGCTCCTACGACGAGTTCAGGTCAGCAGGGGGCGCTGTGGGCCCAAAAACACCTGAGACCTGAGGAAATCCACCAGGCTAAAGTTTGTGCCTGACGCTGGTGAACGGTCTCTCACCTGTTGACGTTATTGCTGCTTTGCTCTTGCCCGGAATGTTGCACAGCATGGCATTAGCCTGATCTATCTCCATGGAGACGAGCAGAGTGGCATATTCCCAACTTGAGCATTAATTATGTATATTTACAAATAATAAAAAATAATTAAATATAAATTCTTGGTGAGTTTCTGTAGTAAATCTCGTCCGTTTCAGGTCTCTGGTTCTGGCGTCTCACCTGAAGCCTCTGGAGAGACGCGACCTGCAGGGGGCGCCACGGAAACAGCCCTGGAACCCTGTCGCCGCGGGCAACGGGACACGGAACGCTGTCGCCACGGGCAACGGGGCAGAACCTATGACCTCAGGAAGTCGAGAGGAAAACGAGGAGAGCTCAACAAATCAGGACTAAATCAGAACTAAACCAAGGAATAAACCAGGACTAAACACCCGACTAAACCAGGACTACACCAGAACTAAGCCAGAACTAAACCAAGGACTCAACCAGGACTAAACGGGACAGAACTTTTGACCCCAGGAAGTTGAGAGGGAAATGAGAAGAACTCAACAAACCAGGACTAAACCAGAACTAAACCAAGGACTACATCAGGACTAAACCAAGGACTAAACCAGGACTAAACCAAGGAATAAACCAGGAACTAAACAGGAACTAAACCCATGACTCAACCAGGAATAAACCCGGGACAATGAACTGATCACAAACCTCTGGACAGTTCTCCAGAGTTGAAATGATCTGGAGTCTCTTTCCGGTGTCGTGTTTCAGTATTTTACTTTTGAATCTTTTGTCACATTATTTTATTCCTGTGAAAATAAAAAATGCCCTGATTTTCTGCCCTTGTACCTGGAGCTGTCCGTGGTCTGAAGACGTCCTCCTGTTGGGGGGAACACTACCATGGAGATGTCTTTGCTTTACCTGTAATGTTCCACAATGTGGTTTAAACTTACATAAGACACATCAGTTCAATCCTGGGTGTAGCTGGCGGGCCCTCTACCAGAAAAGTTACACAGTGCAGCTTTAACCTCCTGAGACCCGAGCTTTTGTCTGGTGTCCATTTTTCATTTCTTCTTGCTATTTGGGATAAGTAGGACCTACTAAGTAAGTGTTCTGTATGACAGTATCGGTTAAAAAATGTAAAAACATTAAAATGTATAAATAAATTACAAAAAACAAACAAACAGCAATTAGCTGTTTATTTCAAGCCCTAAACCTGCCAAATGTGACGTAGGTCGACCGTGAGCGGGTTGGGGTTCAGTGAGTGAGGTTAAAAACACACAAAAAGGTCTGAAAATGTGGTCCACAGTTTTAATTTTTTCTGGTTTTCAATCGTTACAAAAAAAGTAGAGGTGCAAAAAGTGGAGACAGGCAGCAGTTTCCCTATAGCAGCAGAAACGTCCAGCAATTTATAACTGTAAACTCATCTAAATATTCCCAAGTTTACCTAACAACATGTACAATCAATAATATAACATAGTCCCAATGTCTTCAAACGAGGACATGACATTTCCTGATGCTCTCGTCTGCTGTGGTCAATAAAATGGGTCAAATTTTAATGCCAAATGAAGAGACATTAAGATACATGAAGAGACATTATTGTACATAAATACATTGGTTTTATTCATACATTTTGCATCTAAACTTTACCATGCAGTTTTTTTTTACTTTCGGGAGCTGCTGTAGAGGTTTTTAGTTGATTACAGGTGAAAGTTTAAAATAATTGAAAATCATGGTGCTAAGAGGCAAAAATGTAATGTCCTCGTGTGGGGCCACAGGGTCTCAGGAGGTTAAAGTTTTCCATGAAACTTCAGTGTGAAGGTTTTTTAAAAGTGATGAAGTGAAGAGATTTTAAACAGAAGTGATTCTGAAAAGGAAAAGTGCTGGTTCGATCCACCAGAGGGCGCCACAAAGCGTCTGATTTGACCCATGTTTAAAGGCTTAAAACCAGGACTAAACCAGGACTAAACCAAGGACTAAACCAGGACTAAACCAGGACTAAACCAAGGACTAAACCAAGGACTAAACCAGGACTAAACCAAGGACTAAACCAGGACTAAACCAAGGACTAAACCAGGACTAAACCAAAGACTAAACCAGGACTAAATCAGGACTAAACCAAAGACTAAACCAGGACAATATCAGGACTAAACCAGGACTAAACCAGGTCTAAAGCAGGTCTAAACCAAGGACTAAACCAGGACTAAACCAAGGACTAAACCAGGACTATATCAAGACTAAACCAAAGACTAAACCAGGACTAAACCAAAGACTAAACCAGGGCTAAACCAGGACTAAACCAGGTCTAAAGCAGGTCTAAAGCAGGACTGTACTAAGGACTAAACCAGGTCTAAAGCAGGACTAAACCAGAACTAAACCAGGTCTAAAGCAGGTCTAAACCAGGACTGAACTAAGGACTAAACCGGGACTAAACCAGGGCTAAACCAGGACTAAACCAAGGACTAAACCAGGGCTAAACCAGGACTAAACAAGGACTAAACCAAGGACTAAACCAGGGCTAAACCAGGACTAAACCAAAGACTAAACCAGGACTACACCAGGACTACTTCTGTACTAAACTAGAACTAAACCAGGTCTAAAACAGAACTAAATCAGGAATAAAACAGGACTAACCCAGAACTAAACCAGGGCTAAACTAAAAATTCCCTCTAGAATGTAGTTCCTGAAGTCCTCAAAATGGCGCCTGCAAACACAAAGCTGAGTCCCGTTGACAGAATTCCTCATGTTGAACAGTGAAAGCAGAAATATTCCAGAGGATCACTTTGTTTGGAGAAAATAAAACACATTTCTTCATTGGTCTACATGTTTTTTTTATCATTAAATCAGTACATTTCTTTCCAGCTCGTGTTTTTAAACCCAAAACAAAACCGGCAGCTACAAAGTGCACGAAACATAAACATTATTGTCGTTTAAGGCCCGTCGTCTCTTTGCGTCGTTTTTTCATGGCTTTAACCTCATATTTTAGTGCAATTTATCGTGAGAATAAAAACAAAAATACACTTTTTAATGGACATGAGCGCAGTTATCCTGGATTTACACAAACGTAAATGAAAGGAAGTCAGTTTTTCCTATTTTCTATGTATCCGTGCACATTTAAAACCCCGCACAGCGTCTACAGAAAACCCTGACCTCCACAACGCGTATAAAAATATAATAAAAAGTAAGAGATTTAAACATAAAAGATTAAAAAAATGAAACAAAATATTGAAACAGAATCGCTAAATGTAGTTAAACAATTTCAGAACGTGACACAAACAAGAGAATAGTGCAAAAACATGAGAATTATTTGGACGTTTGTTGGGGAAAATGATCATATATTTTTAGTTTTAAGTCATTTTTGTGGAAAAAGTGGATCGAGTGGACAGCGACATGATGTAAATAAAGTGAATTTGCTTGTTTAATTCATGTTTGATACTCTTCAGCCAGGTTCAAATGAGAGAAATTAGTTTTGGTTTTAAAGGCAAAGGTGCATTCAATTGTTTTGGGTTTGTTCATTCAGTTTTCCAGACTCACTGACTGGGAAAAGTCTTTTTTTCGGTGACAGCGACTCGGCTATTTTAACATCACTGTACGTAAACATATTTAAAGATGCATCGACAGACTGTATAAAGAACTGGACTAAACCCGGGTGGACACTGTGCGATTTTCGGGCCTTTCTGAGTCGATTTTTCCCTCGACTGTTTTTGGGATCGGGCCGAGTTTTGGTTCAATCGTGCGTCGTGCTTCGTGTAGTAAACATGAGGTAACGAGAACCGGTAAATCCCTCAAGAGCAGCTCCCGATCGGCGAACGTGTTTGAACCCAGTCGCCTCTCGTGTGGGTTTCACTGCTGAAGTCGTTCGTACGGTGTGAGAACATGAGCGCTGTGACGGGACACGAGTTCATACTGAACCGACCTGAGTTGACAAGATGTCGCTCTGAATAAAACAAACGATTCTGTCAAATAGGGTCAAGTTTCATTCACGCCCCTCTGTGCTAATGCCAAACATACTGTATTACTGCTGCGAGTGCGGCGAGTTCGCGGGCGAGACGTTCATCAGAGCGATCTGGCCTAACTCGGCGGGGGGAAGGACGGCCGCTCGGTGCAGGGAGATTCCCTCGGGGCGTCGCTGGCGCCTGATCCCACGGCCCCGGGAAACGGCGAGGTCCGGGCGGGAGGAGCTGTAAAGTGCAGAGCCGCCTGCACCTCACCGCGGCCCCGGGAAGCAGGGATCAGCGGCACCGTCTCAGCCCCTCCAGGCGTGACTGACTGAACCAGAGCTAAACCAGGACTGAACCAGGTCTGAACCAGATCTAAACTATTATCATTATAATTATAACAGTTATAATTATTAGTTCTTATTATTAGTCATGATTTTCACGGTTTGTTTACTATTTCCTATTTCCTAAGCATTCAGTGTTGTGCAAAACAGACACAAAGTTCGGGGCTTTTTGGGGTTAAAGAAGTGCTGCATTTTATCATTCAAACATGTGACATTTTTACACTTTGTTTCCAAACTGCACCGAAAATGACCCGAACCGTTACACCCTGATTTGGTCGTACGGTTCGAGCGGCGGCTGAGTGAAACGATCGTAAATATCGCACGGTGAACGCCCGGGATTAGCGAGCGCGACGTCGCCTACAGAGTTCAGCTCCAGTCAAATGAGGCTCATCGAGGCTGCGGCTACGGGAGAGAATTCGGAGCCGGAGGAGTTCCACATTTGGAACTGACGAACGGACAAAATATCGAAATGAGAACGACGGGATCACGTACAGCGGGTTAATACGAACATTTTAAGGCCAAAATGACGAGTCCGAGCGCAGCAGTTACAGAGATGGGCCACGTCTTTCAATAAAAAAGTTAACTGGAGCCAGAGCCGCTGGAGCCGGAAGCGCGCCCGTGTTCACTTCCTGTTAGCGGGTTAATCCGTTCATATAAACAGTCTGTGGATGCAACGCGACATTTTACATTTTGCATTTTAAATTGCAGTCGACCTGGTATAAAAGGTGCTCCATGGAGGAAGTTTAATGCCACACCGCGGAAAATTCCAAACAAAACAGTAACCAATCTCCATGGAGACGAGCAGGTGGCAAAACCCTCGACCTGAAAAGTCACACAGTGCAGCTTTAAATGGTTTTGCGTTGTTTCTTGTAGGAGAAAATGGATTTTTTCTTGTGATAAACCAAAATTCTTTCATACAAAACATTTTCAACAGTTTTTTTTTTGGACATTTCTTAATTAATTTGAGTCATTATTTATTATTATGTGATGAGTGAATTAACAGTGCATTTGTTTAACTTGTTTATGTTGTTGTAAGGCGCCTGATAAATAAAATGTATTATTATTATTATTATTATTTGTGTTTTTAAAGTAGACAGTACCTGGAGGATACAAACAGACACAGGATTTTGTTTTTGCACTTTAAAACGGACTTCCCCGTAAATCGCGACGGGCGCGAAACGGGAAGAGGAAGTGAGGTCACTGCTTGTGGGCGGGCTTCAGGAAGCGGGTGGAGAGCTGCCGCGACATTCGGTGCTGCTGCTGAGCCATCTGACCGTCGCAGATCGCGGCGTGTAGCTTCTGCGGAGACACGGCGGGAGAGGAAACGGGTCAGAAATACAGAGGTTTCAGATCTAAAGATGCAGCATTTCAGAAAACCAAATCTGATCATGAAGTTGTTTGACGAGCGCTGAGTGTTAAAAACTAAATTCAGGTCCCAGTGCACATTTGAAGCTCGTCCAGGGGCATTACAGTTTAGAAAAGGCTGAAAATAAACTGTTTAGAGGCTCTGTACCTGATTTTTTCCCCCATGTATTTGAGCAAAACGTGCCTTTCCCCAGTACAAATATATTGTACATGGGTAAATGACGTATAAGGATTTTCAACAGGCAAATTTTTAAATGTAAAAAAAATCTTCGTTTCTGTTGAACTTTAGCAAATATTTCCAGTGTCAGGTGCATAAATCTGTGTTTAACATTTATATGAAGCGATTTTAGTGTAAAATGTCGACCGAGAATAACCTGAAAATGGTTTTATTTTGTAAAACATCTAAGTTCTGAGCAATATGAAGTGTACAGAAACAAACTGTTGGCAGTTCTTTAGATTTTTAACGCATATTGATATTTTCTTTCACCTGTTTGTGTTTAGTGAACAAACTGCTGACCTGTAAAATGCATCAAATGAAGAAAAAACGCCTAAAAGAACCGTTCACCCAAGTACATTTTATCTATTATTAAACTCCAGCCGTAGAATTCCTGCTGTTATTAGTCGCACCACACGACATTTTAACACTTTAAGGACAAAAAACATGCAGAATAACTCAGGATTTATGAAAAAAAAATGATTTGGTTCCGTGGAGGTCAGAGGCGCTACAGAAACGCTGCTGAATTCTGATGAAATTTGAACCTTTTTAACTGAGGAAATCGCAACTGGACAGAAAATTTAGGCGTCGCGTCACTGATTTTGAATTTTAAATGACGCTGAATTTCTCACTTTGAATTTTCTAACTCCAGAAAGAAACAAGTTTGAATCATTTTTAATCTACATTTACAGCCTTTTGAAAAATAAAAAATAGAGGATTCGCCTTTTAAATATTCAGCACAGACACGGTAAGGATAACAACAACTAGCATGCTAATGTGCACTTCATCATCAGATGACAAAGCGCTTTATATTTAGATCCAGACAGTCCACAGCAGGATTATTTTAGTACTGAACATGATTAGTTTCATCAGATTTTGAATTTTTAATGTTGTTGAATTTCGCACTCTGAATATTTTAACTTATTTTTAATCTGAATTTCAACTGACGAAATTTCACATATACATTGTGTTTAAAAAAAAATCAAGTGTTCAAAGTGTTTTAAAATAAAATCACCTTTTAAATGTTCAGCACAGATATTTTTATGCCCTCAAATTCAACAGTGAGATTCAGAGTGTTAGCATGCTAGTCGTTGGCAAAACTCCACTCTGGTCTCTGAGAAGAAGTGAGAAAAGCTCTTATAAACTCATCGTGGTGAGTTATTTGGATGTTCTGAATGCGAAAGGGAAGCGAGGAAGAACTCTGGAGAACTGCAAACTGTTTACAACAAACGAGTTCTGTTTTTTTACGCTTTTAAAACGGTAAAAATCAGACACAGCGGCTTTAACGAACACAAGAATCTCGTGTTTGTAGAGGTCTAAACAACCCATTTTTCCCATTTTTCCCCCCCGTAAAAAGACAGAAATGTCTGTGTTTTGCAGAAGACGTTCTAAAAAAAAAGGTGATATTTGCAGTTTGAACGTTGATTTGACTTCCTGATGCGAGTCTTAAAACATTATTGCTGGTTTCAAACGTCACTAAAAGCAGATGTGTTCAGGAAGTAAAAACAGACGCACAGAACCCCGTTTGCCTCCACGGACTCTGCGCCAAAACGCATGAATTCTGTGTAATCTGTGGTCGCTGCAACCGCTCGAATCGGGAGAAAGACAAACGTTTTTTCTTTTTTTTTTCGTGTAATGAAAATGCCGTGTCACAAGAGTTAGTGTAAAAAAAAAAAAGACGACAAAAGTGGATCGATAATCTCCGGCTAAAAACAGCAGGCGCAGAAACAGACGATGCGACTGTAGAGTTTACAGCGACCGCATAGTAACAGGTAAAGAACTGTGTAATTTATGAATAAATATGATCAGTTTTTTTTGGACAATTATTTAGAAAGAAGAGCGTCGTAAGTGACGGTAAAACTGTTGCATTATAGGCCCGAATTTGTCACGCAAAAAGCTTTATGTGGTGCTGATTTTATGAGCTTACTGCTGTCATTTGGCGTTTTCTCCCTTGTTTTAATCATTATTTTAGGTCCTCCTGGTGCAGCGGGTGATTTTAACTCTAAATAGTTGTACCACCAGGTTTTTAAAGTCTTTCGTTTGGCTCAGTGTAACACGACGTCTCCAGCACCAGAGCATTTATCACGTCCATCGCCTCAACGCCGGGAAAATCCTGCCGATCGTATGAAAAGTCCGACTTCTCCACATCGTACTGGTCATAAGCTGCTTTTAGATTTATTTTTTCGCTACAGCAGGTCTGTGGCCGGTTTGTTCAAACTTTTTGCGTACTCGCCGTTACACATTGTGCTGTTCTGAAGCGGCGCAAAAACACTTCCTGCCCCCGTCCGGATTTCAGGCGTCATCGGGGGTCACGTGAGTGAAACCAGCGATTTACAGGATCAGGATTGAGCTGAAAACCACATTTACAGAAACAGGTGAAGGTGAACTCAGTTTGTACCTGTGCCACGAGTGTGTCTTTGAGATGCACAGTCCTCCCCGGCTCTGCGTCTTTCTTTGGCAGCTTCAGCTTCATCGATTCCTGAACAAAACAACAACAACAACAACATGGGTTTGACAGCGGGTCGGGTTTGCACGTTCTCCCTGCGTCTTCGCTCTTCTGTGACCAAACAGCCCCTTCTACGTTCTGTTTTTTGTTAAAAGTGCATCGTGTAACGTTTCCGGTGGAGGCTTTTCGTCTGGAATGTTTCGCAGTGCGGCATTAAACCTTTCTATCTGCACGGAGACCAAACCAGACCAAGTTACAGGTCAGATCTGTGTCAGAATGTCTGTGTTTTTTTAGGGATTTTTCAGCTATAAAACCACCTGTAATTGAATAAATGTAAAGTAGAGCTGTTTAAAGTCACACTGTGGAACATCCCAGGCAGAGCAATGACGTATCCATGGAAACAAGCAGGTGACGGACCGCCCCAAACCTTTAAAGCGTGTGGTTTTGGCTGGACAGGTCAGGTTTCCTCGGCAGGTTTCTTAGCAAAGTAGTGAAATAAACAGAAAAGTGCTGTGGCCTGTACTGAGCGTGCGCTGCCTGCAGGGGGCAGCACCTTGCAGTAGATCTTCAGGTCGGTCCCATGCACTTCTGGAGGTCTGTAGAAGTTCTCGTAGAGACACTCCCACTCTTTGTTGAAGTGGTTCACGAAGTCCAGCTCCTTCACACACACCACACGCCTGAAAACGAACAAACAGACGAAACTATAAGAATAACAACAATAACAATCCTCCAGGTTTAAAGCTGAACTCCGGCACGTTTGAAGCTAAAGTCCGTTCCGAGAGTTTTTCGGGGATGCTCTGCTTCTTGACTCTTTTTGGGAAGGTGTACGTTAAACAGTCCGGGATGTACTATTGCCTATGGCCGACTTCAAAAAGAAAAGGGGGATGACTTTTGGGAAAAATGGGAAATATACTTAAGGGAAAAGGGGCGAAATTTTAATTGTAATTCCCGATTGTACTTTTATTTGTTTGATTGTGTATGTCTATCTCTTAAACCGCAGCTTGTTCTTTCAATAAATAAAATAATAAAGTGCAGAAAAACCAAAAACCAAATTATGTTTAGCTTTTGGTTGTAATTTGGTCCAATATTATTAGTTAAAATACGATCAAATAAAACCCAGGTCCCCTATAATCGCCGGGTGCAGGTGTAGATTTTGATCAATAAATGTCTAATGTATTAAAAAAAACCAAATCGAGGAAGAAGACGTGAGCACCGACGCTGCACGTTTTTCTTCTTCGCCTGTTTCGTTTTGCTTTGTTTTTACGTCTTGGACCACATCTTCCATCTCCGTGGCTCCGGTGCAGAGAAAAAACTTTAAAATACGACTTAAAATTGAAACTTTCTCGGGGTAAAATATTGTTCCGAAAGCCTTCCTCCTAGTGGTCGTGTATTTTATCTTAGTTTCGCACATAAAAAAACTCCATACATTACGTCCGCTCACTCATTCCCTCCAGCCACATCTCACTGCTGTATCGTTTTCTCTATTTCGGTTCATCTTGTTTTAAATAAACCGAATTATTTTAAAGATATTCCTGGTGTCCGACGTCCCTTTGTCGTCGCCCTGAGCCGGGTTACGATAAAACGCAGAGAAAAACTCGGGAGAAGCAGCCGCCAGATGTTTTTCTGTCGGATATTGCTTCAGTTTGGCCATTCGGAGGAAGCGGAAATGCCTCCGTAGAGGAAAATATACGTATAAAAACAAAATTATAGTCAAACCGGTTAAAAGAATGTGAGCTCCAGATTCTCCGGGTTTTCCTGAGCAAGATGTTTTTTTTGTGAGGAAGGAATTAATCGCCCCCAAATCGCCGCCTGGTCTCAAGTAAACGCCTGGTCCGCAAAGTGATTGAAACAAATAAACGTCCCCGGCGACTATTTGGTGTTTTACGCAACTCCCAAACGCTTTAACGGAGTGATTTTTCGCCGCGGACGTCGCCTCTCCGTGAAAAAGAGCCGAGGACGTGCAGAGAGTCTCATCCTGAGCTCATAACAGTTTTTCTACGACGTTCTGGGAGCCGAAAATGCGCGTTTAAACCGTTCAACGCGTCATCGGCCCAAAGCGAACGGGCGAGTTTGGTGCGGATTTCGGTATTTACCTGTTGGTGACGATGATGCTGGTTTTCCTGTGTCCGGGGAAAGGACTCAGGTCTCTGAAAACTTCTCCCTCCAAAGGTTTAATCTCAGAGCGCTGAAACACACAGGCTTTTCAGCACTACACAAGACTAAAGGGGAAAACAAAGACTAAAGACAAAACAAAACAAGACTAAAGGAAACGAAACAACACTAAACAACAGGGATGTAATGATATCCACGTTTTACAATGCGATATCGTCACGGTCTGAACCTCACGGTACGATATTCATTGCGATATCGTGGGAAAGCTCCCGATATTATGATATTCTACACAATAACAAGACTGAGATTATAAAACGCTTTGACCACACTGGAAAAAACAGCATCTAGGTGAGTTAAAGTGACTTAAATTAAGAATATTTTACTTTATTGGAGCAGATTCAAGTTGACAGGTGAAATAATCCGCCAGTGGAATAAGTGTTTTTTTTTCTTAATTCAAGCAACATTTGATTTTGTTTCTTATTTTAAATGTAAAAAGTTGTTGTTTTTCTTACTGTGAGTTTAGCCGAATTTGTTTTTATATTTTAAGTGCAAAAAGTCTCGTTCCGCTGACAGATCATTTTACTGGTCAAGTGAAATTTACTCAAATCCTGGTCAAACTTTCTTAATTCAAGTCATCTTAACTTGACTAGATTTTGTTTTTTGTGGTCCGAACGAAATCCAAATACCAGATTTTCACCATAAACATCTCACCGTACCAGATTTATTACAATATTTTGTGGTGAATCTGCTCCTTTTTCCTCTAAAAATGCTTCATGAGACTTAATCCAAAGAATGAAGATGTAAAAGTGCTTAGAACAGTTTCTTCATGTCGTCTGCACTGAAACGGAGCAAAGGATCATGGTCTATGTAGTTCCCTCTGTTTTTTTTTTTAGCTATTTCTGCATCAGAACTGTTCATTTAAGCAAAGAGACTTGGGATTCGATATATTGTGATGCTCCACGATATTATTGTGAGACCTTTGACGATACGATATCACCAGATTTACCTTATTGTTACATCCCTGCTTAACAACAGTATTTACTCTGGTTTAGTGTTATATTATTATCTGGTTTATGACAACGTTTCCTCAAATCTAAACGTTTAATCTCAGAGAGTTGAAAGATACAGGGTTTTCAACACCAAATAAGACTAAACACGTGGACGCTGTAGCTCACACGTCACAATATATTAAAATAACGAGTAAAAAAAATATAAAAATGGCACTAAAACATCTAAATAAATAGCAATAACTCACAGAAATGAATCAAAACGGAATAAAACTAAACACAAGACAAGACTCAACAGTATTTACACAGGTTTAAGTCTCATTTCTCTCACCGTATCCACAAATCAAATGGCTGAATCTGAAACGCACCTTTTCAGCACTAGACAAAACTAAAAACTAAACAAACTAAAAGAAAACGTAAAAAAAAAAAACTATATACATCTTATTATTTCAGCTTATGCAATTAAAAATATTCACCAGTGCAAAGTTACAATCACTCTTCATAATACTCACTGAAGAGAGTTGGAGCATTAAATAAAATAAAATAAATAAAACTCTATTGTTTTATTTTTTCCCTGATTCCATTAAGTCTTCAAGTGATATGTTAGTAATAAAAGTCAACATTTCATTTTTTAATTGAATTTTAATAGATTTTTTTCTATTTTTTTTATTTTTTAATTGACGCTCAACTAAAGTTTTTTCTACGTCAATTAAAAAATAAAAAACAAAACAAAAATAAATCATAAATAAATTAAAAATAAAATAAAAACAATAGAATAAAGAACAAAAAATTTTAACTAAATAAAAATTTAAAAAAATAAAAGAAAAAGAAAAATATTGTGAGATTTGCTAATTGTGATTTTATTTTTTATATATAAAAACAATCAAAATTAAAATTAAGCGTAATAATACATTCTGTACATGTTTGTGTTATTTTCCACATTTATTCCATCTCTATTGGTGTATTTGATCACTTTTTTTTTGTTTTGTTGTTTGTCTTTTCGAGATGTTTCACCGTCGACTGGATCTTTTACCAGAAAACTGTCACTTTTCCTAAATACAAACTACATTTATACAATTATATACCTTTATTTGAGTTAGTTTGCCCCTTAAATCGCCCCTCAGGTGTTAGTTGGGCCAAACCATGAGGTGTGAGCGGAAAGAAGAAAAGTCCCACAGTGTTAGATTATTGTTTTTTTTATTATTAAAGAGTCGATTTAAACATGTGAAATCGGAGGAAAACATTCACACAGACGCTCTGCCCACGGCTGTGTCCACTGCACTGTTACATCCGAGACTGGGGCAGTTTCAGCGTTAAACTGGGGGGTTATTTGGTCGCTTATTTGGAGAAATGAAACTAGAATATTCCACAGTACGGCATTAAACACACCTACAAGCACCAGGCGAAGCTACAGTCGCAGGAGAATGTAAAAAAAAGCATATGAATGTTCATTTTTTGCAATAAAACACCTGCACTGAGGAGCGTTCCCCACATTTTACCTCAACTTTTAACGTCAGGTGAGGGGTTCAAATATGGACTTCGGTTTTTACGCTCTATTCACGCTTACGTCACAAACCAGGAGGAGGTTCGGAAACTCGCGGTGACGACTTCCGGTGTAGTTCCCGACGCTGGACTCTTCTATCGACTGTGATCAAACCCACTGGAGTAAAGGCGATCGTTGGTAAAGTGAAGCCCGCGGACGTATGTGCTGTTTGGAATCATCCTCGTCTCTTCTATTCGCATGTTCCCGGCGCCCTCGGAGTTCTGCGTCTTTGGGGAAATGAGGAAAACTGAGGCGCGGTTGGAGTTGTGGATGAGCCGAACATAACGGAACGCTGCGACAACACGGAGATGAAGGAAACTGAAGGACATTTTCTCATTTTTCCTACGTTTTGTCGGGCTAACGGACGTGAACAGACCGGAGTCCTGCACGGGTCTGATTTTGACAAACCGCACCCGCCCGTACCCGTTTTCCGACAAAATTTAAATAAAATTCCGCACCTGATCCGAGCCGGTATGAATACAGACCCACACCCGGACCGCACCCGAATGAAAATCAGTCCGAGAGCCAAAACAGAGCCACAACTTCTTGCTCTCCAGTAATTTCCAGCTCCTCGCGAGTCGCTTTGAGCTGCAGGACGTTGCATGCGAGGTTTGAAAATGAAAAAAGGCACAGATTTCTGGGAATGCGCCCAGGCAAAAACGTACGGATTTGCGTTTCACTAAAACACAGCCCTGTTTTTCTGTTCGCACGTGATGTTTTGTAAAGCGCAGATCAGACCCGCGCTCTCCTGCGTCCGACACAGCACAACGTTTTTCACCCGTTTCATTCACATTTGCGGTTCGCCCGTCGGGAAATCCGCAGGTACCGGAACCCGTGCAGGACTCTCGAACAAACCCCACCGGAAGTCGTCATCGCATGTTTCCAAACGTCTTCCTGGTTTGTGACGGAAGCCTGATGAAAGAAAATTCGAACCAGGGCTCCTACAGTTAAATTCAAGACTTTTTCAGACCGTTTTAAGACCATTTATATAAAAGACTTCCTATTTCACGGCCTATTTTACTTACTTACGGGCAAAGAAAAACAAAATTCTTGAATTTGTGTTTATTTATTTCTCAGACAAATGAATCTGGGGAGTAGAGACTCTTCCCCGTAACTCCAGCATGAAAAGTGTCGCTCGATAACGTAAAACCGATGTTACAAAACAACATAATCAAACTTTGTCTCTGATTTTACTTTTCTACCGAGTTTGTTTCTTGTGATTCTGTGGCGCGGGATCTTCAGCGACGTGTTTGGAAGACTTTAACCCTGTTGCGTTCTCAGTTATCGTTTCCGCCGCTCTTTATTCAGGCGACGTTATTTAACCAAACAATAACGTCTGACAAATTAAACCTTTGAGGAGAAACGTGATACGGAGACGTTTCGTACGGCACAAACTTTAAGACCCAGATATAAAAATTCAAGACTTTTTTCAAGACTTTTAAAGGTATTATTTCCACATTCATAAATCAAATGCTTTTAAAGACTTTTTAAGACGCTGTAGGAACCCTGCAGACGTGTAGAAGCGTTTTACTGCTCAAAAACATGTGGATCTGAGCTGTAGCTTGGAAGCGGATGTTAAATGACGCACTGTGGAACATTTCAGGCAAACGTTTAACCGTATTTCCACTTCGGCGCCCCGTTTTCTTACCTTAAATGGCGTTTTAAATGGTTTGTCGAGCTGTAAGACATTAATTCTCCGTGTTTATTTGTCCGTTAGTAAAAATATTAAAGATGCAGCAGTGCGTGAACAGAGTCGGAGGCATCGGTACATTAGTGAGGCCAGAGGTCGACACCGCCCGGGCAGTAATGGTACACATGTGGCGCTTACAATTTAACACTTGTTTTCTATATAATTTAATCCTCAAATACATTAAAATAGGATAAGCATGCATATTTAACTGAAAATATATTTTTATCGTAGCGAGCCATTTTACCTTCTGTCCTACTGTACAAACCAGGTATGTACCATTAGACCCAAAACACAAGTATTAGCAGGTATTAGCTTATATTTGTTACGTTTTATACAAATTACACGGAAACATCGGGAAGGCGACAGAACCGTTTACAAATATATTGCTACTTTCTACGAGTTAAAGGTCCCATATTACAGAAAAATGGAACTCTTGTGAGCTTTAAGTCGCGTTGTAATGTGGTTTCCTCCTCAAAAACAGACCTGGAGCTGTGTTTTGTGTTTGTTTCATTCACACATGTTTGAATAACTCTTTATTTATTCGTCTGTTACTTCTCCAAACCTCAAAATGTTCCACCTTGTGATGTCACGAAGTGGTAGTTTTCAAGTGAACAGCTCCTTTTTAGCTTTAGTTCAGTCCAGATTGGTGATTCCAGGGCTGAAATAACCCGAATTATTCTGGTGAAGGTGTGCAAAAGTATTGAAATATCGATATATCGTATCGTTTGTGTGATGATGCAGTTTTGATATCGTGGGCTGCTGTATCAATAAATCACCAAGAGTATTTTTTGGTGTATTTTACTTAATTCTTTTGTTACAGCGCTACAGTTTAGTGAAAAGAAACACGTTTATGCGACACATATGCAACATTTTCACTGTTTTGATGATTAAAATGTTTGTCTTTCATATAAACTTTGCGCAAGAAGTAGTTTAACAAAGACTTTTAATGATGATTTAGCCTTTTTTTATTGAACCGTATCGAATTGTTTTGAAATATATCGTATCGAAACGAAAGTGCTGCACAAATACAAAGTACAGCGGTCCCTTGTTCATCGGTCTAAAAATAACCTGTGATAGGCAAAAGCTGTAAAGTCGTCAGGTTTATTTTTTACAATTATAATCTACAGCTCTGGAAAAAAAATAAGAGCTCCTCCAGCGGGCAAAATACGCCCGTACTTTGAATTATTGTATATAGAATTAAGTTAGAATTTGTCAAACCTAGTTAAAGATGAATTGTTGGTGCAGTTTGGAAGTTTGACATTCCTAGGTGAGATGGTTGTCGAGTTAGAGCGCGGACAAGAAATTGTCCACAGACAGACGGACAGACGGACAGACAGACGGACGGATAATCAATAGGGAAATCTGGCTCTTGCAGTAGGAGTATGAGTATGACATCATCACATTCTAGAATCGGAATTCCACCAATCAGATTGCAGCAACAGAACTTAAAGACACTACAAAGCTTTAATGTGTCAAAGCTCAAAGAAGCAGAGAATGTGGGTTGTTCTCGCTTTCAGCAGCAGAACATTTGAGAAGAGAGTTCAGATCTACGGCACGTAACATAAAAGGACAGAGATGGAAGATAAAAAGACAGAGATGGAAACGATCACAGTTAGCAAGAGCAACGGGCAGGTTTTCGCAAAGGGTCGGGCCGTGACCTTGACCTTTGACCCTGTGACCTTGAAATCAATAGGGAACATCCTTGACCCATGGGGTGTCCAGCCATGAAGTTTGACATTCCTGGGTGAGACGGTTGTCGAGTTAGAGCGCGGACAAAGCTTCAAAGACTTCAAAGCTTTGAAGTGTCCACAGACGGACGGACAGACGGACGGACAGACGGACGGACGGACGGACAGACGGACGGACGGACGGACGGACAGACGGACGGACGGACAGCGCCATAACATAATATGTCCCGTTTTATCACAGGCGTATAATAAGAGACCACTGCAAAATGATCAGTTTCTCTGATTTGACTCATAGGTTTGTGTTTGAGTAAAATGAACATTTTAGTTTAATTCTATAAACTACTGACAACATTTCTCCCAAATTCCAAATAAAAATATTGTCATTTAGAGCTTTTATTTGCAGAAAATGACAAAAAACAAAACAGATTAAATGTTTTCAGAGCTCAAATATTGCGAAGAAAACAAATTCCTCTTCATTTTAAAACAACAACACTAATGTTTGAGCTTAGGAAGAGTTCAGAAATCAGTATTTGGTGGAATAATAATAATAATGATGAACACAGCAGTGGTTTTCCTCCTTTTCCTCCTTAAATCAGGTTTGGTTCAGGTGATCTCCTCATCAGAGCCTCATGAAGCAGAATGAGGAGTGTTTGTGTTGGATTCGACAGACGCTGGAATAAAACGACTGTCACATGTAGAGACGCTGATTTCAGATAAACAAATGCAGTGGTTTCTTATTTTTTCCATTTTTTTTGTATTGTATCGAGGCTTATTTGTCAATCATTAGATACCCAGCCCGCCCTAGTGCAGGTGTGTGGAGTTTAAAAACAGAGTGGAGCACTTCCTGTATTACCAAATCACAAGGTGGAGCAGAGCGTTTTCAATTTAAGAGAAGAAGTCAGCGTAAATCTGCAGTGTTTTTTTGTGTTTTAAACATGTGTGAGTGAAACAAAACACAACTCCAGGTCTGTTTGTGACGAGAAAATTACAATATACAGTAACACAAATCAGAAAATAGAGTAATATAGGTCCTTTAAATGTTAAAATGCATTGTAAAAAATCAACTTTGGTCAAATAAAAGTGTATGAAATTAAAAAATCACTATAAAAATAAAATGCAGAGATGTTATTTTGTGGAAAAATAAACTTAAAGGTTCATTGGGCGACTTTTCCGGTGGAGGCTCCGTCAGTGCTTTTCTCTTTTATGGAGATGTTATTGCTTTGGAATGTTCCACAGTATGACTTTAAACCTTTCTGTCTTCACGGAGACCAAACCAGACCATGTTACGGGTCAGGTCTGTGGAGAGGCGAACCCGCTCACAGTCAGAATGTTGTTTTTCTAGGTATTTTTGAGCTATAAAACCACCTGTAACTGAATAAACGTAAAGTAGAGCTGTTTAAAGTCGCACTGCGGGACATCCCAGGCAGAGCAAACGAGCAGGTGACGGACCCCCAGCCGGAAAGTTACGCAGTGCATCTTTAAAGTGTAATTATAAGTCTGAGGTATGAAAAGATTTGGACGTACTTCAGAGAGACCTGAATCTGCAGCTGTGCAAAAGGAGACAGAGCAAAAACAGGCAAAAATACCAACAACAGGAGAAACAAGACTGCGGCTACAGCGGGGGGAGTTTAACAGGAGGGAACTGATACTGTGCAGTGACATCGCGCTGGGGGTGCTGTACGTGTACCTCTACAGGCAGAATGTTAAGCAGTTAAAGTTGAACTCCGGCACGTTTGAAGCTAAAGTCCGTTTCTAGAGGAGGTCGAATTCTGTCAGGAGCCAAAAAACGGCACAGATCAGTGTTTCCTCGGTGGAGATCTCACTGTGGCAGTGAGTCTGTCAAGGCAACAAACTAGTGTAGTGATGGGGGCAAGTTCTGAACTTCCACGTAAAACACCAATTTGCTTCACACTGAAGAAGCTTAACACCACTTTAACCCATCTGACAACAGCCACGAGTCTAACAAACAAAACGCTCTGCCTGGTTCACTCATTAGTGTCTGGAAACGTTAGAAAACAACTTTATAAGCACCTCACACTTCCCTCTGCTGATTTCCCACTGCACAGGCCAAAGCCCAAAAGACTCGACCGCCGATGTCGTTTCTAATCCCGTTTATTTAGGAGTGAATTATAGTTTGTGAAAAATGCTTTAAAAAATACATTCCTGAACCATTTTCTTTCAGTTTCTCTTCTTCTTCACCGTCAGTAGTCGATCTTCACTTGTTGCTTCTGGCGCTCGAGCCTCTCGCCGCCGCTGGAGTCGACGATCGAGTCTTTTGGGCTTTGGCAAGTGGGAAATCAGCAGTGAGATCTCCGCCGAGGAAACACTGATCTGTGCCGTTTTTTGGCTTCTGACAGAATTCCACCTCCTCTAGCAACGGACTTTAGCTTCAAACGTGCCCGAGTTCAACTTTAACATCGTCTCACAGTGAAAAATACACAAACAAAATGGATGAATGGATTTAAAGAGCCCATTTTCAGAGCAGGCTGCAATCGATCCGAGCGTTCGTGGTTGTGTTTAGGAGTTTGATTTTCAACAAAAACATGAGAGTGACTGAATGAAAAACTGTTCTCTAACGCTAGCGAGCTTTTGACTGTAATTTCTCGTGTTAGAGGGACTTTTTTAACAGCACAAAGCAGATCACTTGTTGTAGTTTCGAATAAATCAGCTCAGATTAAAGTCTAACTTGAGTCACAGAGCTTCAGACCGAGCAGTGCTTCAGTTAGCGTCGCGCCCCCAGGGAATGTTGACGATTTCAGCTGCAAAGTATCTACATAAAAATTGTGTGCTGTTGTGTATTAAACGTTCTGCACACAATTTCCCCCCATGTACTGAAGTAAAATGAGTCTTGCCCCAGTTTACTGTATAAGGGACAACAACACGACGCCTACATTTTCTGTCCAATTGCGATTTCCTCAGTTAAAAGGATTTAAATTTCATAATTCACATTTCTGTAGTACCTCTGACCTCCATGGAACCAAATCATTTTTTCAGTTATTCTGCATGTTTTTTGTACTTAAAGTGTTAAAATGTCATGTGGTGCGACCGTGCATCATGTGGTGAGACTAATAACAGCAGGAATTCTACGGCTGGAGTTTAATAACAGACAAAGTCGACTTGGGTGAATGGTTCTTTAGGCGTTTTTCTTCATTTGCTGCATTTTCCAGGGCAGTAGTTTGTTCATTAAACACAAACAGGCGACTGTCATATTGGAGCAAAAGAAAATATCAATATGCATTAAAAATCTAAAAAAATGCCACAGTTTGTTTCTATACACTTCACATTACTCACAACTTAGATTAATATCCCAACCGTGTTTTAGAAAATAAAACCGTTTTAAGGCTATTCTCGGACATTTGACACTAAAAATGCTTAAATTAAATGTTAAACATAGATTTATGCACCTGACACTGTAAATATTTGAAAAAGTTCAATTGAATCTAATATTTTTTATCTTTTAAAATTTGCCTGTTGTAAATCCTTATACGTCATTGACCCATAAGCGGCTCTTGAGGTCAAAATAAGTCTGCTGTGTTCTGTCTGCATCTCATTATAAAGCGTTTTATAGTCAGAGAATCAAAACGTGCACATTAGCATGCTAGTTGTTGCATGTTGAACCAAACTCTGGTCTCAAAAAGTTGTAAAAAGCGCTTAAAAACTCTTTATGGTGAGTAATTAGGACGATCTGAACGCAGTGAGGAAGAACTTTGGAGCACTGCAAACTGTTTAAAATGAATTACTTCTGTTTTTCACGTTTTTAAGGCGGTAAAACTCAGATACAGCGGCTTTAACTTTTAATATACATGTTTTTTTAGTCTCAAAGTGTGAATAAAATGTAATATAATGGGGATTCTCTCAACTACAATAACACTGCAATGGCATTTTACGATGTTATTTCCACTTTCTGGCTATTTCTACAAGTAAAATTTGAAAAGGACGGGCCGGCTCTTTACCAAAAGCTGAAGGTTTTTGCATTTTAACTTTTGAAAACTGGAATTTCACGAATGATAAAACTGCATTTTTGTTGCACTAGTTACAGCGGATTATTAGTGGCTTTATGTTTGCTTCATACATTTCTAGTTTGGTCACTTTAAAACATGTAAAAAAAAGTAGATAAACTTAAAAAAAAAAAGTGCCCAAATAATGGTTAAAAAAAATTAAAGGTAAAAGTTCAAAGTGAAAGTGCAGCCACAGTGTCTTGTTTGACCTGTAGGGGGCGCGCCTGAGTGTGCGGTGTCTCTGTTACATCAGATTAAACACAGACAAACAAACAGTCTTCAATTAAGACAAATGCATCTGGGAAATGAGCTCAGAGAAAGTTCACTCCTGATCAGGCTGCAGCGAGGAGCGACGGAGAGAAGAAAAAGAGAAAAAAAGAGGGAGAGGACGGTTAGAAAAGAGTTAATCAAAGCTGTGCACAAACTAAAATAATACAGCAGATGTGATTTGTGCCCTGTGGACCACGTTTACATGATGCCTTTTCATTCCGAATTCATTGTTCTGGATTAAAATATAATAATGACTGGAGCCAAGTTTCATGTTAGGAATTGATTAACGGACAAAACGGCAAAATAAAAACACCAGGATCGTGTAGAGCGGGTTAATACGAATATTTTAAGACCAAAACGGCAGAAGGAGGAGGGGATAATTTTTCATTGTAAAGTGAACTGGAGCCAGAGTCGGTGGAGCCGGAGGCGTGCCCGTGCCCACTTCCTATTTGGAACAGTTATTGTTTGAGGAATTAGAAATGGAACAATAATTTTGAGATGGAAAAAACTTGGAGACATTTTAATAAGATTTGAGCTGTCGAAGTGGGACTGAAATTACTTAAAAGTTGGTTCATTAGTTTCAATATTGTTTATCGTCTAGATCAGGGGTGTCCAAACTTTTTTCATTGAGGGCCACATATTAAAACACAGACCAGCGTGAGGGCCGATCGAGGGTCATAGACGGGTGGTCAAAACAGTAAGTAATTCAAATCTGTGCATTTCTAACAGGTTTAAATGACCCTCCAGTCCTTTGTTCAGGCTTAGACCCTCAAAAGGACACACGAAATTTACCTGATCAAGTTTGATTCTAAAAACATGCAGTAAAAAGTACTAATTGTGGTAGTATGGGCCAATTCACCTGGAAACCTGAGGGCCAAAACAATTGGTCTGAGGGCCACATTTGGCCCCCGGGCCATAGTCTGGACATGCCTGGTCTAGATTTTCTTCGACAATAAACTCTATGTACATTTAAAGGGTCCGGATTCTGCTAAAGCTCCTTTTTTAAACTATAACCATACAATTTCCTTATTAAAACATTAACAAAAAATGCTCAGGAAGTTTAGTTCAAGTAGCTGACCAATATTAAATGTGTGTTTTTTTTTTTATTAAAATAAAACCAAAAAACAAGGCCCTCTTCCTGTTTCTAAGAGTTAAAAAGTCTTTATTTCATCTGGATCCGTCATGATACCTGGTGCTTTGCTTTGATTTCGACGTACATTTCTTAAAAGCTATTGTTTTCAGCCTTATTCGATCTGTTTTATTACAGTCCAAATATTACGTGCTGTAAGTTTCATTACAAAAACATAAAATACAAAGCCTAAGTTGTTCACAATATTTAAAAAAGTCTCTGAAATGAAAATGCAATAATGAAAAGCACTTGTAAGGTTAAAGGTGCACTGTGTAACTTTTCCGATGGAGGGCGCGCCATCTGCTCGTTTCCATGGAGATGTTGCTCCTTTGTCTGTGATGTCCCGGATGTGGCGTTAAATAAACTTGTCCGTCTTGCGTTCACTCAATAACATGGGGGTTTATGGACTTAAAAACGTGTGTTCTTGACTGCGAATGGGCTCGCCTCTCCACAGATATGACATGTATAAGTTGTGGTGTAACCTGCCGTCTCCATGGATATAAATAAAGACATACTGTGGAACATTTTAGGCAACATCTCCACAGAGAGAGGCGCATGACGGACCCTCCACCGGAAATATTAACCTGAACTTGGCCCCGTCAAACACAAAAACTACGTCAGTCGTTTGTGATTCATTTGTGCTGCATAAAGTTTCATTTGTGCTGCTTTAGTTTTGGAGAAATTACCGTAATGGTTCTTTTATATCCAAATCGACGGTATTTCTACAGCACATTTCACAAACAGAGCAGTTTCCAAAGTGCTGCACAGAGATAAAATAAAATGCTAAAATTTGATCATATTAGTCCTAAAACAATAAAATCACGAAAATCTAATCTAAGCAACACCATAAAAATCCCAAAGTAGAATTAAATAAATAAAATAAAATAAATAAAAGAGGACCACACAAACTCACGCGGTGTTAAAAGCCAAAGAGTAAAAGTGGGTTTAAAGACGAGACTTGAAACACTCGATTATAGGTCAAATTAGGGTCA
Source organism: Odontamblyopus rebecca (assembly GCA_030686955.1). Taxonomy (NCBI): domain Eukaryota; kingdom Metazoa; phylum Chordata; class Actinopteri; order Gobiiformes; family Gobiidae; genus Odontamblyopus; species Odontamblyopus rebecca. The sequence goes on from CM060655.1 coordinate 38,638,593, forward strand.
ATCGGCCCCACAGGAAGATTAAAAATGCTCTAAAACAGACAAAATGGAGTCGGTCATTTGTGCTTCATTTGTGCGATTCTGGTTCTTAAAGGGATAGTTTAGTTCGGGGTTTTTTGACATGAACGTGAATGACATCTCCGTCAGCAGAGTCGTGCATCAACACTGACAAAAATAGTCCGGCAAGTTGGCTGGGGTCATGAAAATAAAGCGTTTTTCTTCTCAAAACTAAGTATATAAGTGGCCTGAGCGCGTAAACACTGCCGAACTACCGGATTTTTAGGACTATAAGTTGCTCCGGAGTATAAATCGCACTTTTAGGGGGGAAATTTATTTTATAAAATCAAAGACCAAGAACCAACATTTCATCTTGAAAGGCGAGTTATAGAAGTTATAGTAATAAAGACAACTCAATAGAGAAGAATCCGCGTATCGTTCATTTTTTACTATAGAGCCAAAAATTAGAAAACGAAAAAACAAACCTTTTCTTGAAATGAAAAAACGTATAATGAATAGTTTTTAGATTTTTGATTCATATATTTGGTCTATGGGCTGTCTGTGTGAAAATTTTAATATACAAGTCGCTCCTGAGTATAAGTCGCAGGAACCACCCTAACCCTGAAAAAACGTACTTACCAAAAAATACGGTACTGAAAAAGTGGCTTCACCTGGAGGCAGCGCAGTGATATGAGCGGAGAGAAAATAGCACCAAGCGATTATGAGCTCTGACTTTTTCATGGTTTACGTTTTGTGAGGCAAATGTGTCGCTCTTTTGAACACATATTGTTTTGAGAAGAAAAGCTCTTTATTTTCGTGACTCCAGCCAACCTGCCGGACACTTTCATCAGCACCAAAACCGGGGAAGAACTCGGCTCAGACGCTGTCGGGAGGTAAGTCAGTGTTGATGCGACTCTGCTGACGGAGACGTACAGATTCATGTCAAAAAACCCAAACTGTCCCTTTAAGATATCAGCAGTTTTATTTTCGGCCAATGACGTCATCCAGCCCATCAAAACGTTAAATAGCCTCAAAACAGGCAGAAAATTATAGAAAACGCGCCTCCGTCAGTCTGTCCCAGGGCAGCTGTGGCTACAACAGTAGTTTACCACCACCAGGTCTGGAGTGAATGAAGAATAATCTGTAAAATAATCCTCTGTAAAGCATCTTTGTCTGTGAAAAGCGCTATATAAATAAAACTATTTTGTTTGTGCTGTTTTGTGCTGAGACAAACTAGTAATTTGCTTTTGATTGATATTTTCTATGATAATACAACTTTTCCACAGCCTCAGATCGTTTCTCTTCACTAGATTTGCAGAGTTTTGCTGAAGTTGCTGCCGTCAGCTGAGAAGAAATGACATCGTATAATTTCCGCAAAAATAATGAATAATTTAGAATTATGCATAATTTTAGAATTATAATCGCACAAATGAAAACTGTCACAGCACAAGCGAAATACAAATGTTTTGTATAATTTTTCTGCCCGTTTTGAGGCTATTTCACATTTCGAGGGGCTGGATAACGTCATCTGCTGAAAATAAAACTGCGAATATCTTAAAAACCTGAATCACACAACCAAAACTTTTTGTAGCACAAACGAAGCACAAATGACTGACTCCATTTTGGGCGTTTTAGAGCATTTTAAAGCTTCCTGTGAGGCTGACCGACCCTAATTTGACTTACAAAAGAATCGTTTATATCTCCAAAACTGAAGTTATTTGAGTTTTAGTTTTATTTAAGAGGGACTATGCATATTCATGAACATATACTTGTAAATACACCAGAAATATAACAGAATTTTTGATGTTTTTCATGTTTTTGGAGTGGAGTCCAAGGTAACACCAAGATACTTGAATTCATTTACAAACCGGAGCAACTCTCCCCTCAGCAGCACAAGACTTTGACAGACGTTTGGAAAATGGCAAACAGTTTTTTAGTGTTCAGTGAGAGATTTGACTTGGTCACTTTTCTACACAGGTGATTACTTCTCTGAGGCTTTGACTGACTTTGCTTTTGTAAAAATGACGGCCTCATCTGCATATAACACAATATTAAGGTCCGTACAAACATTCGGCAGGTCATTAATATATAAGGAAAATAAAATGGGTCCAAGTATGGAGCCTTGTGGTACTCCAACCTGACAATCGAGATATCGAGACGGACACACAATGGGTTCGGTCTGACATGTATAATTTTATCCAAATTATGGCCTGTTCAGAGAAATTAAAGTTTAAGTTCATAATGTTTGGTGGTCAACGGCATCAAAAGCTCTTTTCAAATCAAGAAAACTGCACCAACAAAAGGGCAAGCATCTAAAGAAAATTTTATTTAGAAAAAAATGTATAGGTGTTTCAATTGAATAAAGCAGAGCAGAACTGAAAACAGCAGAAACAAACTTTTTTGCAGCACAAACGATTGACGTAGTTTTTGTGTAGGTTTGTGTTTGATGGAGCCGACTTCACGCAGGTAAAAAAGTTACACCGTGCACCTTTAAGCAGTAAAGCGCGTGTAAAATGATCTAAACTGAAGCGAGTGTGAGGTGAAAAGTACGAACCTGGAAGAGGTCGTAACCCTTGGACTCCGAGAGGTCGTAAGGCCGAATGATTCCATCTTCCCTGATCAGGCGGACGGGGCGGAGCTTCGTCACCTCCTCCGTCGACTCCGCCACTCTGAACAAACACAAAACGCACATTAGAGTTTGGACAAGACGCCTGATCATGACAGATACAACATTTTCACCGCTAATATCTGAATACTAATATATTTACTGCTAATTTCTCTGATCTGACCAAGATGTTAAAGCTTATATCAGGTTATTCATCTCGTTTTCAGATTTATTATCAACTTACTTCTGAGACGGCTCCATTCTAGTCTAGAGGTTGTTTATTTTAATATAATTTTAGAAGGAAAACCAATGTTGCATTTGAAGGATTTCTGTCTGAGCAGCAGCAGTGAGTTGTACTTCCTGATAGAAGCTCAGCAGCGGAGGACTGATATATGAGAAAATAGTCCCTCGACATGCGACGATTCATGCGACGCAAAGTTAGTTTTATTTCAAACATGATTCTCTGGACACAGACGTTCACATGGACAGTCTGGAGTTCTAATAGTTTTTCCTCGGGTCTGTGGAGTGGGTCAGACTGTTTTTAGTGGCAGGACGACTGTGGCCATTGACCTGCACTAGCCCAGCACCAGCACCTCTGCAAATACAAGGACTGGATACTGGAATATTTAAAAAAAAAGTGTCTCCACACGTCTCCAACACTCTGGATCATCAGGAAATGAGGCCCTATGTCCAAAATTCTGAACTGTCCCTTTAACCCTTTTTTCCTTATAATAATAGCTATATTTACTGAAACACCTGGTCTTTTTTTCTTTAATTATTATTCTTATTTTTTTACATACTTGCCTACCATGAACCAGATATTATGTGTTCGTAATAAATATTGAATTGAATAGTCTATTTTTGTCAATAATTGCCTCAAAGAAAGCCCTGTGTGTAAATAAACAATAGAACTGTCAAGTATTTACCATTCATATGTAGTTAAATACCTAAAACTGTGTTATGAGACGAAAAGGCCAAAAATGAATTTAATTTTCTTCAACTTTCAAGTCCCGTTTCACAGCTTTCAGGGGCAGTTTGAATGATTAAAATTGCACAAAATAGCGAGGTGGTGGGAAAAGGGTTAATCCATCTCAGAACTAATAAGTCGATAATAAATCTGAATCCAGCTCAGTGTTGTCGTGTCGCGCTCTGTAAGAATGTGCCGTGGGATTAGATTATACTCGATTATACTGGAGGTCTTATTACCATCAGACCGCCTCAGGACGGTTGTGGCTACAGTCGTGGTGAATAAATACATGAATCATGCCGTGTGATGTGAGTTTTATTCACTGCACAATCTCCAGGTCTGTTTCGGTATTTGACATCATTCGTTTCATTCAAACTGTCGTCACGATGCTATTCTCACCTTTCAACTCTAGAGGGAGCATGGAACACAACAGCAGTTATAGAGGGCGGTGGTGGAGGGGCACATGAGTCGATGAGGAGGAGGAGGGAGTGAGGGAGTGAGGAAGAGGAGGGGGGAGGACGCCATGACAGTTTGTGAAGATCTTATGAGCTCATTAAAAACTCATGCAGCATTTCAAACTGCCTCCAAACAGTGCAGCGCAATTCACCTTAAACAGAGCGCACCGAGCTCCTGAGCGTCCAACTCACTGATCTGGGCAAAACATTTGTGTGTGTTTGTAAAAAGACTAAAAGAATAAAAACTAAAACACTAAAGACTTAAAAAATAAACACTAAAAACAAGATAACATGTCGAAATTCTAATGTAAAATCCAGTTTTTCATGCACAAGTCCCACTCATAGAGGAAACCGCACTGTACCAAGGACAGCTCCAGACAGCTCCTATTCGACATTTCTTTGTGGACGATTCTACCTCATCCCTGAAATGAGCCAAACTCTGGTTTTCTGTTTCACAAAGAGTTTAAATAAACCCGACTCAGAAGATAACCCTAGTCTGTTTCAAAGGGTTCAGTTTAACTCTGTTGTTGTTTATGTTAGAATTTCTTTCTTTATGTTAGACGACTATTCAATCAGAACGCAGCATGAGCCTCATATGAGTCGCTATTTTGGGTTTCCAGATTCAAAGCTGAAATCCAATCAGTTTAAACCAGCTTTAAAAGGATTCTCTGATATGAATTCTCACTACCTAAACACAAACCTATGCAGTCTTATTTGTATCTTCATACTAAAGTGTACAGATGGATTAAACCTGTGCTGCTCCACAGTCGCATGACGTCCTGTCCCTCTAACACAGGCAATGGTACTTTTTACTGCATGTTTTGAACTCTACTTTGATCAAGCAAATGTCGTTTGTCCTTCTGAGGGTCTAAGCCTGAACAAAGGTCTGGAGGGTCATTCAAACCTGTTATAAATGCACAGATTTGAATTACTCACTGTTTTAAGCACCAGTCTATGACCCTGGATCGGCCTCACGCTGGTCTCTGTTTTAATATGTGGCCCTTGATGAAAAAAGTTTGGACAGCCCTGCTCTCAGATGGCCGCCTCCCCTGGTTCACTGTTGCCCTGGCGAATCCTCTTCTCTGGGATCCATAAAGTCTTTAATCCTCTGCAAAACTCAAGGTTTAAACTATCTCTGAGTTTTCCAACTCTGCTCCAAACCGGTTTCATGAAACAGAAAACAGATTAACCCTGAGTTCACTCTGAAACCAAGGTTTACTGAGCCTCCTTTGTGGAACGGCGGTGAAGTGAAAATACTCCTGGACGCACAGTCTGAGTGATTAAACTCCCTCTGAGTGTTCATCAGTCCTGGCCATGCTCTGGTAAATAAACACACCCCCTGCCTCTCTGCACTCTCAGACTTCAGTCAATTCTACAACAAAGAACACAATTTATTTATCAGCCAAAAGGAGCTTTAAACCTCGATTTGACTTCTCGTCACGGAAAATTATACTGACAATCCATCTGAATCATTATATCTATAAAGAAATGTAATATACACAGTCGATATTTGGTAAACTGACTCCATTCAAATCCTGAAGCATAACAATACTCTGTTATTCTCAAATAAAGCTTAAAACTGGCAAAACAAAACAGAACTTTAGATGCAAATGCTCCAAATGCTGTTTCAGGCCAAAGGGAAACGAATACAAGAGGCTGGTAATATTACTGAGTGTGAGAGATGGGAGATGTTTGATACAAAATTCAGTTTAATTTACAACAAAATGCAGCCACTTACCTTCAGTCTGTGCAACAACATTCACATGCACAAGCACAAGGGAGCAGCCACTCCAAACCGAGCTCCTTCATACGATTTTAGGTTAAAGTGCAGATGACAGGTTTTCATGTTGTTCTAATTCTGACTAGTTTTGGGGGGATAATACCTGTGGTCAATATTTATCATAGTTTTACATCAGTTAAAGTGTAACTCGGGCACGTTTGAAGCTAAAGTCCGTCGCTAGAGGTGGTCAAATTCTGTCAGAAGCCAAAAAACGGCACAGATCAGTGTTCCCTTGGCGGAGATCTCACTGTGGCAGTGAGTCTGTCAAGGCAACAAACTAGTGTAGTGATGGGGGCAAGTTCTGAACTTCCACGTAAAACACCAATTTGCTTCACACTGAAGAAGCTTAATACCACTTTAACCCATCTGACAACAGCCACGAGTCTAACAAACAAAACGCTCTGCCTGGTTCACTCATTAGTGTCTGGAAACGTTAGAAAACAACTTTATAAGCATCTTTAAAGCTCAAAAGACTTAATTGCCGATGTTGTTTCTAATCCCATTTATTTACAGTTGTGCTCATAAGTTTCCATCCTCTGGCAGTATTGATGATTTGTTGGTCCAGAAGCTGCACATGGGACGTACTTTATATTCAAACACGATAATGATCCAAAACACAAAGTGGACCTGTCACTGGCTCCAGCAGAATAAAGTGAAGGTTCTGGAGTGTTCGTCTCTTCTGACCTCAGTATCACTGAGCCTCTGGGCAGATTCAAGCTGCAGTTCAGACAAGAGCCCAAGAATTTACAGGAACTGGAGCCTTTTGCCCAGAAGAATGAGCAGATTTACCATCAGAGAAAATAAAGAGCCTCATCCACAACTATCACAAAAGACTCCAAGACTTCATTATGATTTAAAAAGAGGAAACTCAGTTGTTTGATAATAAACGGCTTCACCAAAACACTAACCATGAGTGAAAGAAAAGTTTTTGTGTTTTCATTCATATTCTCTGAAAGATGGACAAGAAATCAATCAAATTCTGTCAGAGTCTGTAAACTTATGAGCACAACTGTACGAGTGAATTATATTTTTTTGAAAAATGCTAAAAAAAAAAATACATTCCCGAACCATTTTCTTTCAACAACTTTCAGTTTCTCTTCTTCACCGTCAGTAGTCAATCCTCACTTGCTGCTTCTGGCGCCTCGAGCCTCTCGCCGCCGCTGGAGTTTCTCTTCTTTCAACAACGAACTCACAGGTGATTTCAGAGCGAGAGTTCAACTTGGGGTCAGAACAGGAGGACTGCAAAAGCTAGAAAGCACGACCCAATCCCTATCCATGTTGTTAAATGCTCTGCAATACTGTGGTGATGATTTAAATCCTTAGCCACTTAATTCACTTGTAAAACAATGGGATTAGAAATGACATCAACGATCGAGTCTTTTGGGCTTTGGCCTGTGCAGTGGGAAATCAGCAAAGGGAAGTGTGAGGTGCTTATAAAGTTGTTTTCTAACGTTTCCAGACACTAATGAGTGAACCAGGCAGAGCGTTTTGTTTTACTTTTACTTTCACTTGAGTATTTCCTGCTCTAGTATTTGTACTCAAATGATGTTAACTACATTTTAGTGAAATGAGTCCGACCAGTCATATGCACTTTTAAAACCATAACTATTATTGAATTATTGTTTTTTTTTAGTCTCTCGTGATCGCAAATGAAGGAGCGCAGCTTGGGCGCGATAAATGTCGAATACTCACAAACCACAAAGACAAGAAAAAAATCCCAGGCAACATCACGAGACAGAAACAAAAGCAGAAAATTAGAAGACAACACAGCGCAGCTACACTTCTGAACATATGGACACTCTTAATAGGTTGCGTTACTTTATTATTATTATTTTTTATATTTTTTAATGAGAATTTACAAACTGAAGCTTTCCAAATGAAGATATTTTCATTATATCAGTGTCTGTAACTAACTAAGAGTCTATCAGGAGCGAGTGTGTTGAAGAAACTCGAACCTTCCCATAGAAATGAGCTGTGATCGCAGTCAATCCTCAGGGAAAGAAGGCACTGGGTTAGTCTGTTATTAATGTTCATATCTGGATTTATGAACAGAATTGTGAAATAAAAACCCCAGGATCATGTAGAGCGGATTCAGGGTTCTCATTCTTAGACTGACAAAACTTTTCCAAGACTTTTTTTATGACCTAAAGTGAATTTTCCGTGACTTTACAGCACCTACATGTGTAGAATTGAGCACTTTTAGGGCAAAATATGAAATGTGAACCTTTCCACTCACCTTATGGTTTGGTGTTTTTTAACATTCAAAATTCTGTTAGGGCATTTATTGTCGTCTCTTTTAAATCAAAGACCTTATTGACGGCAAAGGGTAGAGTTTAATTTGTCAACTGGACAAGAGTTTTAAGTACAAGACGTTTCGCGGCTCATCCAAGCTGCTTCTTCAGTTCTGATCAGACGCTGGAGGACACTGACTTATATCTGCTTGTAAGAGAGAGGAGTTAGATCCCCAAATTACTCTGAAACTAACCCTACTTGTTTACAGTTTCTGTTGTTAGCTCGGCCTACTGAAACAGACTTGAGTGTGGGGTCAAATGAGCAGAATCATTCAGAGCCATAATGGGTGTTTTCACACCTCTGGGCCTGGTCTGGCTACACCAATTGTTTTCTTAATTTGTTTTGATTTAGGTTTGAGAATGGAGTCCTCCATTTATGTTTAAAGAAGGGCTCTCTTTTTTTAATAAAAATAGCCTCTTTAACTCCACGTTCAAACCAATTCTTCTCTCGGGCTAAGATCTGCACCTCACTGTCCTCAAACGAGTGTCCCGTGGCTTTAAGGTGGACATTTTCCAGGCCTGGAAAATGACATTTTCAATTTCCATGACCTTTCTAGGATTTCCATGACTGTGGGACCCTGTGTATTCATTTTCATATCTTTGTTTTACAAACAAAATAGTGAAATAAAACCCCCAGGATCATGTAGAGCGGGTTAACACGAACATTTTAAGACCGAAATGAAGATTCTGTGGTTTTTCTATAGAAAGAACTGGAGCCAGAGTCGATGGAGCTGAAGTGCCCCCATGCGCACTTCCTATTTCAAATGCAGCGACAAGTGGGTTAGCTATGTCCATTTACATTATATACAGTCTGTGTTATTATAGGCCCACTAATGCTCGGGTTTCAGATGTCATAACATTTTATCGACTTTTCCCAATGTTTTGTTTTAAATTGTTAATCGCCATTTCAACGACTGAATTTATCTTCATTCTGAAACCCAGGGACATAAGCAATTAAAAAACGGGTAAAAACATCTGGCTGTAACGTGGGAATTTTACTTTAGAATCCTTCCTTATATGAAAACACAAACTGTGATTAACGCAACATATTAACACACACTACTCCACACACACACACGTTTGTTTATCCACTCGGGGGGAGTGTGTTACCTCTGGATGCCCTGGAACGTGCTGCTGGCCATGTCCACGATGCCTCCGGTGGGACGCGCCACCACCCCCACCAGCCCTTTACCAATGCCCTTAAAGAACCCAGCAGCGCCCTCTTTCTTCGCCCCTGAGAACAACAAGGACAGATTATCTCTACTAATGTGAAACCAGTTAACAACCGGTAATACAAGCTCCTGCAACACAGCGTCATCTGTTTTATGCATGTTAATGGTGTAACTTTTCTGCTGGTGGAGGGTCCTTCAGACGCTTTTCTCCATTGAGATGTCTGGAATGTTTCACAGCATGGCATTAAAACTTTATATCTTCGGACCACTCACAGTCAGAATCTCTGTCTTTCTAGCTGTTTTTGAACTGAAAAACACCTGTAAGTGAATAAATGTAATGTATAGATTTTTAACTTTTCATATTGTGGAACATTCTAAGCAGAGTATAATGACATATCCATAGAAACAAGCAGGTGACGGAGCCCCAACCAAAAAGTTACACCTTTAAGCTTGTCTCCTTCTTGGCATCGACTGCTGGACTGAGGTGGTTTCACTGCATGATGTCATCAGGTGATAAGTTCGTACATCATAGCTCACTGTTGGCTCATTACTTCCTCTTCAGTTCTATCTCAGTGAGGTTTTTGCCAAGTCAAACAGAAATTAATAAATACTGACAGATCAGACTTAAAACGTGTCAAGGAGTAGTTTGATTTCGATTTGGACAAAATTCAAACACAGTGATTTCTACAAGTGTAAAGAGACAAGTGTGAATGAGGAAAACTCCAGGTATGTTTTTGATGATGAACAAAAAAAGTCAATTTTGAATAATGTATTTTTTGGACTATAAGTCACATTTTTTTCATGGTTTGTGACTTATACTCAGATGCGACTTATATATAAAAAATCACACACAAAAAAAATTGACATGTTTGTTATTTTCACACTGAGGGGGCGCTCTAGGCTTGTGTGTCAGTATCTGCTGCTCCGCCTCAGGCTCTTCCTCCGGCACCACTGTCACTTCTCGCTCTACTGCACATGTCTCCTGCAGAAAGAGCCGCTGTCCTGCTGCAAGTGCTGAAATCTGCAGCTGAAAACGGTGATCGAGCAGCAAAAAGAAAGTTTGGAGAGAGAGAAACTTGTGTTTGACTGGAGAAAGTGGACGAAACTCATACTGCAGTGAAGAAAACAACACAACTAATTGCGGGAATCGGGATAAAAGCTGGATTTAGCTGGAGTTGGTGGAGTTGCTCAGAAGCGACACCGAGGATGAAGAATTCAGTGGATTTAGTGATTTGGAGCGAGATGGAGAGTTTGGTAAACTTGTTCTGTTGTTTCTGCTCTAGTTTTGTGAATAACTGTTCATATGTGACGTGAACTCACCAGACACATGTTCAGCCTGTTGTTCTCTGTTCTAGTGTTATTACTATAACTCGCCTTAAAAGATGAAATGCCTGTTCTTGGTCTCTGATTTGATCAAATAAATTCCCCTCCAAAAATGTGACTTATAGTCCAGAAAATACGGTAACAGTTGTCCTTTAAGACGACTATGGCTTTGAGTATTTTCAAGACCTTGTAGAGTTATGCTACAAAAAGACACCAAACCTTATGTGTTCAAAATAATACATATTATCGAGAATATTCAGCACGATCTACCTTCCATGGGTTTAGTGACGATGCCTGTAACTCCTCCCACGACACCCTGAGGATACACAAACAGAACATGGGCATTAGCTTTAGTTTAGTTCACTAAAACCTACTAAACTAAAATAATGTCCCAGCTGCTTTTTAAACCTTGAGGAGTCCTTTCCCTCCTTTGGCCAAACTCTCCCCGAAGTCTTTGGGCGGTCGGTTCATCTCCTCTCGGCGTTTCTGTTGATATTCTTTGTCCATCGTGATCGCGGCCAGACCCTTCCCCACCGAGCCTGTGATCTTCGACACCATCCCTGCAGCGCCACCTGGGGGCAGAGGGAGACATGGACGGGCTGAAGGATACTGCGGATCAGTTCAGCATCAACATGAGTCCCCTTATTATACATTTACGCCGTTTACGTGAGACCTTTAAATACGATAAAAGATCAATTAATTCCGGAGCAGCTGATTGTGTTTTCTTCCAGTCGACGCAAATACATTCGTGTCCCTGTCCAATCAGAACCCTCCTCGACCCCCAGACGTTGGGCGGAATTAAATAAATCCGATTAGACGTGTTTTCCGTGTAAACCTTTATTTGGAATTATTATTTACACGTAAATTCGAAAAATAATTATTAAATTCCGATCTATTTCATTCGGGTTCAAAATTCTCATGTAAATGGGGCCATTGTGTTTGGAAATATTTGTATCTGACATTTTTGGTTAGAGATTTCTGTGAATCCTTTAGCATGGAGTGTAAACTTACCCACGGTGTGTCCGAGTAGACTGCGCACGCCAATCACAAACCCTTCAGCAAACTCCTCTGGACCCTGAACTGCTCCCTGTAACAGGACATTCACTTTAAGGCAGAGTCTGTTGCTCGGGAATCAGGGACTGGAGCAGGACCGGGGACCCATATTTCTATCAGCGGGCGTCAGTGTGCTTGTTTTTACCTGGAAGGGCTCGTAGAAAAAGGCCTCCACGCCCTCAGACAGACCCCGGATCAGACCAAACGGGTTCCCCAAAACGTCCAGACCCAGAACCAGAACATACATCTGCTTCAGGAACTGCAGCACAAACACAATTATAATGTTAAGATCCTCAGAACTAAACCAAAACAGAGAAAACAACAGGAACAGCCGGGTCAGGCCCAGAGATGTCAAAGCAAAGAAACTGTAAACAAGCAGGTGTGTTAGTTTCAGAGTAGTTTCAGTGTAGTCAGCCACACTGAAATTTCAGGCAGATATAAGGCAGTGTCCAACAATGTCAGACCAAAACTGAAGAAGCAGCTTGGATACGCAGCTTGGACAATATTTTTCGTAAATTTGTACGTTATTCACTTGAAAATGTCAAATGGCCATACATAACTCGTCATTAACATTAATTTCATAATAACAACAATAATAATAATGATAATACTGAACAAATCAAGATTACATGACCATTCATTCTCCCTTCCCCCAATCTGTCAGTTGAGTCAGTCCCATAAACCGCATATATTTATGTCCATCAAAAAAATCCTATTCCTAACACAGAGCCTGGCTCCAGATTCGTTCCTGTAACTGTGAACATCGGGAGCCTCATTTGAGCGATGCTGACGCTGTGGGTGACGTCACACTTGCATAGTCCGCTTTTTTATACAGTCTATGGTCTGTCCACAAGTGTGCGCAAATGTACCTTTTTTTAAAAAAAAAAACGCCTCAGAAATTAAAAATGGACAGGCATCAAGTGAATGTTTGTGCAAAGAGAAAACTAAAAAAAGAGAAAGACTCCACATATGAGAAATGCCCTTGTTTATTTGTACTATTTTTGACAGGAAGACAGGGGTAAGTTTTGTGTGTGTGTGTGCGTGCGTGCGTGTGTGAGTGTGTGTGTGTGTGGGGGGGGGCGTCTGTGAGGTATACTGCCCTGGGGCACCACACTGTCTTAATAAGGCCCTGGATGGTAATAATAAAATTGTGAAACGAGTGCACAATTAAGGAAAATTGTTCTGGGCTCGGCCCATTCATGATGAACACGTGAGTTAGTATTGTCACATTTTCTTTGTGTTTTGGTCATTTTTAAGCAGCTTTTATGTATTTTACCTAAACAAATGACAACATATGCCTCTCTTTACTGTTGGCAGGTATAAAATTGGTCAAAAATAAGGACACCTGGGATATTTCTTGTATAAAACTGGGACAAATCACTGGTTTTGGATAAATCTGATGGGACAGAGGACCCAGAGCTCAAAACTGGGACTGTCCCGGGTAAATAGGGACGTCTGGTCACCTTATGTTAATGTTAATGCTGATGCTGATGCTGATGTGACACTATGAGACACCCACCTGCTCACTGTAGTGGCTGATGGCCTCCCACATGAGTTTGTCTCTGCTGTAAAACTGATACTTCACCTCGAAATACGCCAATCTGGAAAACACATGAGGATTACGGTCACCAACAGAACTTCACGACAGTGAGTCCAAAGTCATCAGAGCTGTATTCCTCCTACTTGAATATAATATCGTCCACGTCGGTGAGAGTGGCTCCGATACTTTTGAGTAACAGGTTTAAAGACTGAACAGCGGCCGCCTCCTTGGAGGGGTCATCTCCACTGGAGCCCAGGGACAGGCTCAGGTGCAGCTGTGGAGGAAGAGGAGGAGAAAGAGGATTTTTAAACAAACAGCAGAAGATAAATAAAACAATTCCAATGGCAATTTATATTTATGGGAAGTATTTTAATTATATTTGCATCTTTATGTTTTAACATGAAAGTTACAAATGTGACAATGATTCTTCGATTTCCGACTAACGAGAGGATCCTTGCTTTCCTATGAGAACTTCCTGCATGAACAAAGCCTCCAATGAGGGTTATGGGAGTGACTTTGGCATTAATAGGCTCTAATCACGCTACGTCACAAACCAGAAAGACGTTTGGAGGCATCTACGATCCACTGGCAGATCGTGGTGTAACTCTCCCGGCGTCGCCTCTGTCTTGCTGAATGTGAGTTCACCTTCTGTCGTCCAACGCTCCCACGCAGCTGCAATTTAACTTTGAACGACCTGTTGACGCTGGAGTTAACAGCTGGAGTTCTTTGGTTAATCCACCCAGAATGATCCCAAGTACTGAATTACGCCGCTCTATATATACATTGAGTAATAATGTTTTTAACGCAGCTTTGTGCACATTTGTTTACGTTTTACAGAAACAAAACTTAAGACTGCATGGCTCATTTGCATACACTGCACTGAAAAAAACAGCTTGCGTGCTGATGTGATCAGCTTCTGTGGGACTAAAGGACGAGATTCAGTGGATTATTTGTGTTCTTTCTGTGACAGAGGATGTGGAGCTTATGGTGAGTCTGTTCTGTGTGTATATCACGTCGGAGATGGTTCCTGTTAAACTTTTCAGAGATTATACATCTGCAGTAGCATAGGTCGGTTTAGCTTTGTCACGGTGAATTACTTTGCGGCGCATAGACCTCAACGCGGAACCCTAAAACAAAAATGACGGCGACAAGGCAATGCAGTCGCTGCGTTGAGTCGACGCAGAATTATAATTCGGCCTTTAATTTGCTTAAATCGGACACGTAAGTCGCATGTCTCTGAACAGGGGCCATTTCGGACCATAATATGATGCAGAAGCACAGTACATATCACTCCGCGCTCAGCTGCACCAAATACGCTACATTTTTGTGCTGTTCTGAATGTTTCCAAGAGCTTTCGTGCTCCGTGCGACAATCCGTAAAGCGGTACGACTTCGTAACAAAAGTACTAAAACATTTTGACAGATTTTTGTGCGCCGTGTACCACATAAAGTCTGTTCAGGGTCAGTAAGAACAATCAGAATACATAAGGCGTACTGTCGACTTTTGAGAAAATTAAAGGATTTTAAATGTGCCTTAAAGTCCGCAAAATACGGTAAATGTGATCGTAAATGAAGTCTGCAACCGTATGTTTGCAAACATCTTGAATTCGGCGCCCTCCTCTCTTCTAATCAAATGTACCCAGTGCCCTTAGAGTCGTGCGTCAGTGGGGAAATGATGAAAACTGACGTACGGTTGGAATCGTTGATGCGCCGAACATAACGGAACGCTACAACGACATGGAGATGAAGAAAACTGGTAAACTTTCTCATTTTTCCTAGGTTTTGTCGGACTTACGACCACGAACAGAGCCCAAAGGAAGTCGTCACCGCATGTTTCCGAATGTTTTCCTGGTTTGTGGCGTGAGACGTTTAAACTGCACCCTCTGGTGGTCAGGAGGGACGAAACAGAGTCAAGATGGAGCTGGTAGGACACGGGTACCTTTATGGGCGAGATGTGGAAGTGCTCAAAGAAGCTGAGCCTGGTGGTGTCGGTGAGAGAAGCCTCCATGAGCTCAGGCTGCAGCATCTGAAGGTCTTTTTCGATCAGCTTCGACTGGAGTAAAACACACGGACAAATGTGTGAGTATTAAAGATGGAGGAACATACAGGAAATGGTTTGTACAAAAGTAAAAATCACAGTTCCAAATGTTATAAATATGTCAAAACCGAACGGACTTTCTGTTTGTCCGCCTGAGGGTCGGCGGCCGGAGTGAACAGAGCCAAGATGGCGGAGAGGAAACCCTGGTCCACCTTCACCGCCATCTCCTGAACTAAGGCCATGAAATACCTGCAAGAGACAAAGTGTGAAACAAATATAAACGTGATGGAATAAAAGAACAGAATAATGCATGAGAGAAACGCTCAGTGTGTTTTCAAAGCAGAGTCTGAGACACAGAGAGAGAAAGAAACAGTGAGAAAAAGAGACAGAGAAAGAGAGAGACAGAGACACAGAGAGATATGGCAAGAAAGGGAGAAAGTGCGATAGAGAGAAAGAGAGAGTGAGAAAAGAGACACAGAGAGAGCGAGGCAGGGAAACAAAGATAAACAGAGACAAAGAAGCAGAGAGAGAGTAACAGATGGCGTGACAGTGGAAAAGAGGGAGACAGAAAGAGAGACAGAGAGAGACAAATAAAGAGCGAGAGAGAGAAACACAGAGACAAAGAAAGACAGTGACAGAGAGAGAGAGAGAGAGAAAGAGAGAGACAAATAAAGAGAGAGAGAGGGTGAAGAAGACAGAGAAAGAGACAGTGACAGACAGGGAGAGAGACAGAGGCAAATAAAGAGAGAAAAACAGAGAGAGAGAGTGAGAGACAGAAAGAGATAGAGAAAAAGAGAGTGACAGAGAGAAAGAAACAGAGCGAGAAAGAGAGACAGAGAACAACAGAGGGAGAGAGATAGAGAAACAGAGAGAGACAGTGAGTGATACTGAGAGAGAGAAAGAGACAGCGAGAAAGAGAGACAGAGATAGAGAGAAAGTCGGCGAAAGAGAGAGACTGAGAAAGAGAGACAGAGAGAAAGAGTTCAGTGATGGAGAAAGAGAGAGACAGAAATGGAGAGAGTGAGAAAAAGACACCGAGAATGAGAGAGAGAGCGTGTTAAGAGAGACAGACAGAGAGAGAGAGATAACAGAACAATAACAGAATCACGAATGAGAGAAATGCTGTGTTTTCACTCACTTGAACTGCATGACGCTGCTGTGCTCGTTAAACCTGGTGATTACTGACACGTCGATAAAAGGCTTTGGTTCTGAGGAGCGGAAAAGACAGAGTTACGACTAGATTTTTTGTAGATTGCATTATTATAATATGTTTTAATGGAGTCTGTTTCGATGTTTAACCCCGCTGCACTCTGTAGAGGGGTGAGTGTGGGCTCGGGTCAAATCTTCAGTTCTTAAGATGTGGAAAATTGACGAAAAACGAAAGACAAATGAACAAATCGGCTGGTTTGTCCTGTCAGGTGATGAGAGCCGGACCGCTGCTTTTGACCCGAGTTTGTTTCTGAGTTGGTTCAAGTCCATTTTTCTACTTTTCTGGGGTTTACGAGGACAACGTGAACGGGTATTGCCCTCGAGTTACATTGGTCACCAGTGAAAAAGAGGAACATCGCGTAAATCACCAGGAAAGTGAGTGCGTGCGTGAGTATTTAGAGATCTGTGTCTGCTCGAGGCCCGTTGTTATGGAAAATCTGGTTAGCTGATGTCTCTCACGTGGCCCATGGTGTTTGGGGTGAAAGACGCGGTGAAGTAAACAGAAATAAAACACCTTAAATCAGTTCGCAAATCGAATACAGAGCTGTACTTTCCCTGGACTGTCTGTAATGTCTGTATCAGGCTGTATCAGTGTTTAAACTCTTAGGCTGAATCCCATTACACCCCTTTCCCCTACCCCTCCGTTTGTGCGTTCGCATGTAGGTTTAGGGGTGTAGGAGTTACCGTTATGGCAGAGGGGTTGGGGTAAGTGTTAGGGCTAAATACCCCTCCAAACGAAGATTTTTCAGAGGCACACTCCAAACGCAGGGGTATAAGCAATTTCTCAGAATGCAAATCACCGGCAAGATCCCTGCTGCCACAACCAAAGAGACCAAAGAAGTTCACAAATTTTCTACATTATTTATGGTTTCAAATTTGTGATAATCGCTTTAATGTTGTTCCAATGCGTCATTTTCTTCATAAAATGCACAGGACAAAATCGCTAGTACTACCATAGACCGTATAAAGAAGTGGACTATGTGAGTGTGACGTCACCCACAGCGTTTAGCGTCGCTCAAATGAGGCTCCTGATGCTCACGGCTACAGGAGCGAATCTGGAGCCAGGCTCAGATTTTGATGGACAAAATAGTGGGAAAAAAATTCAGGATCGTGTTGAGCGTTCATACGAACTTCTTTTTTTTTGATACTTTTTATTTATTCAAGATTTTTCAAGGTAAAAAAACAAAACAAAAAACAAATATCAAATACAAAAGCTTGGGGCACTGTTCCACTGGAGTAAGGATGTAAAGGGTGGGTCACATCTCTTTTTTCTTATAATTCAACCATTTAGTCCAGCGTTTAATGAAGAAATGTCCTTTTAGTCTAAGAAAAAAACTCATTTATTCCATTGAAAATATATCTTCCATAATGTCTAGCCAGTGATTCGCTGATGGTGAGTCCTCTTTAAGACAGCTTCTCGTTATTGCTTTTTTTGCTGCCAATGTCATGATCTTAAAAAGGTGTCTGTCCGTTTTTCCGATCACCTCTCCAGGCAAAAGGCCTAACAAAAATATTTTTGGGTCCTTGGGGGCAACATAGGTCAAGATCATGTCTATTTTATTGAATACACTGTCCCAGAATGATTTTAATTTTGGACATGTCCAAAAAATATGAGAGTGATTGGCGTTTAAGTGGCCACACTGTCTCCAACAGTGGCAATCAGACCCTTGTACTCTTGAGTTCATAAGAACATTTGAAGACCAAAATGACAAGGCCACAGCAGCAGGTACAGAGAAAGGAGCAATCAGATCCCAGTGTGAGTCAACGGGAAAAGGAGAGAGAAGGAGCCGGAAGAACCTCCTGGAGCACTTCCTGTTTGGCACGCGGCTGTTTAGCTTAGTCCACTTATATACGTGATCTATGGGTACTACGTTGAGCAGTGTTACATTATTTGTGACTTGAGTGATCGGTTGATGCATGAAAATAAAGTTGTGAATGAATTGTGAGCGTCTGTGCTACACCGTTGTTATTTGGATATTGTAACCCAAGTAAATGAAAGAAAATTTTGGTTTAAAGCCTTAGAGAAGCTCAGGTTGTGTCTTTCCAATGGTCTGCGTGTCTTTCTGCTCCGACAGTTATCACAGTTCTCCCTGTGCTTATGTAAAAGCTGGCGGAGACTTCTGATGACGTATGTGATTGTTGAAGTCCCTGTTCATAGCGGTGTTCAAGTGGTATAAGGATTGACTTTCAACTCTTACCTCTTGCCCCTCGAAACTGAGCAACAAGGGGCAGGGGTTGAAAGTCAATCCCTACGAACTGGGACCCCCCTTCAACGATCGCATACGTCATCAGAAGTCATCGAGGGGCAAGGGGTAGAAATCAGAAATGGGACTGGCCCTTATTATCATGTGTTTTCTACCTGAATCTAGAGCGATGGACTTTGGCGGTGGCACAGGGTGGAAGACAATGGGGAAGATGGCTCCAGGCAGCTGATTGTCCACCTGAAATCAGAGCTACAATCAGCAAATCCTCCGGCTTTCCAACACAAACGCAGGTGGCAAAATCTTCATCAGAAAAGTTACAGAGTGCAAAGAACTTTTACAACAACTTTTTTCTCCACACAAGGTCTATCAGTCACACGCCGTCTCTTCTCGGTGAGTAACTGAAGAGATGAAACCGACCTGGAGCCAGTGCAGTTGAGCTCTGAGGCTGCGCTGGTGCTCGGACTTCTTAAACTCCACCTGGATCCCGGACAGGAAGTTCCTCCTGATCGGACACTTCACGGGCTGAAGCATCATCATGTTTGTGCCAGTCAAGTTCACCTGGAGTTAGAGGATAATATTATGAACACAAAAAAAAACAGCATGGAACAAGGAGCGAAGGATCAAATCGCCACAAGACGGGACGGGAAAAACGATCTTGCGAGACTGTATCCTCGCTCAAGCTCTGGAAAGTTGTGTATCTTTGAGCAGCTCACATATTCAGACCGAGAACACTTAAACTCTCTCAGTTTTTATTTCGTAGTGATTTCGTAGTGATAGGACCAATACTGATGCAGATAGATCAGCTGGTTGTTGAAGTTGGTTAAAAAAGTTCGCAAAATAATCTAAGCTAATATAGACCCTTTTAGTGTTCGTAAACAGTGGTGACGTAGGCTCGGTTGTGCACACATTTTGGCAAAAGACGTACGGCAGAGCTCACCAGCTTGTCGAGCTCTGCGAAAGGATTATCGTCAAAAGATCGAGAATATGTCCTCAACGAGACGACTTTGACAAACGGTTTCCGACTGCCAGATCCTTGTGTAGGGCCAATGATTTGGAAAATGGACGGAAAACGCGGAATTGTCAGCGTGAAACGGAATTGATAAATTTCTTTAATGTTGCACAAAAATCGACCCGAATTTGTTAAAATATTTGAAAAAATGGCACTTAAAACTGATAATCAATGTGTAGCAGACGTCTTTTTCCGATTTTGGTATACATATAGATGGGTTTCTTATGTACAAACATTCGTAGATGTGCACGCAGCCTCCGGGCAAGAGTTGCTAAGTGGCTAAGTGGTTAGCATTGCAGGTGCTATTGGCGCTCTGTACAGTGGATGATTAAAACTGCTTTTCTGGTCGGCTACTAAGGCTTTTGCCTGGTTTGTGTACTTTTTCTGACACCCTTTAGAATAACCATGTTGTGTTTAGATCTTAATGGTTTAATCTGCTCTCATAATAACATTACGTTATGTCGCCGCGTCTCAGTTTGCACCAGCGCCTTTGCTTTACCGTCACTGTTGTTTTTTCACCCGCTTTGTCATGTCTGAATGTTGTGATGTCAAAATTATCCATCGATATAATATATGATGTCTGCTTTTCATTTGCGTCATTGTAGCAATAGTGAAACAAACAAATGGAAATTAAACGGAATTCAAAATTTCTGAAACGGAAAACGTCAATTTTTGAAACGGAAAATCATTGGCCCTACTTGTGCAATCAGTGAGGAAAACTTTAAAACTTTAGTCCGCCAGTAAAATATCGATTCTGACAACCACACACAACCAGACATTTTGGAGCTGGAAATGTTTTCATCTCCGTCTTCTTCTGTCCGTTCGGTCTGAATGAATTGAATGAATGGGGAACAATGCCACTTCCTTTGCCAAAATGCCTGCGCAGCTTTTTTTTTTATCACTTCCACCATAAAATTCACGTGCAGACAGCATTTTTCACACTTAAACATCGTTGGAAAAAGCTCCACAAAGAGATATTTCAGTATTTTTCTTTTGTAACAAACACAGGCAGCAGTGGGGGAGGGTGGGGAGTAAATCAAGTGACCAAAACTGATCCGATTATTGTGGATTATTTAAAAATCTCGTCTCGTCTCGTGAAAATTCTGTCTCCTCCCCTACAAAATATAAACTACTGTATGTTTAAAAGGTCCTATATTATATTCCAGGACTGAAATGAGTCTGGTGAAAGTGTGTGGAGTTTAAAAACCCAGTGGAGCACTTCCTGTATCACCCCGTGACGTCACGAGGTGGAACAGCGCGCTCGTACCTCCATGTTTCCCTCCAGTCGGACCCAGCCCGTCTCGCTCTTCCCGCTGAGCTGACTCTGGTACGTTTTCTCCAGGAGGTTTATGTTCTTCTGACTGAACGGCTTCCAGCGATTCTTTGGCTTCATCTCCCAGACCACTCCAGAGCTAAACAGAGAGAGACGGAGGGAGGGAAGAGAGAATGAGAGGGAGAGAGGGAGGGGGATGGAAGAGAGAGAGGGAGAGAGAGAGGGGGATGGAAGAGAGAGAGGGAGAAATGAAGAGAGGAAGAGACAGAGAAGACAGAGAGAGACAGACACAGAGAAGAGAGACAAAGAGAAGAGACAGAAAAGAGAGACAGAGAGAACAGAGAGACAGAGAGAGACAGAGAAAGAGAAAAGAAAGACATAGCGAAAAGAGACAGAGAAAAGAGAACAGAGAGACAGAGAGAGAAAAGAGAGAGAGACAGAGAAAAGGGAGACAGGGAGAAAAGAGACAGAGAGGGACAGAGAGAAGAGATAGACAGAGAGATAGATAGAGAGAAAAGAGAGAGAGACAGAGAACAGAGAGACAGAGAGAGAGAAGAGAGACAGAAAAGAGAGACAGAGAGAGACACAGAGAGAAAGAGAGAGAGAGAAAAGAGACAGAGAACAGAGAGTCGGAGAGAGAGAAGAGAGACAGAAAAGAGAGACAGAGAGAGACACAGAGAGAGAGAGAGACAGAGAGTGAAAGAAAGAAAGAGAAAAGAGAGACAGGGAAAGAAACAGAGAGGTAGAAAGAGAGAGAGACAGAGAGAAACCAACAGAAAATCAAAAAGAGAGAGAGTGGGAGGGAGACAGAGAGATAATACATTACTCATGCAGAAGTACAAAGTTGTGCACAAATACATCACTTCAAAGTTATTTTAAGTGTTTAAAAATGTGAAATCTGAAATGCCGCCTGCTCGTTTCCGTGGGGACGTTATTTCTCGGCCTAGAATGTTTCACCGTAGGGCATTAAGCTTAAAAACTGTGAAGCCACCAGGTCGAATATGTGGAGAAGGCGACACCGCTCACAGAAGAAATTCATGTGTTTTAAGGTATTTTCTATCTGTATAAATGCGAGAGAGATCATTTTAATGCCAGACTGTGGAACATCCCAGGCAAAGCAACGACATCGCCATGGAAACAAGCAGTTGACGAACCCACCGCCAGTAAAGAAAAGCTACAGAGTGAACTTTTAGTCCATTTTCAGCAGATTTTCAGATTTCTCGGACGACATTACCTGGGAATGCCGATGTAGGCGATCTCCTGCCGGCTGGAGTTGTTGACCAACGAGAGGCCGAGGTTTTGGAGGGAAATCTTCACTTCCTGTTCGAACTGCTCCAGCTCCTCCGCCTGGCGAGCTTTGGTAACTACGGCCACGTCCTCGGTGAAGAGCAGGACCCGCTGACGCCCGTCCAGGAAACTCACCCAGTGGATCTGAGTCAGGCCGTCCAGCGGGAACTGGCCCACTTCATCCTGCGGGAACGAAACAGGAGGTAAAGAACGAAAACAAGTGCAAAATATTAAAGAGAATGAAAAGACAGGTTAGGCTGGTCAATGTTTTTAACTGCATTATAATGTACTTTCTCCTTTTATAATGTGAAACAATAACGCGGAGCAATAAAACACATTCTAATCAAACTGAGATTCAAATTGTCAATGATCAGATTGGGTTTTTTTAAGCAAAAGATGAGAGATGTGAGATTGTTTTCTTAATTATAATTCAATCCAATCCATTTTATTAACATAGCACATTTCAGGAACAGTTTCCAAAGCTCCAAATACACAGTTAATAACAACAATATAATGATGAAATAAATGCTCAGATTTAATCAAACCAGTCTTAAAACAATAAAACCAGTAAAGTAAAATAAGAGCCATAGAACAGCAATATATAAATAAAACCAATATATAATGCGCATTTGTCAGTTTATACATATTAGAGACTGATTTAACGTTTATGTTCACGAAACTCATAGTGCATTAGGGTCGGGCAGTATCCAAATTTTGATCCCGTTAAACCGTCTCAGCATTTTACCGGGGTTTACGGTATTACTGTGGCTAATTAAGAATTATTTTGTACCATTCAGAAACAGAGTCGAAGCTTTATATTTGAAGAAGTTCTGATCAAACCAAACTTTGCAGCGCGTTCGATCGCATCAGTGTCAGTGCACGAGCTGTTTTTATCAGCGCTTATACTGTATGCAAATGAGCTGTATGCAAATGAGCTGTATGCAAATGAGCCATGAGGTTTGAAGTTTGGTTTGTGTAAAACGTAAACAAATGTGCCAAAGCTGCAATAAACACATTATTACTCAAAGTCTCGAATGAGCGGAGGAAATGTAGAGCGGTGGAGAGGACCAATCACAGCCCTTATCGTCTGCGTCGCTTTGAGGCGTCGTTAGAAAGCTTGGAAGGTGCAGGTCGGACGCTGCGCACGTCAACACAAACATGTTTTGACACAGATCCATAAATTGTTCTTTACCGTCTCCTCCGTGAAAGTCTGACTTCGCCCTCGGGAACTTTCTCCTCTTCAGCGCCTCGTCCCCTCTCGAATCTCGGCTTCAATAAAACGTCACACACGAAGCGTCAGTCAGGTTTTTTTCTTCTTCCTCGCTGCGTGTGGATGGAAATCTCCGAGCGGAACCACGTTTGAAGAGGAGAGAGAGCGGAGGGGAGGAAGTCCTGCTGTGGTTTTAGCTCCTGATGCAGATTTTTTTAATGACGGTGATGAAACTGATACCGATGCTACTTTTTGATACCGCGGGATACTGAATTACTGCCCAACCCTACATTGCAATTTTGATTGTTTTGAAGCCCTGACCTTGAGCAGGTCCAGTTCTCCTCTGGAATCTCCGTGTCTCCAGCTCAGGGTGCGAGTGTTTGCTGGATTGTCCCACACAAACCTCTGAGCTTCTCCAGGCTTCAGCTGGTGCTCCTCCGAAGAGCCGCTGGAACAAGAGGAGAGAAACGATTGGATTTGATTCAACATTAAAACTGAACTACATAGAGAACTATGGGCATTTTATTGTGTTAAGTTTATTGTTTTCTACTTAATTTCATTCTATTTTATTTATTGCATGTTTAGTAGTGTTTGGTTATGTTTCGTTCCAAGAACCGCAGCAATTTCTTAATGTTGTGAACCTGTTCACAACATATGGCAATAAAACCTTTCTGATTCTGAAAATATACTGCGGCTGCAACTAACGATTATTTTAGTAGCTGACAAAGAATTATTTCTATTGTACACTGAGACTTTGGACACATTTTATGCAAATAAAGCTGTTTAGTTTAGATTTAGTTAGTTAATTTAGTTCTTAGTCCAAAAACAAAAAATAAATACATAAAAGTTCAGTTAGTCTACAGAGCAAAAGGGTTTAGGCTGAAGCTTAACACTTGTTTTGCCTGGAAAATGGTTGAAATGTGGCAAAAATGGTTGAAATGCGGTGACTTCGATACTGAAAACACACGCACACTTGTTTTTGTGTTTATTTTTTGGCGAAATCGTTACACATTGGGGGTTTAAACGTGTCATAGGTAACAGATAATGATAAAATGACGAAAACACAATTAAGATTATTTCAAGAGTCGACTGTTCACAATTATTCCAATTACGGTAACTGCTGCAGCCTAAATCTTACTTATTGAGAAAAGACTAGTGCTTAAGGCAAACTTTAAAGCCCCACAGAAACTTGTCTCTGCTCTTTTCTCAACCTCGAGAAACCTTTGCGTACCTCTGTCTGTAGCTGATGTGGGCACTGGGCGTGTGGTTTATGACCAGAGCCGGAGCAGATCCTTCGTAATAATCGCTGAAGCTGATCACAGTGGAGTGGTCTGCGATGGTGATCTCCACTATGACCCCTCCGCACTGAAAAACAAAGGACAAAAGGTGCATAAGGGACATTTAATACAGAACTATGAACCCCCCACACTGAAAAGAAAAAGAACAACACACAAAGCTCGATCAATAAAACAGTGAGCATCTGAAGTCATATTTAATTCATATTTAAGGAGAGTTTGAGTGTTCTCACTAAGTCCAGCTTGAGCAGAGTGCCCCTGTCCTGTTTGTTGAAGAAAAACGGTCTGGAGGGAAAATCTGAGCCCACGACTCTCACACAGAGCTGCCCCGAAGGCTTCTCCGGCCACAGAGGCACACACTGAGGAACAAAGATGAGAAGAATGCGTTAGTTCTGGGTTTGAGTTACCGACCTGTATTAGTTACTTGATATTCAATGGTCCTATATGATGCAGAATTGACTCTCGCGGGCTTTAAGTCATGTTATAACGCCGTTATCTCTTCAAAAACAGACCTGGTGTTGCGTTTTGTTTTATTCACACGTTTAAGTCTACATTTCCAAAGTGCAAAATGCTCTGTTCCACCTTGTGATGTCATGAAGCTGTCGTTTTGTAAGTCAGCAGCTCCTTATACCTTATTCCAGGGCTGAAATCATCCAAAAGTGAAGGTGTATGGAGCTTGTATTGCCACATGTTTTCTGTTAGGGACGTCCCGATCCAATATTCAGTTGTAAATCAAAACAACACCATGTCACTGTGTGGGACTTTTCACTACAACAAAACGAGAGTCAAAAAGCGACGCAATCGCTGCAAACATAAGGTGACCAGACGTCCCTGTTTACCCGGAACAGTCCCAGTTTTGAGCCCTGTGTCCCCTGTCCCAGCAGATTTATATAAAACCAGTGATTTGTCCCAGTTTTATCCAAGAAATTTCCCAGGTCTCCCTATTTTAGACCAATCTGATCCTGCCAACAGTAAAGAGAAGCATACATTGTCATTTGCTTAGATAAAATAGAGAAAAGCTGCTTAAAAATGACCAAAGCACAAAGAAATTCTGACTGACTCACATTAGTGCAGAGCGCAGAACAATTTTCCTTAATAATTACGCATTCATTTCACAATTTTATTATTACCAAGCACCTCAAACCAGGGATGTCCCAAACGAGCAGTTTCTCCAGCAGAGCCACTTTAACACGACCAATTTGATTCGTCATTTACGAAAGAATCATCCGGACGAGCACAAGCCACAGCAGCAAACACTGGAGGAGGCATTTCACAGAAGGTAACGGTCAGTCAGGCTTTCGTCGTCAAATGGACTTTTTGGAGCTAAGGTACGAACGTCCTTCACGACACTACATTACAGAGACGCCACTACCGGAGTTATAACAACAAAAAAAAGTATCGGATCAGAAGCCAAAGAATCTTGATTGGGACGTCTCTATTTTCTGTTTAAATGTGCAGGGCTTGTGTATTAAACATGGGTGAGTGAACCAAAACACAACTCTGGGTCTGTTTGTGATGAGGAATCAACAGTATAACACACAGTAGATCAGGAAACACCACGATGAATGTACAGGTATGTGGCTGCGGTGATTACCTCAGCAGACGACATGTAGTGCCAGCGGACGGAGGTCTGGCTGACGATCTCTCCCACCTCCAGCTCGAACGACGTCTTATTGACCACGGTGAAGAACGGACTCATGCTCACGATCCTGGTCAGGTTGAAACTGCTCATCTGGATCCCAACGCCAACCTGAGAACACGCGACAGCGTCCAGTATCGGGGTTTTCAAAACCGTTCCATGACTTTTCCATGACCTAAAGTGGATTTTCCATGACTTTACGGCACCTACATGTGTAGAATTGAGCACTTTTGGGGATAAATATGAAATGTGAACCCTTTCCACTCACCTTTCTAAATCCTGTCAGTGCTTTTATTTTGTCTCTTTTAAACACCTTATTGTGTCAGAAATAATCAGAACAGCCTCATGAGAACTTAACAGAACGCCGGAGTTGTGTGAAAGAGATGCTAAAATTCCATGACTTTTCCAAAACTTTCATTGAATTTACAAAATCCCATGACTTTTCCAAGCTTGGAAAATGACATTTTCAATTTCCATGACTTTTCCAGGATTTCCACGACCGTATGAACCCTGTAATATTATCCCATAAAGACATACATATGGGTCCTCGACGTATAAGGATTTTCAACAGGCAAATTTAAAAATATAAAAAAAATATGAGTTTCTATTGAACTTTTTCATATATTTACAGTCTCAGGTGCATAAATCTGTGTTTAACATTTATATTCATTTGTTCATTAAAAAAAATGAGTTAAAGCGGTCCAGTGTCTTTCTGGACCACTTTCGGCCTCATCAAAGAGTTTAAATACCTGGGACTGACGCGGGAGCCGACATTAACATTTAAGAAACACATTAAGCGCCTCACAAATACTGTTCATTTTAACTTGGTGAACTTTAGACAGGTAAGATCCTTCATGACTCCATATGCAGCACGAATGTTTTTACACTCCATGAACGAGTGAATGAATCACTTTATAAAAAAAAAGCTGTTAAAATACTGGACAAGAAACCATTCTCAGTTCACCACTGGACTACAGTACAATGTAGTACAACTTGCTAAATTTGAATAATTTTGTTCATTTTAAATATGGAGGTTTTGTATACAAAGTTTTGCATGGACTTGCCCCCCTCCTCCGTTAAAGGATTTTATTAAAATTTATTAGGATTGTTTTATTAAAGCAAAGACTGTCAGTGGGATGGGAACTAGGTCCACGGCCCGGGGGAACTGTGAGGTCCACACAGATGCACTATTTTCGGACAAAGTGCGTCTCAGTCAGAGGCACTAAGTTCTGGAGCAGCCGCCACTCCAACACCGGACACTTTCAAATCACACTTGAAACAGCGGAAAACGGAAAATCAGACTTGTGAACATTTTTAGTGTGTAATTGTCGTTATTGTTTTGCTGTTAAATTTCTGGTGTCGCCTGCCGAGGGACGACAGATGGAAATGATCATTTTTGCTACAGTCCGGCATATTGACACTGCAATGTTGTAGATGTTCATTAATATGCACTGCCAAAGTCGAGACTTAATACCAGGGGGGACGGGCCCTTCACTCTGGCCCCAAACTCTGGAACGCTTTGCTCCCTCATGTCCGAACAGCCCCACAGTGGAGTGTTATACGTCCCGTCTTGAAACCCACTTTTATTCTCTGGTTTTTGACACCGCGTGAGTCGTGTGGCCCTCCGTCTTTTATTTATTGTATTTATTTGACTTATTTATTGCTGTTTTATGATTCTACTGGTTTTGCTTTTATTTGATTTTAGGACTGGTTTGATCAGATTTTAGCAATTTACCTTTTTGTTGCTTTCATTTTGTGATCTCCGTGCAGCACTTTGGAAACTGCTTTGTTTGTAATACGCGCTAAAGAAATAAAGTGGATTTGGAAGTGGAATTAACGCCGCACTGTGTAGCTTTCCTGGTGTGTGTGTTGATTCAACGGTGGCGCATTTGCCAGTTGCCGGAGACTCACCAGGAAGTCCGTGTTGTTGGCAGGGCAGCGCACGCAGCCGTAGCTCCCCACCGTGTCCAGAGAAAAGGGCTCAGACCAGGAGCTCGTGGAGATTCGGAGCTGCAGCTGGAACAGAAGAATAAGTCTCTTTCACGTCAAGTGCAATGTTTAATACAGAGAAAAATGAAGAAAAGCAACACACCCAAAGCCAAAGAGATAAAAAAGATGCAAGAGAATGCACTAAAAACTGAAGTTCCTGCATAAAATGTAGCTTGGGGTGGGGTTGCGACTAATTATTTTTGATAAAGAAGGGTTTTCACTGGGCGGCAGAAGCTCAGTTGGTGGTTTGAGTCCCACTGTCGACATGAAACATCACTGGTTGAGAGGACAGAGTCTGCGTACGCTGGTGTATGAACGTGTGTGTGAATGGGTGAGTGGGTCCTTGATGTTAGTTAGTTAGTCTTTATTTGAAGGGACAATGTACACAGACATTATGCTCATAAAACAGAGATGTACTGCACCAGATTATAGCTCAACAGCGAGTTTCCATCTGCAGTCTGTAAAGCGCTTTGAGCCTTGAAAGTGGAAAAGTGCTGTATAAAACTGCCACCCTTTACCATTTACTGGCGAGATATTAAATTATATTGTTCCAATTTACATTTTAACCATATTTAGAAAAAAAGAACACACATTTGTCAATACCAAAATTAAAAGATTAACCAAAAGACTGTTCATCTGTGTATCAAAATATAGCCTTTTCTAATACTAAGTGAATTTTGGAGGTTCTCTGAGAAAACTGTGCCCTCGATACAGGTTAAGGCACTGGAAACCCCGGTTAATTTGTTATTCTGACCATCGGAGTTACACAGTGCTAAACAAATTTATTAAACCACCAACTAGAAAACATAAATAACTTCATAGTATATTAAAAACTTATTTCAAATGAACATTTTCATGGTTTGTCATTAAGAAAATGCCCAGCTGGAATAATAAAATAGTCCTTGTTGACAAATAATAACCAAAAATGTGAATATTTTGTGTGATCCTTTGGTGCAGATAACAGCTGCTTTGTTGTTTTGCAAAGTCGCTTTTGTTATTGAGTCCAAATAGTTTCAGCTGTTCCCAGAGACTTGATTTGGATGAGACTTTGGTGTCATTTTTGGAAAACATTAAGCTTGAACATTTATGGACAGCAACAGTAATTATATTTTAGCATTAAAGATGTCGTTTTGATGCAAAGATCTCGCACATGCTGGAGGATTAACCTTTACAGGAACATAAAAAGATATTTTGGTAAAGAGAAATACTGTTAAATTATGGCAGCAGCAAACTCCGTAAACTGGGCGGTGGTTTAATACATTTGTTAAGCTCTGTATCATAAAATGTGGTTAAATAGTGATTCAGCGCAGGATTAAAGGTGCATTGTGTAACTTTTTGTTTGGGAGTCGGTCACCTGCTTGTTTCTATGGATATTTCATCGCTCTGTCTGGAATGCTCCACAGCCCTACCTTGCATTTATTCAACTACAGGTGGTTTTATAGCTCAAAAATACCCAGAAAAACAGCCATTCTGACGGTCTGCAGTGAAGGTTTAATGCCGTACTGTGAAACATTCCAGACGAAGCAGTAACATCTCCATAGAGAAAATAATTTGACACTTATTGGGGGTAAAATACTATGGTCGTCACAGCTGCCCTGGGACAGACTGAGGGAAGCACAACACATTCATACAGTCGTGGCCAAAAGTGTTGAGAATGACACAAATATTACATTTTCACAGGTTCTGCTGCTTCATTGTTTTTAGGTGTTTTCTCACATGTTTCTATGGTTTACTGAAATACAATTACAAGTATCAAAAGCTTTTTTTTCTCAGAAGTCAATATGTCCCTTCGTTTTCAATCAACTTCTGGACCAAATCCTGACTGAGGCCGTCCATTCTTGCATAATCAAAGCTTTGAGTTTGTCAGAATTTGTGTTTTTTTTGTCCACTCACCTCTTGAGGACTGACCACAAGTTCTCAATGGGATTAAGATCTGGGGAGTTTCGTGGCCATGGACCTAAAATCTTTATGTTTTGTTCCCTGAGCCATTTAGTTACTACGTTTGCTTTATGGAAAAGGCGCTGGAAAAGGCTTTGTTCATCACCAAACTGCTCTTGGACGGTTGGGAGACGTTGCACTCAGAGGACGTTCTGGTACCAAAATTAATATTTGTGTCATTCTCAAAACTTTTGGCCATGAGTGTACTACGGCGATTCTTGTAAAACCGCTCACCTTGCTCTTACTAAACAGGTTCTTCTTCTTAAACGAGAAGAGAATGATGTCCCTGAAGTCCGCGGGGTGCTTCACGCTCACGTCCTCCGCTCTGTACTGCAAAACTCTGGAGGTCTTGTTTATGATCCAGTAGGGGCTGAAGAGCGAGAGGAGCAGCCGGGCAGAGGAGCGGGACACGTGAACGCTGACGTCCACGCTCAGGGACGGGTCGGAGTCGCACACGAGGCTCACAGACACGAACTCGGGCAGGTCGGGCTGGATCCTCAGGTGCCCGTGCCAGTCTCTGCCCTGGTACCTCTTCAGCACCAGAGACATCATCTCCCCCGAGATCCGAGCGTTCAGCAGGTCTGAGGTGCTGCCCTCCGGGAGCTCGAAGGAGTCCGCACAGCTCTGGGGGGAAGAGGGGGGAGGACAAATGTTCACGTTCTAGAGTTAAACTGATACTTTGCAGCATCGACATTTCCTGGAGGTGTGATGAGAACTGAAGGCACTGCTGTGTCTGAAGCACTGTTACTCAAGTTAATAATAATAATAATACATAAGACTTGTATAGTGCTTTTCATGACACTCAAAGATGCTGCACGTAGCTCAAGACAGACACAAACTCAACAACAGGAGATGCCGTTATTTAAAGGCAGTGTTTACCATAAAATGCCAAATAAGAGCCGGGTCCCCTTTAAACGCACGGTGCAGGTGTATATTCTGATAAATAATCGTCGGTTTCAAATACACGGTGAGTCTAATGTACGTGCTGGAAGACAGAAGTCGGCTTTTTAAGCAGCCTTTCTGTATTTTACCTAAACAAATGGCAATTTATGCCTCTTTTTACTGTTGGCACGGATCAGATTGGTCAACATTGGGACATTTCTCATATAAAACTGTGACAAATCACTGGTTTGGAATAAATCTGCTGGGACAGGGGACATAGGGCTCAAAAATAACTTAATCAGAAAACTATAAAGCACTCAGCACTAATGTCAGTATAGTCATGTTTTCTGTATGTTACCTACACAAATGAGAGTGTATGCCTCTCTTTGCTCTTGGCAGGGATCAGATTGGTCAAAAATAGGAACACTAGGGACATTTCTTGTATAAAACTGGGACAAATCACTGGTTTTGGATAAATCTGTTGGGACAGGGGACACAGGGCTCAAACCTGGAACTGTCCCAGGGAAATAGGGACGTCTGGTCACCCTACAGTAGCCTAAATTATAGTCCTACTGGTTAAAAGAATTTGAGTACCAGATTTTTGCGGTTGTGCTGAGAAAGATTTTTGTGAGGAAGGAATTAATCGCCTGCTCCAAACTGTTGCCTGGTCTCAAAAAAATACCTGGTCTGTTAGGTGATTGAAACAAATAAACAGCCCGGCTCTGATCTGGTGTTTTACGGCAAGTCTCTGATGTGTTTGTGTTTGTGCAGGGACGTCCAGAGGGTTAGAAGTGTAAAGTCTAATTTAAGTACCAGAACTTCAGACAGAACAGTGATGTTGTTGACATCAGCTGCGGTAAACAGTAGCTCTACAGGATATTTGGTGTTTTTGAGCGCGATATCCAAAACAGAAATCCACACATGCTCTAACAGTGAGGTGCAGTTCCGCGTACCTCCAACAGGTAGCGCACGGTGTAGGGCAGCAGGTTCCTGAGCGTGGCCACAGGGTGCAGGTGGATGACGTAGGCGGGGTCCCAGTCCTGTTCCCCGTGATTCGCGATGTGCCGAAGCTCGTCTGGAATCGCCAGCGTGTTCACCATGAGCGGAAGCATCCCGCTGTCCGAGGACGGGCACTGGAGCTGAGAGGAGACCTGGAGGGGAACAGATCATTATGCTTAGGTTATAGGGACCAGACACAATTTCCACAAGACAAGACGAGGCACAAGATTCGGTCCATGAGAATGAGGCAATTGAGTTCCAAAAGCCGGCTACAGAATGTGTACAGTGCTTAACAAATGTATTAGAGCACCACCCAGTATAAGGCCACTGCTGCCAGACGTGATTTAACAGTAGTTCTGTTTACCAAAATATCTTTTATGTTTCTATAATGGTTAATCCGCCAGTATGTGCAAGATCTTTGTAACAAAACAATGTCTTTCATGCTAAAATATAACTATTGTTGTAACTAATGTTCAGTTTTAATGTTTTCCAAAAACAACACTGAAATCTCATCCAAAGCAAATCTCTGGGAACAGTGAGAAACTATTTAGAACTCAATAACAAAAGAGACTTTGCAAAACGGCATAAAAACAAAGCAGCAAGAACGCAGCTGTTATCTGTGCCAAAGGTGCTCACTCTAAATATTCACATTCACATATTTTTGGTTATTATTTGTCAACAAGGACGATTTAGGCCCGAGCCCCGACAGGGCGTAGGGGAGCGAAGGAGTGAATGGGCAACGATGAGCGCCTGGGCGAATGCGAGAGGACGACATGCAGTTTGTCCTCGGTCGCCCCCGGCACGAACAGCAGTGTCCCAGTGTCCCAGTGTCCCACACCCAAGGCCTGGGCCATATTTACTGCTGCTAAAATGAATGGGCTCACCACTCCTCCTGTGGGCTCACCCTCACAGAGGGGTTCATGGGGGGGGTCAGATGCTATGAGAAGTGGGCAGCAAGATGCCCCTGTGACCCAGCTGGATTAAGCGGGAGAAGATGGATGGGTGGATGAAAATGAATGGAAGTCAGTGGGAGGTCAGAGGTCGCCCTTGACAAGATGATGCAGACGCGCCCGACACTCATCAAAGACCCCACGGTCAAAAAACATATAATATACTGTTAAAAGTTTAACATTTTATATTCAGTAGCTCAAATTGGCCACCCTTTGCGTTGTTGACGGTGCAGCAAACCCTTGGTGTCTTGAAATGGTTTTCACTTCACAGGGTCTGGAAATGCCCAAAAGTGCAAACCAGGGTTCAAAGCAAAGGGTGGCTATTAAAAAAATAATAATAATAAAGAAATAAAGAAAGGTGAAGCACTTGTAGCTTTTACCCTGACACTGTAAATGCTGCTCTTTCGTAAGATTACCGTATTTTCCAGAGTATAAGTCGCCAAAAAAATGCACAATGAAGAAGAAAAAACATAAGTCACACTGGACCATAAGCCGCATTTTAGGGGGAAATTTATTTGATCAAATCAGACTCCAGGAACAGACATTTCATCTCGAAAGGCTGAACGTGTGTCTGGTGTGTTCACGTCACATATGAACAGTTATTCAGAAAACTAGACACAACATAACAGGTTTACCAAACTTTCGATCTCACTCCAAATCACTAAATCCATTGAATTCTCCGCCAACTCCAGCTAAATCTAATTTTTAGCCCACAACGAGCTTTGTTTGTTTTCTTCATTGCAGTTTGAGTTTCCTCCACTTTTCTCCAGTCAAACACAAGTTTCTCGCTCACTCCAGACGTTCTTTCTGCTGCTCGATCATCGTTTTCAGCTGCAGATTTCACTATTTGCAGCTTGTAATCTGCAGAATGTGACTGACACTTATATATATATATCACTCGGTCACTTTGTTGAATCCCCCTGGAGGTCACCGTATTCGCTCTACTGGCGGATTGTGGCGTTCGTCCAGATATTAAATAACAAATGAGGGCTCAGTCTTTGCAACGCAGCCCGAAGTGCACAGGGCAATATTTACGAGTGAGGGGAAAAATGCAAACAAGTAGCATCCAAAAAAAAAAAGAAGTATTTGCAAATGACTTTCCCACAGCTCTCATCAGAAGGACGCACCCACACCACAGCATGTCACACCAAGGACAGACTCATCTCCCCCTTATATACCCCCTAGCCGCTCCCCCTTATATACCCCCTAGCCCTAGCCTGCAGTCCTGTCTATTATAATACTTTTTTTCTTTTTTCCATACAAGTCGCCATATTAGTTTTGACACAAATGCACCATGCGTTTCTCTAACTCGCTAATCTGCCCGTCAACCAAGTCCGTGCAAAATGATGAAGGCAGAATGCAGATCCAGACCCAGAACACAGCACGATACGATACTAAAGGCAATCAGTAAACATGAGAAATGATTACAAAAATAAACAGGCAGATTAATCAACAATATAAAAGAACATAGCGCAAGAAAACATAATGTTAATACATTTTTCTGCCATATCGCCCCCTGTGGCCGTACCTCGGAACTGCAGTGGACCTGCTCCTTCCAGGACACACAGCTGAGCGAGGGGCCGTACTGAGGCTCCAGGGGTCCGGCCGGGCGCACAAACAGCTGAGACCTGGACAAACAGAGGGATTGGATCCAGTTCAGTGGGATTTTAGTCCTGGTTTATCATCCATGTGGAAGATAGAGACATGCAGGCCCAATAGCCCTGACTGCATGCTGGGTCCAAAGACAAAAACTTGATTTTAATGATATTGCAATAAAATGTGCTATCTTCAAAGAACTGCAGTGTGGATCTCTTTCTTCTTTTGCACAGTTATTATCCAAGAGGCCGTGGTTTAGTCCTTATACTTGACATACAGGTTTCAGTTGGAAGTTTAGTCATGAATCCAACTTATTGTTTTTATTCTGGCTTAGTACTCGTTAGACTTTTGTGTCACGTAGATATAAATGTTTAAGTAATCTTGTGTTGCCCTGTATTTGAGGCATTCGTGCTCAGAAAATTCCTGTTCACACCTCCCCCCTATCTCCACCTACTTTTCTGAACTAATTATTCAAAAAAAGTGAAACTCCACGTGATATTTGTAGGGTTCAAAAGTATCACGTAGACATTTTCAATAATAAAAACATATCTGCTTACGTTATACTATAGTTTAATACTGAATACATGAAAAAAAACAACAACATTGATTAAAGTTTAATTACGTCCACAAATATTCCTAAAGTGGTAAATGACCCTGCAGGCTGTAGTTTACCTGTACGCCTCTAGGGGGATGTGGAACTCCTTCTCCGGGTCGGCCTGTCCGAGCGGCTGCAGGTCTCTGGACGAGGGGCAGTACCTCAGGATGGTGAACGGGACCGAGAAATGGTTTCTGATCTGAGCAGAACGAAACACAGAAAGCACAGACAGGTTAAAGGTTTTCTAAATATGAAAAAACTAGAGCTTTTGAATAGTTTCGAGTGCTCCATGTTCTCATTTTTCCTGCGTTTCCTAACACATTCTGAGCATCCTAACTATTCACGAGTTATTGATGAGTTCCATGAGCGCTTTGCACAGCTTTCAGAAACCAGAGTGGAGTTTTGTCATCACGGGAATGCTAAGAGCGCACTTCCTGCAGACAATAATAGCATTATTTTGACTCCAAGTGCTCCTATGACAATATGTACTGCGGCAAAACAAATTTTACTTTATTGCATGAAAAAACTGTTTAGTCAAATAGTCCCTTTTAGTGTCAGTAAACCGTGATGACGTAGGCTCGGTTGCGCATTTTGGCAACAGAAGTTTAGTTTAGTTCAGTTTATTTATTTAATGAGACAGGGACAGTGCACAATACACATTAACCTTAACAGGAGAGATGCTTGTACCAGGTTGTAGCGCCAGTGCTAATTTCCACCTGTCGTCCCCGGGCAGGTTGATGTTATAGTTCGTAAATACAAACATACAAAGAGAACGTCTTTATAATGACCGGAGCATCACTAAAATTCTGTATCCTCATTCACGCCCAATTCTCTCAGCACCTTAAAATCATCGTTCCTCATCAAAAGTCACCATTCAGTTCATTCTCTCCAGAACATCACGCTCTCTCCACACACTCCTCAGTGAAAGGAGCCATTTTTTTTCTCCAGGCGTGAGAACGTGCCGTAGTTTGTCCATGTGATCAGCTCTGTCGGTCACATGTTCCACTGACGGACGCCGCGCGTGAAAAGGCCGAGTTTCCAAATGCTGTTCTGCATTTGTGGACCCTGCACTCGCCGCACGGTGGATCGAGCGGCTCGGGAGGCGGTTTCAGAGCTCAGAGAAACAAACTGTTTTAGTGGAGGAGCAGCAGCCTCATGAATTATCTTATACAGCAGACAAACATTTGCAAACATTATCAGGTTTTCAAAACTTAAAATGCTGTTTCACAAGTATATGACAGTGGTGGAATAGCCGACTTTTCTTGTCATGGGTCTTGAGAGCACTTTTATATAATGATCCTAGAGGCCTCAGAGAAGATTTACAAGCCTGTATGGCGGAAGTCATCAGCTCGTCAAGCTACGCGAAAGGATTATCGTCAAAAGATCGTGAATATTTCCTCAACAAACCGACTTTGACAAATGGGGTTCGACTGCCAGATCCTCGTGCGAACAGAGAGTAAAACTTTTAAACTTTAATCCGCCGGTAGAATATCGATTCTGACAACACCACACATAATAACCAGACATTTTGGTGCTGGAAATGTTCGAGCATGTTCGAACGAATCGGAATGAACGGGGAACAATGACACTTCCGCCGCCAAAATGCGCGCGCAGCTTTTTTGATCACTTCTGCCTTAAAACACCCTATAGGACACTATCCATGGGTTTTCTCCCGCTACTGCCGCCTCCTCACCTGTAGGGGCGCTCTCACGGTGATGACCTTGTTTCCCTCCGCGGCGTCGATCTGCACGAGCACAGACAGAGCCTCCTGGAGCATCGGGCCGCGGATGTTATAGAGACGCCTCCCGGGTCTGTCCACGGAGAGGTTTGAGATTTCACTGTAACCGGAGGGAACTGCAAGAAAAAGAAAAATACATTATTTCGTTTCTCTCCTCTGCTCCTCTACTCCCAAACTAACTTCACGCTTTCACTACATCCGTGCATCTCCACACAGTTTTTTTTTTTATTGTTACGAATACATAGATATGAATCCCTAAAGTGATGCAATTCAAATGAGGCTAAAAACAACACCTGCCGCCCTTCAAAGTCGAGTCCTTTGACTGAGACTCGGAGAAGCACAGTATGTTCCTCCAGCTAACTGAATTTCCCTCTGGATAAATAATGGATCTACAGGAAATTCAGGCATTGGAATCATGAAAAATCACCTCATGATGTCACAAAGTATAATCATCTTTTTTTAAATGATATAAAATGTGTAAATAAAAAAATATGAACTTAAAAAGGCTGACTTACTGTGAGGCATAAAACTATTTATCTGCTTTGTTAGTTTGAAATGTAGTCAAATCAAAGGAACTAAAGCTCCAATATTACGCAAAATGAACTCTTTTGAGCGTTAAACCTCCAAACTTACATGTCGTTGTGTTTGGTTTCATTTACACATGTTCGAGTAACACTTTATTATGCGTCTGTCTACTGTCTCCAAAGCTCAAAATGCTCTGTTCCACCTTGTGATGTCATTAAGTGGTAGTTTTCAAGCTCGTTTTACCTTTAGTTGAGTAGAGATGGGCAATTCCGGGGCTGAAATCATCCAAATGATTCTAGCGAAAGTGTGTGGAGTTTAAAAACACAGTAGAGTATTTCCTGTATGACAAAATGACGTCGCAAAATGTGTTTTCAGTTTGAGAGAAGAACTCTAAACCCTAAATCTGCAGGGTTTGTGTGTTAAACATGTGTGAATGAAACAAAACACAACTCCAGGTCTGTTTGTGATGAGGAAACTAGATTAGAACAGATCAGAAAATAGCGTAATAAGGACCCTTTAAACGGATACAGACCGATGCTGAGGTTGAACAGGCAGCTCTCTTGTCTCTGCAGCGCTGACAGTTTTCCTCGGGACAGCGGCTCAAACGTGGAGTAGTCCAGGTCCATGCTCTGACCCACGGGCAGCTCGTGGAGTTTGCCCCGCAGCGCCCCCTCCACCGGCCTCAGGTTGGCGCTGTGCTGCACGATCAAGGAGATGCCCAGGTGGTTCCTGATGGTGAACGGGGGCTTTTCTTTGAGCGTGCAGTCGTACGTGGACGCTGCGCCCTCGGAAAATTCCTGGGAAAAATACAGTATTCCTTTTATCATAATTTAAATCCAACGCTGAAATCCGATTTGACACATTTGTACAGATTAGCCGGCCAGGAGGTTTTGGGTTTGGATGGAGTTTGCAGGTTCTCTTGTACTGTGGAGCTGTAAACTTTTTGTCGTTTTGTCGACTGATCGGTCAACAGAATCTTAGTCGACCAAAATTTGTATCAGATGAATCATTTTATTTTGATAACTATTTGTAAGAGACAACAGAAGAATGGATCATGTACAGAGTGAGCGAGCTCAAGGAATTTAACCAGGAATGGACCGACCGTAAATAGTTTGTTAGATACAACAATCTGAAAGTGAAACTGAAAATAGATCAGGGGGTAGATATAACAATATATTTTTTAATTTCAAAACTATAAGGTGTTGGGAGCTTAACTTTGGGACTTCTCCTCCTCCTAGAATTTTTTCAGTCAAATCTGAGATGGTCGAGCAGGGGGCATTTGAAGATTTGGTGTAGAATGACCCCATGTTTAATAAGTTTCACTTTCGTTTTCCTTCCCTTTGCTCCCTGCGCTAAAGCACTGTAAATCACAGCTAATGCACATCACATTAGGTTTGTGAAGATGTTGTGGATTGTTTTGTGGGTGACGTAGGCTTGTGCGCAAAGTTTTGGACTGAATTTTAGAGCTAATCATAAGGAAGGTTTGAATATGGCCCTGGAGAGATCACAAAATTACTCAAACTTGCACGGTTGACATCTAAAACCTCCTCAGGCATGTTTTTGATGAGGGGAAAAACATACGGACATTTATGTGGAAGTTCAGAACTTGCCCCCATCACTACACTAGTTTGTTGCCTTGACAGACTCACTGCCACAGTGAGATCTCCACCGAGGAAACACTGATCTGTGCCGTTTTTTGGCTCCTGACAGAATTTCACCTCCTCTAGAAACGGACTTTAGCTTCAGACGTGCTGAGTTCCCCTTTAATTAGTTTGCATTGGTCTAAAGTTACCATACCTGAACTCTGACTATGAGGAATGAATATTTTACCCCCCTGACGTTATCTTGGCTCCTCCCCCTCTGCCCCCTCTGCCCGTCGTGGTGCCCGTCGTGGTGCCCGTACCTTGGCGAGGTTGTTGAGGACCTGGATGCAGCTCTGTGACACGGTGATGTTCATGGTGTCTTTGGAGCAGACGGTGACGGCCGTGCGGGGCTCCGGCAGAATCACAAACTCGTCCCCGTGAACCGGGCTCCGGTCCTGCACCGGGTTATTCTTCATCTGAAACAACAGCAGCTCATCAACTGGTAGAACGCTGTTATCCCTGGTGTTAGCGTGGGTTAAAGTTAATGACGTTATAACAGACCTATTCTTCTTTACGGGCAGTGTGGGGGTTTTGTGCCCCCAGATAAACATGAGCAGCTTTAACTGTTATTCGTTTACACAAAACTGTTTCCTTCTTATTGTACTGAAACCAAATGAGCTCCTAATTTACATCTCACATTGAACATCTGCTGGAAAAGCTCAAGGCTTGTTGGGCTTTTATTACAGAAACAAACCCTGTCTGAACCCTGGTGCGAGGAAAAGACTTGTTCAGACCACTTTCCTCCCACTTCTGGACTATGGGGATGTTCTGTGCGTAATGAGTTGAGCAATGAGTTGGCCTGGTTGACTGTAAAATGCAGACTCGAATACCATTTATTGACATTTATTTACAAATATGAAACCCGTCAAAGCCTAAATATAAGTGCTGTGCTTCCTGTGTGCAGAACCAGTCAAATGCAGCCAACTGTAGGTCATCGAGCCGTGGCTGCATGGAGCACATTACCTGTATTCTTGTTGTCTGAAAATAACAAAAAGTTGTTTCAAAAAAAAGTTAAAACTGTTCCTTTTCACACAGTGATTAGTAGTTTATGTAGGTATTATTGTTATTGATATTATTTGTTTTAACTGTTATAGATGTATTGATTTATTTTGGTTACTGCTTGTTTACTGCACATTGAGCTTTCATGTCTTGTGGTTGTGTGTGCGTGTGTGGTTTATGTATTATACAAAAATGTATGTAATGAATGAATGTACGTAATGAATTGAGACCCCAGGAAGAACAGCTATTGATATTTCAGTAGCTAATGGGGATCTTAATAAACTAAACTAAACTAAACCCTTGGGGGGCATCACTGTGAGCTGTTCTCTCTGCTCTCGTGGTCTTCACTCAATCTCAGGAGACAAAGGCACTGGCGAAACTTCGTTACGAGGTCGTCCTGGGTAAACTGCCCTCATACTTGTGCCGTCTCCTGTCTCTCACCAACAGCGGGTACGACTCCTGCTCCTCACACCGGCTTCTCTCTGTTCCCAGGTTCCACACTGAGCTAAGAAAAACCTTTCCCACTGCTGCTCCTCTGACACTGTTTAACACTCAGAACTCTCTGCAGCTGCAGGAATACATCTCCCTTAGGCTACTTCAGACTACAGCGCTTAATGCTCAATTTAGATTTTTTTTTTGGTTGTGAAATCTGATTTTTTTGGCGAGGTTGTTCACATTTCCAATTAAATGCGACTTGTCTCTGATCTCCAGTGTGAACTTTAAACGCCCCTAATGTGCCCGCATGAGCATCGGAGACACTTTGAACACTTGGAGATTTTAAAGTTGCTGTGATACCACTCTCACACGTCTTAGGCCTTTGTCAGTGAGCAAACACGTCGGCGTCGGGCTGTATTGGCTCACAACAGGAGCTCGTTACAGCACAACAGCCAAACTCTCGCTTGTTGATGACGTGTAGGTCAGATGAATGTGACCTGGACGTTCAGACTGAAGTCGCGTGTCAAAAGATCGGATCTGTATCGGTTTTCAGAGCAGATATCCAAGTGGTCTGGGTCACATTTGATAAAATCGGATCTGTGTCATTAAAAGATCAGATACAGGTTGCAGAGGGGCGAAAAAATTGGATTTGGGTCACTTCAAGATGCAGTCTGAACATAGACTGAATTTCTTCATGGCAGTGCTTTCTGAGTGTTAAACTGAAGAGTGTAAATGTTATTCTTGAGCTGACTGTAAATTTGTTTAATCTTCATGATTTTATATTTTATGTGTGTCAATGCTTCGTGGCCAGGTCTCCCTCAAAAAAGAGATTTTATAAGGGACTTCTTAGTAAAATAAAGGTAAAATAAAATAATACAATGTATGTAAACAGTTCTCTGGTGTGAATGTTCCCAGCGTCCGCAGCCTTCGTCCTGAACAC
This sequence comes from Odontamblyopus rebecca, assembly GCA_030686955.1. Lineage (NCBI taxonomy): Eukaryota > Metazoa > Chordata > Actinopteri > Gobiiformes > Gobiidae > Odontamblyopus > Odontamblyopus rebecca. The sequence continues at coordinate 38,680,165 of CM060655.1, forward strand.
TAAACCCTGTAATGGGACAAACCTCCAGAGCCAAGTTCCACCTCCGGGTGCCGCTGTCCACTCGCTCGATCAGAGGCTCCCACACAGCGTGGGCCTCGTTGAAGTAATTCACCTGCGACAGCACAGAGAGTTCAGATTAACACACATCTGCAACAGCTCCAGTCTAAAGATGCCAGTTTACAGCACAGGTGCTTATGTCCATTTGTTGGAGACATAAGTTTATTGCTCATCTAAAATACGATCTCACCTCCAGAGTCATGTCAGCGTTCAGGTGGAGCAGGGAGGACCAGTTTCGGGCCTGTCCACTGAACGAGGACTCGGCCAAGAGCAGAGGGACCGTCCTGTGTCCCAGACCAGACTCCAGAGTCACCTGCACCACCTGAAACACGCAGACAGGGAAATAAGAGTAAAGACTAAAGACTAAAGTATTGATTTATACAAGGAGATGATGACAAAAGGGTTAGGGTTACGAAAAGGTGACAAAAAGAAAAGTTAACGCCAGTTTTTCATTAGTTTAGGGCTGCAAGACGGTTTGAGAGGTGTTATTTTAAAATTGTGCTATTGTATTTAAACTGTTTATAATGAAGACTATTTTATTATAGTGAGATAAGGTAAAGTAACAACAGAATATTCAAACAAACAATCAAACCTTATGTACACAGTTCATTTCTGAAAAGTAGATTTGGCATAACAGGTCTGTTTAACATGTTTTTATCTTTTTATTAGTCAATAAATATTTTAATGTCTCTCTTTTTAATTTTATGATGATTATTTATGTTTTGATTTGTTTGTATTATGATTTTCATGTATTTCTTCTTCTGTAAAACACTTTGAATTACTTTGTGTATGAATTGTGCTGTACAAATAAACTTGCCTTGCCTAATTTTATATAACAGTAATAAGTCTTTTTAATGCGTTGTCCTTCTTGACCTTTCACCTCTTACCTTGACCTCCGCCTTGAACGTCTCCCCCCCGCTGCTGCCGTCGCGCTCCCTGAAGCTCTCGGTGATCTCGGTGGCCTGGTCCACGCCCAGAAACCACAGGTTACTGTTGTAAATGTCCATCACCGACCACAGGTTTGTCACGTCGGGTTTTCTCTCCTGGTCCAGCTGAGCCTGAGGCTTCACCGAGGTCATGGCCGAGGTTATGGTCATCACCGTGTTCAGGATCACCGGGGAGATCTGAGGGGAAAATGACAGTCATTTATTAACATACCTACTAAATATAAACAAATACACAGATTCTAAAGTACAATACATTTTTTTTAATGTGTTAATTACCTTGACGATGACCTCCTCCACTGTGACTGTGCCGCTCAGAGGTTTGTTTGGATGAGTCTCAGTCTGCAGCACCACAGAGCACGGCCTCAGCACCTGTTTGGACACATTTGTTTAAATATGTGCAAAAATTATACATAAAAACAAAAACTCAATTCCAAGATACGTAAATCATATAAGGTGTATTTTATTAGCTATTTTATATCCAATATTTGCCATGAAAAATGTTGCTCAATTGTGTCCAAAGTTGCAGGTCAAATCTGTGGATGACGGTGAGACTTCATGTTTTCTAGCAATAAAATCCCCTGTAATTTAATGAATACAAGATAGATAAGTTTAATTTTGGGTATTCTGTGGAACATTTCTGTGGTCACAGCGATAACATCTCCAGGGACACAAGCAGGGGTGGGGCCTACATAATTTAAAAAATAATTACGGCCCTAAATCTTCCTTAAGGCCGCCACACACTACAGGATTTTTCGGTCTTGAATGATTTTTAAACGTGCGACAAAAAGCGCAAACACCACAGACACGAGGAGAAACTTATGAGACTTAAAATCTCTGATCACAAAGTCTGCAGCAGGATCTGTCTGCAGACCACAGGATATAAAGCTGTGAGGCTGTGATGGCGTCAGCTGTTTCCTGTCTACAGTAAAACCACTCGCTCTGAGACTCTGAAGTGTTCAAAGATCAGACTCTGCGCTTCCAGTTTAGACACAAGTCAAAACTGTGTTATTATTGTTTGTTATTAAAATTATTGTTTCTAATCTGCAGCTTCACCTCGATCCCTGCACTGTGTGGATGTAAACAAACACACATGAGGGTCTACTTTTGCCTTTCAAAGAACGCCTCAAACTGGATTTACAGCGTAGTTTTGTGGACTCAGGTCATTATTTGCAGAGGACAAATTCTCTGGATAATGTGGGTGAGATGCTGCACTAAATTTACCACTTTACAAGATCTGAGTAATAAACTCTTTATTTTCGCTCTATCCCGAGTCTGTATCTTGCATCTCTGTGTCCGTGGCTCCTCTGCCCCTGACGCTCGGCCGTTACCGTTGTGTGGACGTAAACAGACACACGTGAGGAACTATCTCGAATTTTTACTTTCAAAAAACCTCTCAAACTCGATTCACAGAGCAGTTTTGTGGACTGAGGTCATTATTTGCAGAGGACAATTTCTATGGATAATGTGGATGAGATGCTGCAGTTATAAAGTCTTTATTTTCACTATATCCAGAGTTTGTTTGTTGCGTCTCTGTGTCCGTCGCTCCTCTGCCCCTGACGCTCTGTTTTATTGTCTGTTATTGTAGTGCTGTTGATGTTTGGTGGTTCTGATCTGACACTGACTCCACACACGAGGAGCCGCGGCTTCAAAATCGCACACGAAGACACAAAGTCGGGTCACGCCTCCCTGAACTCAGAGAGAAGAAATCGCGGGCAAAATCGGGTAAATCCTCCTGCAGTGTGTGACGGCCTTTAGACAGAGTTATATTCTTACCGTCGTAACCGCTGTGTCGTCTTTGCCCCTGATGAACGGACAGGCCAGGACCCGGAGCTCCCTGAGCCGAGCCGTCATGTTCTGCCCTCCCTCCGCCGTGGTCTGAACCGAGCAGTCGCACTGGAACGACACCACCAGAGCCGGAGCGTCCGCCTTCCTCAGACTGGCCACAAACACCACCTCAGGGTCCACCACCACCGCTCGCAGACGCAGCAGAGGGCCTGGGGAAAATACAAGTGTTACAAAAGCTTCCTCGCATTTAATCTAGAGTCTTATTTAAGTCATTTTCAAATAATGTCGTCAGGATTAAAAAACAAACAAACATAAAACCCATTAAATCTGTCAGGAGCCGAGGGACTCATCACCAGAGATCTTGGACGTAAAGTTTTTCATGTACACCTGAGGCAACGATATATGTAATAAAATGCGTGAAAATGAACACTTTTGATGATAACTTGTCAAGCGGACAGACATTTTTTCGCCTTTTGGGGTATGTAAAGGATGATATTTGACAGTAGAAAGGCAGTAAGCCCCAGAATATTTTTTTTTCTTTCTGCTAGTTTGCCCTAAGTGTCAGGACACACCATGGAAAATCTTAGGGTTATTTGACATTTTATGCATTTGCAGAGCCTTTCACCAACAGTTTTTCCTAAATAGGGTGTTTTTTGGGCTCTGAGACAAAACAGGGCCGAGTTGGGGGTGGACCTCATCCACTTGTGATGGCCCAAGATATAAAATAACAGGAAATAATAGTGGAAAAAAAGTCTTGTGCTAGTCTAGTGTAATTTGCATAATTTTACATGTTAACCTAAGGGGAGCCCAATATACCGGAGCAATTTAAAAGTTTGAGTTGAAGTAGGGTTGGGCAGTATCCAAATTTTGATACCATTAAAACCTTCTTAGCATTTTACCGTGACTAAGAATTATTTTGTAGCTGCACCTAAACCCTTCAGAAACAGAAAAGCAGCATTATATTCGAAGATGAGGCACAAGTTCTGTTCAAACCAAACTTCACCAGCGCGTTTCTCCCTCCATTTAATGATCTGGGACTCGCCAAGACCAGAAAAGCTCAGAAGAGGCAGATTCAGGAGTAAAAAGTAAAAGGCGACAGTCCACGGTGTGTGATATTTCCCACTGCAGCATGTTGTATCTGACAGACCCGCGCTCTCGGCACTCAGAGAAGTTACCGTCTCCTCCGTGAAAGTCTGACTTCGCCCTCGAGCGGGAACTTTCTCCTCTTCAGCGCCTCGTCCCCTCTCGACTCTCGGCTTCAATAAAACGTCTCCATCACAAACTTTTGGGCTCAACATCGCACACGAAGCGTCAGTCGGGTTTTTTTCTTCTTCCTCGCTGCGTGTGGATGGAAATCTCCAAGCGGAACGACGTTTGAAGAGGAGAGAGAGCGGAGGGGAGAAAGTCGGCTGTGTTCCCTGTGTCTGAAGTGACTGTGGTGGATCTGGCCTGACGCAGGGTCGTAGCTCCTCAACATTTGCTCCTGAAGCCAAAATGCTCCTAATATTATATTAGGTCTTTATGCGCTGCCAATTTTTGTAATGGCGGTAATGAAACTGATACAGTTGCTACTTTTTGATAACTTGGTGTACCATTGTGATGGAAATTTCTTACTTTGTCAAGATAAAGAATGTGTTGTTTGGGGTTAGATAACTAGTAACTCACAAAGTGCTAAAGTATCTCTGTGTTCATGGTCACAGGCAGTGGTGTGATCTGCTGTGTCTGGGCTTCTGAGGACAGGACATTATGTTCAGTCCCTATCGGGGTTAAAACAACAGGTTGTTGTTTTATTCATTCTCATCATTTAGAATTATTGGTCCACTTGAGTTCATCTAATCGATGCCCCAGTTTAACCCAGATAAATCGTCTCCTTTTGAGAACTGTTTAGATAAACTGTAGTATGTTTTACCTCATGTTGATGTTATGACGTTAGTCAACTGTATAAGAGCCTGGTTTTGTTTTGCCGTGGGTCAGCTTAGGGAGAGACGGACCTTGCGTGAGGGACAGATAGGTTTCCTTTTCATTTTCTCTGTAGTTGTGCGCACAATTGCTTTTATAAATCCAGACTCTTTGATTGAAGACAACTTCTCTCCAGTTTTTATTCTTCTCAAATTGAAAAATCCACAACAACCATATTACCAAGCAACCCTAAGTTGAAGGTTTGAACTGTTAAAGGTTTGGGCAGCCACTTTTCACCTGTTCACCTGTTTAAAAAGCCTTCAAAAACTTCATAAACGTAAACACAGTTGCCTAGTATCAGCTTTAAAACCACATTTCCGCGCTTCTCTCCCTCACCGCTCTTGTTTTCTCCGCTGGCTCCTCCTGTGGTCTGCTTTAGCGGGAGTCGCTCCCCCTGCACTCCCGAGCTCTGGGGTCGGCTCTGGGCTTCAGGAAACGCTTTGACGAAGAACTCCGCCACGGCCATGAGGAACTCCACGCTGGCGCAGACGCTCATCTTGTGCAGCTCTGCCACCACCTCCTGCTCCTGCCCGCTCCTCCGAAGGGTCAGGTCGATCATGGGCTCCACGCTGCCCTCGTCCCGCCTGCCCAGCATCCTGAGAAGAGGACAGCAGACAAGATTATTATTGTGTATTATTGTAAAACTGGAGGGGAAGGGGGGGGCAAAATAAAATAAAATAAGTATATTGGGGCCTAGTATGGTTATGCAGCACTGCTACATTACTTTTATTTTATTTGATTAATTTATGTGTGGGTGTTTTTGTTGTTTTACGTTTGTTGTCGGTATTGTTTTATATTTTTGTGTCTTGTTTTTGTGTTTATTATTGTATTTTGTTAAATGTTATATTCTTGCTCTGTTGTTTCTGCTCTAGTTTTCTGAAAAACTGTTCATATGTGACGTGAACACACCAGACACATGTTCAGCCTGTTCTTCTCTGTTCTATTCTTATTACTATAACTCGCCTTTCAACATGAATTGTCTGATTTTATCAAATAAATTATAGTCCAGTGTGACTTATGTATGTTTTTTTCTTCTTCACTGTGCATTTTTTGGCTTATAGTCCGGTAATTACATGCCTATTACCAGTAAAAATTTATAGTTTTGAAGCCCAACTTTGTGCACTAATAAAAGGACCAGGGTTTAGGTTTTATCGGCATTTAACTCTACCCAAAGACTCGCCCTCTTTCTTATAATCATCTCAGTTTTGTTTCGTTAAGGTGGGAGGAAAAAGGTTGGAGACCCCTGCGCTATATGAACGACTTCAACAGTAAAACCCTCATGAGATGCGACTGGATTTCAAACAGGTTTAATATTTATTCTTGCGACCTACGTTTGCCGATCGGGAGCTGCTCGTGAAGAATTAATCTGTTCTCGTTACCCCACGTTTACAAAGCACGACACACGATTTAGACAAAACTCGGCCCGATCCCAAAAACAGTCGCAAAAAAACGGCTCAAAAAGGGCTAAAAATCGCACAGTGAAACACCCGGCGTTAGTGATGACTGCACTTCACTTTTTTAACCAGTAACAGAATAAAAAAGTGTGACAAACGTAAGAGCTTTAGAGTATGTTGTCTTTACCGCGACGTGACCCTGTCCATGTTGTCTCTGAGGTCGTCCAGAGAGCAGGAGGTCAGCACGGTCTTCAGCTCCATGCTCCCGTTCTTCAGGATCGTCCCGGAGGCTCGGAGCTGGAGGAGGGCGAACTGACCCAGACACTGGCTCTTCTGGTGCTCCAGGACCGAGGGCTGAGGGCAGTTTAATATATGCACAGGTCAAAACTGCTCACACAAGGTTCAATTAAGGGCTGGACAATACAACAAAGGAGTTAATCTAAGTGTTTTCCTCCAACGGATATCACAATAAATCTATTATTATTAAAAAAACACAAATATCTGTGGTTATTAGGGATGGGACGGGACATAATTTCCACAAGACGAGACACGATATTGGGTCAACGAGAAGGAGACAAGATTTTAGCATAATTCCCAATTTATACATTTCACGGTTCAGTTTCCATTTTTTATTTATGTTATTTCATATTTTTGTTTTCATTCTAATACTGATTTTTGGACATGTAAAGGCCACTACACACTACAGGATTTTTCGGTCTTAAACCATTTTTAAACGTGCGACAAAAAGCACAAACACCACAGACACGAGGAGAAACTTATGAGACTTAAAATCTCTGATCACAAAGTCTGCAGCAGGATCAGTGTGTGGAGCACAGGATATAAAGCTGTGAGGCTGTGATGGCGTCAGCTGTTTCCTGTCTACAGTAAAACCACTCGCTCTGAGACTCTGAAGTGTTCAAAGATCAGACTCTGCACTTCCACTTTAGACACAAGTCAAAACTGTGTTATTATTATTTGTGAAATGTGGAGCAAAACTTCAGATACAGGATTTTTAAAGCATAAAAGGGGAGATAAAGTCCACAGGAAGTAGAGTCACTGTCGCTGATCTGCAGCTTCACCGCACGCTGTGTGGATGTAAACAGACACACGTAAGGAAACACTGCCTTTTTACTTTTAAAGAACGCTTCAAAATGGATTAATAGCGTGGTTTTGTGGACTGGGGTCATTATTTGCGGAGGACAAATTCTATGGATAATGTGGATGAGATGCTGCACTTTAAATTTACCACTTTACATTAGGTGAGTAATAAAGTCTTTATTTTCACTCTGTCCCGAGTTTGTTTGTTGCGTCTCTGTGTCCGTCGCTCCTCTGCCCCTGACGCTCTGTTTTATCGTCTGTTTCCGTCGCGTTGTTGATGTTCGGTGGTTCTGATCTGACTCTGACTCCACACATGAGGAGCAGCGGCTCCAAAATCGCACACGGAGACAAAAAGTCGAGTCCACGCCTCCCTGAACTCGGGGTGAAGAAATCGCGGCCAAAATCAGTCAAATTCTCCTGTAGTGTGCGACGGCCTTTGGAGATGTAACTCACTGATCATTTGTGCACGGTCAATTTTGTCTCACGAGATCTTGTGACATGAGCTCTTGTACCATCCCCATTGGCTATGTTCACAATCACACACAAAATCTGATCATATTAGCTGATTTCTGGAGTTTTTTTGATTGTTGTGAAACTGAAAGAGAGATTATTATCAGATTTTTTTTTAGTTAGAAACTATTACAGTTACATTTAAACATCAAAATACTCTGGTTTCTTTCTGATCACAGTCCCTCTGATCAGATTTTGCACGTTTCATGTCATTTAAATGGTCCAGAGATCAGATGAATGAAAGGCGCTTTTATGAGGTATAACCTGCAGTGCACCTTTGTAGGATCGTTATTGTAGAGCACCAGCCCAAGTGAATCGATGTTGAAGTTGAACTTGAGTGTCTCTGCAGATCCCTCCTGCTCCTCTGGACTGGAGACAACGGGCTTTTCACCATTTTCTGAACACAAATAAAAAAAATAAAAAAAAAAACATTAAGGCAGTTCATCTTATTATAGTGAAAAAACGAATTATATGTTGAAACAGATTTTTTTTCTTCATTCCAAAGAACCTGAAAAGCGGTCGTGGTTTTGAATAGACTGGTTTAGCCCTGGTTTAGTTCTAAATTTGGCCCTGGCCTGGTCCTGATTTAGTCCTAGTTCTGCGCTGGTTCCATCGTCATAAATTAAACGTTAATTTTGTCTTCTTTTAACAAGAAATTTATTGCAAGTATGTACCTATAGTTTTACTCTAATCCTCAGGGTTCCCACTCTTTTTCACTTTTCCATGACTTTTTCATGACCTAAAGTGAATTTTCCATGACTTTACAGCACCTTAATGTGTAGAATTGAAAAATTTTAGGGCTGAATATGAAATGTGAACCCTTTCCACTCACCTTATGGTTTGGTTTATAGTTTTTTAACATTCAAAATCAGTCAGTGCGTTTACTGTCGTCTCTTTTAAACAAAACACCTTATTGTGTTTGTCCTGCTAGAGCAGATGTTCAGAAACAATCAGAATAGTGTAATGAGGACTTAACAGAACGCTGTAGTTGCGTGAGAAAGATACTAAAACTCTATGACTTTTCCAGGCCTGGATAATGACATTTTCAATTTCCCTGACTTTTTCCAGGATTTCCATGACCGTGGGAACCCTGCATACCTCTTCAGTCCTGCCTTGCGTGTATGTGCACACGTGTGTGAGTGCAGTATGAGACCTGTAGGTGGCGCTCTGAGCTGGATGCTGGTCTCTTGTTTGGGGACACTGGTCTCCGCGTGGTCGGCCTCTCCCAGGTTTTCAGTCAGAATCCTGAGCAGCACTTTGAGGTCCGACTGGCTCAGCTCCACCTAAAACAAACCGCTCAGTTAGAAATGAGGGTATAAAGAAAATATAATGTTGATTATATTTTGTGTCAAATGAAACAATGAAATGCAGGAACAGCAACATAAAAGTGAAAAAATGCAAAGCACATTCAGACGTCCGATGTCCAAAGGCTTTTTTTATTTTAAATTACGTTCTGGCAAAAAAGGCTTCTTCAAATATGTTTTCTTGCTTTGGACCACAGGAAAGTGTAATGTGCATTTTTTTCACTTTTTTCTTATATTTTGTGTAACACTATTTCCAGAGGAGGCTAAAGTTTATAAACTAATATGGGACCTAATGAAAGTAAGTACAAAAGTTTAACAATAAGTTTAAAACTAGAAACGGACACAGTCTCCTGAACTAAATGTACCTTTGGAGATGAACATGTGGGCTGAACATAAAAGGAAATATGTGGTTATTTAAATATAACAGTTAAGGCATTAGAAACATCACAATATGATCACTGCATTCACTGAAGGTTTACACTGTGAAGCAAAACTCTTATTATTATTAAGCTCCACCTCATTAAATCTCAAGTATCTCAGCCTGTACCTTCATGGGCTTCATGTCTCCTTCGACCTCGACGGCGGCCATCTTTTTGTTCCAGGCTGGAGCCAGGTTCCTCCTGATTTTCAGCTGAAGGTTCACCGCCTCCAGCAGCTCCACACTCGGCCCCTCGGACTCGAGACTAACAGTGGCCCTAAACACAACAGGGCATTTCAGATGATATTTTAGAGGTATATTAGGGCCCGACCGATGTATCAGTTGGCCGATATTATCAGCCGATATGGACACTTGGAAACACATCAACTATTGGTCTAAATCTTGCCGATATGGGCCGATATTCCATAAAGCTCACACTCTCTATATTCTGCCCATTTAAGCCAATTTACAGACAGATAAATGTCCTGATATGTGGCGCCACATCAGGATTTATCTGTGGAGTCATTTGTTTGTGATGTCATACAAACTCACCCCCATGTGCGTCTGTTTACAACCGCATCTGTAGATTCACGTGCGCAACACTGAGATTATTTTGTTTTTGCGGCCGCTCAGTGTGAGTCTGGATTAAAAGGACAGTTCTTAGTGCTGACTTGTGATCTGAGAGGAGCCTGTGTGAGGCTGAGTGTTGAAATGTGTCAGTTTTGAAGCTCGTTTTGGTTCTTTCTCGTTGGTTAGCGATTAGCTGCTGTAGCTCACACACATAAACAGGCTGTTTTCTCTTCTATTAGCGACTGTACCGACCAGACATGGGGACTTGTGAGTTAGTGAATGGGACTCTCGGAGACTCGATTCGCTGTTTTTATGACTTGTGACTTGACTCGACAAAAAGTGAAATACTTGAGACTTGACTCGGACTTGGAAGTACAGGACTTGGGACTTGACTTGACTTCAGACACGATGACTTGAATGACTTGTGCGTTCACATCATGTTTTCAATATAAATTGTAGGCTATAAATGTCTGTATGTCATTATTTAATGTTCGCCGAACTCATGAATGCGGGCAGATAAATGCTGTGATGCCACGCCCACTCTGCCAGGGCGACCTTATGCAGCACACCTCGAGCCCACACACACACGTTGTCCAGTTCACGTTGTCCTGTTGACATGTCAGCCCCTCCGAGAGTAATAACTTTCGGCTTCAAAGAATTCAATCAAGACGGTAAACGGCGAACTGCGGAGTGCAAGATTTGCCACGCAAAACCACCACGTCAAATTTCATACGCCATTTGAAGAGCCATTCTGCCCAGTAAGTACGATTAGCAGCTACAAACTCTTTAGCTAATTGTTAGCTAATATAGCCGCTTTAGCCGCTGCACAGGTGTCATTGCGAAATTCTTACAATGAGACGAGAGGTTAGTGTAACTTGCGTCAGTGATGCTTCATTCATTTACTGTTATATATAAAAATTGTAATCGTGGTAAAAGCTTCAATTACTAACAATATTGATTTGATATTAAGCAGTATCATCCAGAAAGCAAGATGGTATTAGAGTGTGAGTGTGTGTGTGTGTGCGTGTGAGAGAGTGAGTGAGTGTGAGTGTGAGAGTGTGTGTGTGTGAGTGTGTGTGAGTGAGTGTGTGTGTGTGTGTGTGTGTGTGAGTGAGTGTGAGTGAGTGTGTGTGTGAGAGTGTGATAGAGTGTGTGTGTGTGTGTGAGTGTGTGCGTGTGTGTGTGTGTGTGAGTGTGTGTGTGAGTGTGCGTGTGAGTGTGTGCGTTTGTGTGTGAGTGTGAGTGTGAGAGTGTGTGTGTGAGAGTGTGTGTGTGTGTGTGAGTGAGAGTGTTAGTGTGTGTGTGTGAGTGTGTGAGTGTGTGTGTGTGTGAGTGTGTGTGTGTGTGTGTGAGTGTGTGTGTGTGTGTGTGTGTGTGTGAGTGAGTGTGAGAGTGTGTGTGTGAGTGAGTGTGTATGTGTGAGAGTGTGTGTGTGAGAGTGTGTGTGTGAGTGTGTAAGTGTGTGTGTGAGTGTGTAAGTGTGTGTGTGAGTGTGTAAGTGTGTGTGTGAGTGTGTGTGTGTGTGTGAGTGTGTAAGTGTGTGTGTGTGTGAGTGTGTAAGTGTGTGTGTGAGTGTGTGAAAGTGTGTGTGTGTAAGTATATGTGTGAGTCTGTGTAAGTGTGTGTGTGTGAGTGTGTGAGTGTGGAAATGTAATGTGTAAAGTTTAATATTAAGCTATTTGTTTTAGCTGTTACAGAAAGCATGTGTGAAGTGTGCTGTAATAAATAACAAAATTGTTATCACTATTTTGTTTGAATCTAAGATGTGTTTTACATGAGTATTTACAATACAAATATAACAGTTCATTTACAATACAATAAAACAGTTTGGGGCACATTATCCAGTGGTGATTACTTAAACTTTCTTATATTGCCTTTCACTTTATGAAGATCATATTCTGCAACTAAAATTACAATACGCCAAAGGTGACTTGACTTGGACTTGACTTGACCAATTACATGACTCGACTTGACTTGACTTGACATAGCCTGAGACTTGACTTGACTTGCCCAAGAAAAAAAATACTTGAGACTTACTTGGAACTTGAAGGTAAAGACTTGAGACTTACTTGAGACTTGCATATGTGTGACTTGGTCCCATGTCTGGTACCGACTATAGTGGCCGTATATATGTTACTGGACACTGATATGTAAATGAGTTGTGAATAGAGGTGTGAATTATCGGCATTTAGACCTAATAGCGGTAGTTTAGTTACGGTTCTTTCTTTACAGGTTAGAGAATGTCATACAAAAACACCATTAGGTCGACCTATTGTCTTTAAATATGACGTAAAGAGGCAGAAGAACAATAAATGTCGCCTAAATAAACCCAATTCAAAATCCAATAGAGCCAAACCTAAGTTTTATAAACAACTGAAGATTTACAGTGAATTTTTACCTCATAAATATATCTGCGATTATATCGGCAGCTCCAACCCCCATTTTATTGGTATCATATCAGCCGCAACAAAATCCATATCTGTCGGGCCCTAGTTTATATTTCTTCCCACTGAATGATTCACTGCACACGTGTGGAGGGATACGCAGGATTCACAGAACCATAGTTACTTTTGTCACTACCTTCCTCTGGTTCTCGGGTCTGACCTGGAGAGTTTGAGCTGTGACAGCTGCACGTCCATGTTGTCTATGACGGCGGGCAGAGGGCAGCCCTCCACCTGCTGCAGGGAGAAGCTGTTGCCGACGGTGATGAGACCCAGGTCCATCACCAGTGCATCATGGGAGTTGGAGTCCTGGGGGATGATGATGAGCGGAGCCTTCAGCCTGATGTCCATGGAGAGACGGAAACTCTTCTGGGCAAAGTCCCGGACACTGGAGGCGGCCTTTTCTGCGGCCTGCACCGTGGCCTGGCTCAGAGCCTCTTTGGCCGTCTGGAAGTTATTGGTGAAGTTCTGAAATAAAGTGGAAACAGTTTAGAGCTAAAACTGTGGGTGCACATGAAATTAGCTCCTGTCCACAGAGGTAATAGTGTATATGGCTTCTCTCACCCCACTGCAGGGATGAAAAGTGTAAAACAGGGGCATGACGTGTTTGTTCGCATCTCAGTTGTATATTTGAATCAGCTGCTGTCACACACTCACCAGCAGAGACATGATGAACTTGTGCAGATAAACCACCTGGACACAGCCCACGTTGAGCTTCACTTTTCCGTCGCTTTTGGACGTGTCGGCGTAACTGGCTCCTTCTGTGGCGTTTGGAGTCAGGCACATGGAGAAACTGAACACCTCGTCTCCCACTATAGAGATCGCCTGAGGAGGTAATCGTATCAGGATTTAGACAAAGATAAACCAGAGACTGTTTCATAAACTGAACATGTGGAGATGCCCGGTTCATCGCGTTTGAATCGGACCTTCTTGTGGATGCACTTTGGATCCACGTTCAACACGATGAAGTCTCTGAGTCGAGCCGAGATGCGAGTCTGAGGCCCCTGCACCAACATGGAGCCGTTTAAACCTGAGGCAAAAATATAGGAATTATCAGTTTTATATGGAACGATTCAGGCGCTGGACCAGACTGGATGCATTCTGCCTCTGTACATCCTCACAGAGCACCATCCATCCCAAATTCACTTCATCACATGGGCCTTTGATCAAAGAATAACCTTCAACTTTCCGGTTAACAAATAATGCTGCCCTCTTAAAGTTTATCAAACTATTTGCAAGTTGAAATGAGATTGAGTCCACAAGAACAAGGACAAAGAAGTCATTTTGACACATGTATTTTTATGTTAATATTTTTACTGATTAAGCATGGGACAATATAAACATTAGGTATCACAATTATCATGACCCAAATAATTGCAATTAACAATTAGATCACGATAATTAAGATAAGATAAGATTTATTCCTTTATTTGTCCCACAATGGGGAAATTTCAGTGTTGCAACGCACAATTAAGAGAACAGCAAGAAAACAGTAGCAGCAATAGAAGTACAGAATTACTTAAAAATAGACAAACTCTTTAAAGATCTATAAAGATAAGGATTATAAAATTCTATACACAATAAATTGCTGTCTTAAGACTGAATACAGCGGCTACAGTTTGTACAGTATAAATAACTAGGGCTGCAGCTATCGATTATTACAGTAATCGATTATTCTGTTGATTATTTTGTTCGAATAATCGAGTAATCGTTTGTTATTGTCGTGTCAACTTTGCACATGTTAAGTCCACACCACCTGCACTGACAGATACACGTGTTTTGGACATGAAAAACGTAATTATCGCTGGGCTAAGGTTGACTCACCTGCGGCTTCTTTTCCACTTGATGTAATGTACGGTTCTGTTTACATGTTGTAGCATCAGTGCTGAGAAGGTGACTTTTAAAATCCCCTACAGATTACAGATTACATTCCCCAAAATGTAGTTTGTGACGTAATCAATTAAATTACTTAAAGTGAGTAACGTAGTCTGAATACTTTGGATTACTTGATATTGTCATGATTTTTAAAACTACATGAATGAAGCAACCAACTCCTGCAAATTCTTGTTTAGTTTTAGACCTGGTTTAGACCTGCTTTAGACCTGGTTTAGATCTGGTTTAGACCTGGTTTAGACCTGGTTTAGACTTGGTTTAGACCTGGTTTAGACCTGGTGTGAGTTCTGGTTTAGATGCACAGGAGGAAGCGCGGTCCACGCAGTGTACGCGACAAGACACAATCCACATGCGGAGTGCACGGTGTACCGGAGATGAGGAGTGCGCGGCGTACGGGAGGAGATGCGGTGAACGCTCTTATTACACATCCATGGGGCCGCGCTGTTTTGTGTACAGTGAAGTGCAGTGGTCGTGCGGAAACTTTACCTCTACCACAAAAGGTTCCGGCCATCGCCGAGCGTATGAAAATAAAACGAAGCATCGAGGCAAAAAATAATAATCGATGCATTTTTCTAATCAATTTAATCGATTAACTCGATGAATCGTTTCAGCCCTATAAATAACGTTATATCTGTAAAGTGGCTACAGTATCTTACAGTAATAAATACATTTGTAATGGGTAAAGTGACTGCTGGACATCTTATGTATTGCAACTAGCAGTATAGACAGCAAAAAGTAAGGACGGAGTACGAAAAGAAGCGGAGCGTTGCAAACCAGCTGCTGACTCGCGCCTGCGCCGGAAGTGATTGATTATAAAAGTTTGATGAATGCTTTGTTTAAACTGTCAGCATTCAGCAACTTTAAAAAATGTTATGGATATGAATCATGATAATTTGAACATTATGAAGAAATTCCATATCTAAACAACTGTTATAGTGTGAAGACGCACCGAGCCCTTTCATCCCCAAACGAACATTAAACGTAATATTGCACAACTTCACCAGCGTGTTCTGCCTCAGCTAAAGACGCACACTTAGCAGCGTCAGTTTGGCCGCTCAGAAACGCACCAAAAACCCGATCGTACCTCATACCCTCGAGCTGCTGCTTTCTCGCACTGGAAAACCCGCACACATCCGCAGCCCGAGCCTAAATCCCCCAGTTCCGGGGTCATGTGAGCCCCACGTAATTTGCATGTCCAATTATCCTCATTCTCAGTTCATTTGGTGTGCTCTGATTAGCTTATTTGTGTTGTAATAAAGCTATCGTCCACGTCTAACTTTTGGGCACATGAGATTTCCGCATTTAATGGTAGAAATAGCGTAAATAATGGTTTGATCTTCTGTTATGGAATGTGGAAGCGGTGAATGGAGGTATAAAGGTTTGCTCTGCTGCTCTGCCGTCAAACTGAGCCTGGTTACAGAGGAGGAAACGTGCGAGCGAGCGCTAAACCGAGAGACTTAAAGGGGAAGTCTACTCACTGTCCACTGTAAATATTGTTATGCACGTTTTCACTGTTTTGGCACCTTTTTGGCACTGTGGAAGGACACAATAAAACCACCCGTAACGCATATCCCGACTAAGCCTAAGTCTCTTGAAGAATCCCGCCACATATAGTGTTGTACTTTGTTAGTGAAAGTGAAAACAGCAAAGATCTGGAAGAAAACGTCATGGATAAGTATCTTTTTTCTGCTCATTCTGGTGATTTATGGCGATTATCTTTGTTTATTCAGATTATCACCATTATATAAAATGATCGATCACCGTGTCCCCTTTTTATCACGATAAACTATTATTAACTAAATGATTGTTTATTGTCCCATCCCTAGTAGTGACATATTAGTATTGTTTTTAGAAACTACAGCTTGGCAAGAGATGAAACCTGCCCACACTTAAGCCAATCCAAATGTAAAAAACAAACAAAACAAAATCACGTTTCAACAGTTTTTTTGGCAATTTTATCTGGCAGAATTTGTGACGCAAGAGTTGCCTTATCTCGAATATAAATATATGAAAAAAGCTGTTGACATCTGCGTTTGTGGGCTGTGTAAAGGGTGAGTTAAGTCCTATTCACACGGGATAAGTACAACCTGGGGACGTCCCACCTCTGTGTTACTCACATTCGCACGGGATCAGCGAAGTCCGTAAATTCCTCTATTTTACTGAAATTACGACCAAATATGTCGTAACATCATATCTGTTTCTATGTACATTTATAAAGCATGCTAAAAAAATAAATAAATGTTCCTTAGCGCTGCTGCTGCACATGTCGTCCAGGTCATTCTCCACGTGCGAGAATTGTCTCTCCTCTTGGATCTCTTTCCCTTTTTGTGGATCGATTTCCATGTAGAGGCTCTGAGGCTGTGTTATAATTTGCCCCTAAAAAGCTCAAAACTGCTCATCAAAATTTCTACCGCAGCCTCCATTACTCAAGACGGAAAGAGATGTAAAAGAAGGGCAAAGCGATAGAAAATGTGCGCAATATATAGAGAAAAAAACGTGGAAATAAAAGGAATAGACAGAAAAACGTGCAGTTACAACAACAAACACTGAGCTGCAGATTCGCACGGGACGAGTATCATCACCGGACGTCTGTGTTTGGTGAAATATCGTAGGTAATTTGCGGCGGAATTTTTACTTTACAAATTACAGACGTGGAGCATTCGCACGGGATTAAGATCTCAGACGTCCTCCGCGATTATTACAAATCACCAAAGGTCCACAGGTAAAACTGATCCCGTGCGAATAGGACTTTAGTCCAAACCTTGGATCTTGATGTCGGCCATGTCGCTTTTCTGGTCACAAACCAAAACGTTAAAAGCTCCGAGCGTCGCCATCACCTTCAGGTCGATCACATTGTCCACAGGAGACACCAGGGCAGCTGCAGGGGAACACACACGTTTAACGCCGCAGGATGTAACGGTTTAGCCAGAAAATAGACTTAAATTTGGTTGTGTTTTGGTCAGTTATGCCCTCATAATACAGAGCGGAGTTGTACTGACTGGACTTGGTGGACACCGTCTTGTCCTCCGCTCTGGTTCGTGTTTCTCTGTCTGCAGAAGCTGAACTCCTCGGGGCCATCGCCGCAGTCAGGAAGTTCATGGAGGAGAGCAGAGCCTCGGTGTGAAGAACCAGGTCCAGAGACGTGAAAACCACCTACACACGGAGAAGAATCATGTTTTTATCATGAAATATTAAACTTGTGTGACTCTGTGCTCGAGTTCTGTCTCGTGATCAAGTTAATTTTGTTTTGCCCTTGTACAGATTTATTACAAAAGCAGTTTTTTCAGCCTTGAACCACCAAAGCAAAGTGTGGTGCGCTGTTAGGATGCTAGTTGCAATTGGGCAAGAGCCAAAAGTGGTTTTCAGACTGGAACAGGGGCCATTTTGGGCTCTTTATACACACACCATAATATGATGTTGAAGCACAGTACGTTTTACTTTGTGAGACTCCCTCCAGCGGCTTCGTATCTTACCAAAGTCGTACTAAAACATTTTGACAGATTTTGAGCGCCGTGAACCACATAAAATCGGTTCCAGATCAGTAAACACAACCAGAATTAACCCCTGAAGACCTAAAGGCAATTTTAGTACATTTCTCCTCGCCTGGATTTTTTTTCTCTTAATTTTGCTTTTAAAACTGCCCCTTTTACCCCTAATGAAGTGTTCTACCTCCTTTTGTTCAGTCCAGCCTGTTATTTCACAATCTGCTGCTGTAGTTGTGTCATGAGGCTGTGATAAAAGCTACAGGACCAGAAACAGAGATTGAAAAAAAAACAGAAAATAAAATCCCCACTCTTTTATACAAAACACACAGCAAACATGTAGAAACAACTTTTTGGACATAAAAAATGCTTAATTTAGGGCCTTAGCTACAAAAATGCAAAATATCGAGTCTGTAAGTAAATAAAAAATCTCCTTATTGCCCTAAAAACAACAAAAATGTGTAATCGCTCCATTACTTTCCTGGTCCAGTCCTGGAAACAGCTCCTGTCAGGTCCAGGGCCAGAGCCACAGCACTTCTGCATTTCCAGGGCATTTATTACATTTGGATTTGTTCATTTGGACTGAAATAAACCTTTAAATAAAAATAGCAAAGAGATGCACAATTACACACACCAAGATGTGTCATTTTCCATGTGTGTGAGAATTAACTCCACTTAGAGCGACTTTTTCCCTCGTTATAAACACACACAGTCAGAGGAGTCGACCATCTTGACTCACTTCACTCTTTGGCAAAGTTTGGCTCGATCAAAATGGACGGAGCGCATGAGTTTGGGGGAAAACAAAGTTCCTGTTGGACACTCGTTTTGCTCACGTCATCACACAGCGTGAGTGTGACGTAGGATAAAGCCGCAGAAATGTACGGAAACCTCTATGTCTGCACTTTCAGAGGGGAAAAGGAAGTTTCTGTCTTTTACGGTTAGAAAGTTATAGAAAACATGTTCCTCGTTATCGTATACGATAACGTAGGTCTTCGAGGGTTAATACATAAGGCGCACTGTCGATCTTTGAGAAAATTAAAGTATTTTGTGCACCTTATAGTCCAAAAAATACGGTATATGAGTGTTGAAATCAAATACTCAGTTGTACTCACGTTCATCATTTGCTCTGTGTTCTTGAAGACTGTGGAAAAGTTTGGCCCGTTTCGATCCGCCTGAAAAAAGGCATGAAAAAAGCATCGTTATAGTTATCCTCACATATGTTACAGTTTTCACAATCACCGGATAATATACAGGAGTTTGTATTTGAACCAAGTTACCTTCACATATTCAACTTTGAGCAGTTCTGCTCCCGTCTCTGCTGAGGATCTGATGAGACACAGGTCGTCTCCTTTGGCATCTAACACAAACATACAGTAAAGGAGCAATGTGTAACTTTTCTTTTTCTGTTAGCACCTGCTTTTCTCCATGGAGGTTCAGTTGCATGGACTGTTTCACTGTATGACAATAAACAAATCTGTCTGTGATGCTAAGGATACACTTTTATTTTGTAAGTTTAGAGGCTCAGATTTCATTCTGTGTGTGTTTACTTTAACAATAAAACTCAAGACAGATCAGTTTAATGCCAAACTGTGGAACACAAAAAATAACATTACCAGAAAAGTTTAAAAAAACACAATTCACAAAAATACATAAAAAATATTTGTAATAACAGATGTACCACAAACCCGTGTGTCGTACCTTTGAATTCGAGGCAGTTCATGGTGATTTCTCTGAGATAAACTGTGGCGCTCATGTCGCATTTTCGTACTTTTGTGTCAATGCCGAGCTGAGCCGCATGAAGAACCAGGAACGGAGACTCCACACGGTCTTTGGGCTTTTTCAGGGTCAGCTTCACCTGTCAACAGCAAAAACACAGGAATTTAAGAGAACGTAAAAGAGTGAAATGATTATTTTTGGGGAGCTTGGGAATTTGAATACTGACACAGAAATATTGTAAAATTACAGGTAGTTTTAAGTCCCACACTTGAAAATCTGCCTCTATAGGCGCTTTCAGGCCGACAGAACCGTGTCAGGGCCGGTTCCTGCACCTAATCTCGAACCGACTGATGAAAATCAGAGCGTTCAGGAACCGAAAATTTGGTTCTCAACGGGAACCAAGTAAAAGTTGTTTTTTCCAAGCGAAATGTGACGACAAAGAGGACGTCAGGAGGTTCATCTGGGTCACGTGCAGAAAAATAAATAAACAGCACATGGATGGCATATCCAGACATCCCACTGCAAGGAAATTTAATGTGTGTCTTCACGTATGACAAGAAAAGTTTTGAGTCTACAAAATAATATGTACCGTTCGTATTTATATCAAATATCTGTGTTCGCCTGGTAAGACTACATTTTTGGATTCCGCGTCTCTGCAGCAGATGTTGTAGCAGAGCTTGGTATAATAATGATCTGCATGAGTAAAAATGCCCCCTGGTGTCGATGATTCGATCCACGAGTGTTATATCGTACGGACTTGTTTATATTTGGTGGTAAATCCACTCCCTCTGCCGATGACGCATCCTGGGTTCACTTAAACGGTTTGAACACGGGTCTTTTACCATTGAGCACTGTTGCCGGCCTAAAAACAGCTTTGGGCTGCATAATCATCTGATAAAAATGGGACTAAACTGGGCCTAAACCCCAGATCTAAACCTGGACTAAATCATGTCTAAACCAGGACCAAGTCACTAGCCACAGTGTTTCAAATAGGAAGCGACTCCAATTGACTTTACATTGAAAAACTCCCTGCTGCAGTGAGCCTCATAATTTTGGTCTTAAAATGTTCGTATTAACCAGTTCTACATGATCCTGGTGTTTTAATTTTTTTTATTTTGTCCATAATTAAACTCCTATTCCTAATATAGAACCTCCAAATTCGCTCCTATAACTGCAGCCCCATGAACTTCATTTGACTTCACTTCTTTTTATGATACAGATTTCTATTTTTTCTTGCTCCAAAAACATCTCCTTTCTCCACACACATGCACTGGTCTGAATAATGAATCTTGTACCTCTTTAATCTCAAACTTGAGCAGGACGTTGATGGCGCTCTCCAGCTCGTCCTGCTGAAGTGCAGTGAGCTCAGAGGAGGGAGCCCAGGGCAGAGACACTTCCTGCTGCTGCTCCGGGGCATCTGAGTCTTTGTCTGAGAAACACACACAACTGAATTCACCAAGGAGACTATGTTTTCCATAGCATTAATATTTCTGACGGATCTAAAAGAGAACTACGAGTCTCCTCCCCATGATGCAGTGGGGCGGCCGTACCCTGAGTGAGCTGCCTCTGCACGGTGCTGCCTTCACCGATGTTGTGGACCAGGATCTTCATGAGGAGACTCAGGTCCTCCTCCCCCAGACTCATCTGTGACACACAAACACAGGCGTCGTTTAGAGGTTTTGAGGCGGGCTTCAATTATACAGTTTGAGGTGGTAGAAGTTTATTTTTCTATGATCATTAAAGGGGCTTAATACAAACAATGACTGAAAGGGTTTAGTTAAAGCACTTATTAATGTCTAACTGTGCTAGCAAATTATGGCGCTAAGCATACGGCTTTAATCTTTTATGAAATTAGTTAAAGTTTGACCAAATGCAGTTGTCTTGAGGAACCAATTATTCCCTTTTTTTTCTTACTGAAATCCTATAATTTCATCTCTAAAAATCTAAATCTAATGTTGCACACATGTCTGCATAAGACATACACTACTGTAATAAGTCTTACATTGAGTGAGTGCAGGACTCCCTGGACCTGGATTCCTGGGATCTTGTTGAACCAGGAGGAGCAGAGGTTCCTGGTGACCAGCAGCTCGAAGCTGATTGGCTGAAGCATCTGAAGATCCGGTACTGTCTGTTTTTGGGTCAATCTGGAAACAAACACATGATACTGATGGTTAAATTCCTTCTCGTCGAGCCAAAATTCCCCATTTAGTTTCATCATAGGTAAAAATCTGAATTCTCCTTTGTAGTTTTTGAGTCCATAAACCATTACCAGACTCAACCGTCAAACTGTGTTCACAATAAACCCATCGTGAGCTCTTAGCACAGCATTCAAAGGGGATCAGAACTTTTTACTGCCATTTCCATTTCCATTAGCGACCAAAACAATGTTTAATATGAAATAAAACCACAATAATACATCACACGAGTTATTAAAGAGTCTCTGTGATACCTGGACAGCTTGAGTTGGCTGAGTTTAACCTCCATCTTCTCCACCACCGCGGGCAGCTCCACCCCCTCCACCTGCTGCAGGGAGAAGCTGTTGCCGACGGTGATGAGACCCAGGTCCATCACCAGTGCATCGTGGGAGTTGGAGTCCTGGGGGATGATGATGAGCGGAGCCTTCAGCCTGATGTCCATGGAGAGACGGAAACTCTTCTGGGCAAAGTCCCGGACACTGGAGGCGGCCTTCTCTGCGGCCTGCACCGTGGCCTGGCTCAGAGCCTCTTTGGCCGTCTGGAAGTTATCGATGAACATCTACAAACACAAAGGTCCGAGTCAGAACCAGAACTGACCAGTCCACCGGTCACAAACCCAGTGGAGGACTCCTGTAGCGCCACGGGCTTCATCTGTGTTTCATAAAGCCTGCTCATGTCGTGTAAGCAGAACAAAGCTTTAAACGTGCAGCATCTGCTTGTTTTCATGGAGTTGTTATCGCTTTGCCTGGAATGTCTCAGGGTATGGCTTTAAACTTACCTATCGCTATGGAGACAAGCAGGTAACCAGTAAAAATGCATGTTTTTCAAGAGATATTTGAGCGGTAAACACACACAGATAGATACGTTTCATGTCTTTCTGTGGAGCATTCCAGGAAAAGCTATATCATCTCCATGGAAACAAGCAGGCGGTGGACCCCTTCACCAGTAAAGTTACATAGTGCGACTTTAAATCATATACTGGTCATTCTACATTTTCTAGTTTAGGGACATTGGTGTGAATTTAGTATGAAAAACATTTCTACTGTATTTCATAATTGCATAAAAGTTGTTTTCTAGTCACTTTCTAATTATCAAAATATATATATAAACATTTTTAAGTATGATTTTTTACACGATAAATTACTGTATTAATCTAACCTTAGCTTCTCAAAACTATAGTCAAGTTTCATTGTTGACAAAAGCCCGTGTTGCATGCTGGGAAATATTTTGGCCGGCGGCAATAAACATGGTGAACGTAGCGAGAAAGCACGTAAAGGCACCGATCTCAGTTATTCATCCGCTCTTAACTAGAGAACTGAAGACGATTTGACCATAAATTGGTCATGAGCGTCGAAGGACGACAAATCCCCCTTTTCGACCCCGACAAAGTGCGGACGAAAGAAAAAATTATGGTCTGAATCGCCAAATACGTGGCCGAACATCCACTTTGGTGATGTCCACAGTTACTTGGTGGAAACTCCTGGGCCGTTCACAGCAAAATAAAATCATAAATTTTAAAGAAATGCACAAACCTGTCAAGAAATGGGCCCAACATGCACCACGTTGGGTCCCACAGTTTGCTCGGATCGTCATTATTCTCTCTGTGGATGTTTGAAAGCCGTTTAATCCAACATTGATGGTTCTTTTCACTTGGAATTCGGAAAAAGACATTTTCTTTCTTCCTCTTCCTTCCTTCTATTTGTGCATCCGATAATGCAGCAGGAATTCACCGTTATTACTGATAAACCAAGAGACCACAAAGTCAGGCTCTGTGTTTACGTTTTTTTGCCACCGGCCTCAATATTTCCCATCATGCAACAGGCGCATTTAATAACAATGACGTCAGCTGAAACTCGCCTATCCTCATGTTTCAAAAACTAATGTGGTCAAAAAGGCAACATTAAAGAAATATTGACGTGAAGTAAGTACGAAAGAGAAACGGGAGCAGTGAGGCTCATGAAACCCAGATGAAGTTCACAGCTGCAGTCATTGGTGCACAGGCAGGGGGCGCTGTGGTGATGGAGGTAAACAGGTGAAGAGCACGGCACTGATGGACAGGAGTGGTCTTACTGAACACATTATCTCCATTACATCACGTTTGTCTCTAAACAGGCCACAGGCGATGTCATGGTTCAGAGCTTGAGAAGCCGTTCCCATAATGCACCTGGCACATTCAGTTTATTTAAGCAAGACTGACTGTAGAACTAGCATCGTTTTTTTTCTGTGATCAGGTCCAACTCGGCTCTGCACCGCTTTTTCCAGCTGATTTAAATGTTCAGGAATCTCTTTCTAACCTAATTTTATCTCGTACTGACCGCCAGTATGGATTCATAGAACTGGAGTTACGTTCTTAACTCTCTTTTCTCCACATTTTCCTTTTTCTTAATACATGTTTGTGCCTCTTCAACAACAACACGCCACCACAGCAGAGCGTCTGAGTGAGGAGCTGATCATTTAAGTGCGACAGAGATATAATGAGAGGAGGAAGGAGATTCCACGATATTTAAGACAACTGGATCTAGCACCACAAAGAGCCCATTATTGGACTAGTTTAGTACTTTGAAACAGGCATTAGGAGCAGTAAAGCCTTGAACAATGCAGTAAAGTGTCGTAAAATGCCGTAAAGTGCTGTAAGGGGCAGAGTTCGATGCAGATGGGAGCCGCATGCTGTACCTCGTCAGCAGACCCACACTCAACGCTAAAAGAAGCCTGAAAGAACAGAAGAGACCGAGCGACACAGGATAAGAGCATGCAGGAAAACAACAGACAAACAGAAAGCAATATAACATTTGTTTTACAGCAGTGTACTGACACACACATATTATTACTACAACATTAAATCTTGTGGCAGCAGTTGTGTACAGCTCATCCAGTGAGGCTAAACAGGTCTGTTCAGACCTACGACAAGATTCTAATCTCACACGGGCTGATGTGGCTCTGTAGTGGTTATGGTTTATATGCTGTAAAGCTAAGTAAGTTATTTATGCAAATTAGTAATAGTAATAATAATGATGATAATTTTTATATCAAAACGTTGATGATTAATCAATAATCAATAATTTATTCTCCCAACGATGGAGTAAGAAAATGTAATCGACTGCCCATCCCTACTAGAGAGATTTTCACAACATGGTGAAAGTTTTGGATGCTGCTGTAAGGTCGCATCGAATCGTGAATCGAGTTTTTTTATTTTTAAAAATCTAAGTTTTTTTTTTTTTTGGGGGGGGGGGGGGGTGGGGTGGAATCGCCCAACTCTGATAGAGACACAGAAGAGTTTGTCTCAGTATATGGATGGACCAAGCCTCAAAGCCTCTTGTGAATCTCAGAACCTCCAGAAATCACTCCCTGAGCTGCAGAGGCTGCACTAGCACTGATTCATGACTGGCGGCAGTTGCTGAGGTTTAGGTAGAGAACATTCAGATAAAAAAAAGTCCTGTTAGGTTTAAACCAACTTATTTTAGTCGTTGGAACTGGCTCAATTCTCACAAACTTCAAATCTCTTTCATAAACAGAAAACACACATAAAATGTTTAATTTAGACAAACAACAAACATTTGAAAAAATAATAATAAAATGGGCAAATAATATTTAACCAAAACATCAGAATTTAAGATTAAATCATAATATAGAGTGTAAGTATTATATATTATGTGACTGAGTGTGTGAGTCTGACCAGCATGGACATGAGGAACTTGTGCAGGTAGATGATCTGGATGCAGCCCAATCGTAGCGTCACTTTCCCGTCCACTTTGCTCATGTCTTTGTAGCCTTCACCTTTCGTCGCTTCAGGAAACAGGGACATCTTAAAACTGAACACCTCCTCTCCCATGATCGACACCGCCTGAAAAACACAGGTGACGGTGAGGTCAAAGAGAGGACAGACCAAACTATATCTGCAAGACAGGAAGTCTGGAGTGTTGTACGTGAAACAGATATTTGAGTGGAGTCTGTACCTTTTTGTGGATGGTGTCTGGGCTGACGTCTGTGACCACGATGTCTCTGAGCCGAGCGAAGACCTCGGTCGCTTTTGGCTGCACCACCACCGAAGCATCGATACCTGAAACATGCAGCACCGGCTTTAGTCTTACACAGTCGCTCCACAATTTCATGCATTATTCACTCCCTTCACAGTTGGTTTATAGACAGTGGGTTAATTGTCTCGCCCAAGGACACAAGGAAAGTATGCGCTGACAGAAGAGATTCTTAACCTTTATGACTTCAGGTCCCAACAGAAAGTGTGCTGCGATCTATCTTTATGTTTTGTTTTTGTAACATCAACCTGCCTGAGGTTCTGCAGATGGAAATGAGTCCAAGACTGTACTGGATATTAACATTTGTATAAATGTTTATCAATATGCACTGTCCCCCTCTTTTCTTAAATAAATAAATATGGATATTTTGGCATAGGATAAGATGATGTGTCCTCGTGGCCCTCTGGCTCCATCACATTATAACACCAGGTCTCATTGAGGCAGACCAGACTGACAGCCGAGTATAATTTATACTGTCTTTAAAGCACATGTGTCAAACATGCGGCCCGGGACCAGATCCGGCCCTCCAAGACCTTTAATCTGGCCCTCGGCTGATTTTTGTATTAAAATACTTAAAATTTTCAGATTTTTCTGTTAATTTTCTGCACCGTTTAGCATAGCAGCGTCTCCAGTGTTTCTGTACGTTGCGACTCCCACCAGAGCAGCACAAATGAAGACTTTCCTCTTTCCAAACGCTCTTAAAGGACGATCGTTTTGACTGTCGACCGTGACCCTCATCAGCAAAATGTCAAAAAATGAGAAAAGCAGATGCTGAGTTCAGGATTTCCCAAGAAAAATAGTCTAATTCTTATTTGTTGACAGAGGTGAATGGGAAATCTGTGCTCAGTGTGTTTGGAACAAGTGGCGTTGCTCGAGGAATATAATCTTAAACACCACTACGAGACACGGAGAAAAATACAATAACTTGAAGAGAGAACTGAGTTTTCTGATCCGGCCCTTTTGGGATCAAAGTAGGCTGCATACGGCCCCCGGACCAAAATGAGTTTGACACCCCTGCTTTAAAGGGACAGTTTGTGTTTTTTGACATGAATCTGTACGTCGCCGTCAGCAGAGTCGTGCATCAACACTGACTTACCTCCCGACAGCGTCTGAGCCGAGTTCTTCCCTGATTTTGGTGCTGATGAAAGTGTCCGGCAAGTTGGCTGGAGTCACGAAAATAAAGCGTTTTTCTTCTCAAAACAATATGTGTTCAAAAGAGTGAGACATTTGCATCACAAACCGTGAATGTGGAAAAAAGTCAGACCTCATAATCGCTTGGTACTATTTTCTCTGCGGTCGTATCACTCCGCGCCTGTTTCACTGTGTTTCCTGCTCGGAAAGTTCACAACAACACATGTGACGACGACAGCGACGATGAAGACGTGGCCTTTAGCACAGAGCCAAGGGGAGATCTTTATGAACCTGAATATACTGATGCCCAAACTCGCCAGATGTTTCACTCTTTTGAACACATATTGTTTTGAGAAGAAAAACGCTTTATTTTTGTGACTCCAGCCAACTTGCGGCTACTTTCATAAGCACCAAAACCGGGGAAGAACTCGGCTCACCGGACGCTGACGGGAACATACAGATTCGTGTCAAAAAAATCAAACTATCCCTTTAATAAAGACACTACAGACTGTTATAAAAGAACACAGTCTATTTTTACCTTGGACTCTGATGTCTGCGATGCTCCTGCTGTCATCACACACCTCCACATGGAAACAGCCCAACATGGCAAACAGCTTAAAACTGAAGATATCTGCATCTTTGGCTCCTTTGGCCACTGTAAAAGCAAAAACAGGTCAGTGCTCACTTTTCTCTACAGCGTTACAGTGCAGGACTCTTTCGTGCTCACCCGTCTTTCCCTGTGTTGTCTTCTCCACCTGCTTCTTGGCGTCTCTCTCCGCTGACTCCCTGAGCTTTGGGGGCATGGCGCTGTGCATGAAGTTCACTGTGGACAGAAGAGCTTTGGTGTGGAGCAGGAAGTCCAGAGCCGAGAACTCCACCTGGAATAAAGAGGGGAAGATGTGAACAAAACACCAAAACATGGATTTGTGGAGTGAAAGTGTCAGTGACAAAATGTTTATTAAAAAAAAGACAACATATCCTCTGAAAACTCACCTTTAGAGTCTGTTCTGTGTTTGCAAACTGAGTCTGGAAGCTGGGGCCACAGGGGTCGGCCTAGAACGCAAAGGTTTTAAAAGTTTAAATAAAAAACATGGCTCCCAACTCATTCAATCTTCAACTTTCATGAGAGAATAAGAAAACCAGGTGCCACAGGGGGGCGCCAGTGGCCAAAAACGTTACTGTGTCCTTAGTAGGGATGTAACAAAAACGTAAATCTGGTGATGTCGTATTGTCAAAGGTCTCACAATAACGTGGAGCATCACAATATATCAAATCCCAAGTCTCTTTGCTTAAATGAATAGTTTTTTTAAGATAAGATATCCTTTATTTGTCCCACAATGGGGAAATTTCAGTGTTGCAACGCACAGTAAAGAGAACAGCAAGAAACAGTAGCAGCAATAGAGTACAGTTAAGTTAAAAATAGACAAACACTATAAAGATCTATAAAGATAAGGATTATAAAACTATGTATCATATAAATTGGTATCTTACGACAATATATACAATAAGTTGCAATCTAAAAACTATATATACATATTTTGATGCAGAAATAGAAAAAAACAGAGGGAACTACATAGACCATGATCCTTTGCTCTGTTTCAGTGCAGACGACATGAAGAAATAACTGTTCTAAGCACTTTTACATCTTCATTCTTTGGATTAAGTCTTGTGAAGCATTTTTAGAGGAAAAAGGAGCAGATTCAGTCAAAATATTGCAATAAATCTGGTACAGTGAGATGTTTACGGTGAAAATATCGTACAGAGAGATTTGGATATGGTTCCATCCCTAATGACAATAAATGTTGGACCAAATGACTGGGCAAAGCGTTTTAGAATCTCAGTCTTGTTATTATGTAGAATATCGTAATATCGTGAGCTTTCCTATGATATCGCAATAAACGTCGTACCGTGAGGCTCATACCACGACTCTATCGTATCATGAGACTTGGATATCGTTACACCCCTGGTCCTTAGTCATGACACTTGTGTGTTTGTGTGTGTGTCTGTGTGTGTGTATGTGTGTGTGTGTTGGTGGTGGTTGGAGGGGCCGATGGCGCAGATTGGCCTCTCTCCTGTCAGTCTGTCTCAGAGCAGCTGGAGCTACAATACGAGCTTGGATAAAGACAGAATAATGTTCTGTAAAGTGTCTGAGTGTATATAAATCTGATGTATTAATATTATTATAAAATGTCATAAAATATGTGGGCAATATTACTCAGTCTCACTTTTTTAACTAATGAGTTCAAGATTAAAGTAAATACATTTTGACTAGAATAAATAAAAGTAATAGAATGTGTAAACAGGGTTTCCCCAGGTTTCACTACCCTTTGTAAGACCACTTAAATGAAAATTATGCCCAACATCGCACCCATTATGCGGGCGAAAAACACCAGATCCAACTCTAATAATGATCATTACTCACTGCTTTAAATAACAAAAAATACTTTGATTATAAAATCTCATTCAGAACTCATTTATAGTCATATGTGTTGCTGTAAAATGGCCAAAATTTTAATCATTTATAACATTCGAACAAGACAAACTCAGCTTTCACACCATCAGCCCGGTGAGTTTACAAAAAAATAGGCTCAGGAAATTGAAGACGTTTGTGAAAAAAGTAAGACTTGGACAACATAATTTAAGACTTTTTCAGGCCTTAATTTAGGAACATGAAATTTAAAAGACCTTTTAAGACTTTTAAGACCTCGCGGTTACTCTGGTAAATGCGGAGATTTTCAGCAGTGGCAATGTACCAAAACAAAAATAAACCAAAAAGAAAAATCAGCCTCGGGTTGTGTTGTTTGTACTTACCCTGGTGTACTCCACTTTGAGCAGAGTGCAGCCGTGTTGTTCTGACGACCTCATGAGGTGCAGAGGACTTCTGCCGGCTGCACAAAAGAAGGAAAGATAGAAAAATATAAGAAGCTGAAATCTCCGGACTCAGAAATAATGACTTATCTGCACTTGTTTTATTATTATTATCCATCTAGACCCATCTGTTCTCAGTAAACTCAACAGATGCTGAACACTAAACTTAACGCTCATGCAAAAGTATTCTGACACTTTACCGTCTTTTTCACTTCTCTGTTTATGTTTTTCACACTTTTACAAACATGTTGGAGTGTCATGTGTCCACAGTTACCGGGCACGTCGCAGTAGTCGAGCGTGATCCTGTTTAAATACGCCGTGGCGCCGAGGTCGTAGCTGCGTTTTCGTCCCTCTGCCCCGAGCTGACACACGCTCAGTAACAGCACCGTCCTCTCCTGATCCACCTGCTGCGTCAGCTCCAGTAACACCTGCAGAACAAATATGTGTGTATATGGTGTGGGGTTTTACTGACTAAATGTTATAAAAATACTAGGGCTGTCAGCGTTAACGCGTTAATCGCGACTAGATTAATGCAATCAATAACGCATTTTTTCTTTTTTAATCCCGATTAGAGTTCGCCGGCCTTTTGTCCTTTTATCCCTTCTAAAAACGCTTTTTTTTTAAACTTGTGGTTAGAGTTCACCAACTTTTCGTTCCTTCTACACATCCGTGGGCAGTTTCCCTTTTGAACTTCAGAGCGCCGTCTTTCAGTAAACTTATTGCCATGATAGAGAAACAGAGGAGCTTCTGGACTTTTGAACTGTTTATTTGACTTCCAGCCGCTACAATTTACAAGTCAAGAGTAAAATACAGCCTGTGTCGAGCAGAGTTTTAGTACCAGCGAAGTTCGTCTAGTCTAAGTTACACCTCCGAGCTAAACCCCCGGGAGCGTCTCAGCCAAGAGCCTCAGATGAGACAGACCTGTGGATAATCACACGGCAAAGAAAATAACTACAGCGAACGCTAAATGGGTAAGAATTGCTTTATATTATGGCTTTAAAACTGTCTTGAAATGCAAAATAACACAATTTTTAACATGCAACATGCAAATTCGTTCGACAGCCCTAAAAAACACACATGATGAATGAAAAAAAAAAACTACAAACCTCTTTGACTTCGAACTTGAACTGCACTTCTGTGAGCTCCTCTGGGACGTGCTGATGATCCTCGTCCAGAGACTTTTCACTGACGTCCTCCTCCGAGTCTGTCACAGGAACACAGATGAGTGAAGCTGTGAAAATGAGGCTAAACACAATCAATCAATCATCAAACTTTATTTATAGAGCACTTTTCATACAAAAAAATGCAACACAAAGCTAAGCTAAACAGGTGAATCCTGAGATTACTCTTTGTGACATGAATATCTTTTTTACGTCTAACCGAATCTGATCTGGGACGCTAACGATCTAGAACCATTACGCAGAGAAAAAAGAAAACAGAGGAGGCACCGAACAACAAAACACAGTACAGATAATAAGAAGACGACAAAGAAGGCGCGGGATACGGGCCCTGGAAACTCGCTCCACCTGGCGCCCAATCCGAGCTGCCATGAGACGACCCCGATCAGGTCCCACAGAGTCAACATCCCAAGGAAAGTTCGAGTGGGAAGAGGAATCCGGGAGCGTCTGTCTGCCATGTTCACCGGGGGAAGTTGTTTGTTCCAGCAGCAGTGAGATAAGATTCATGCTGTTTGTGTTTTGGAGCCAGCGGCTGTTTTCCAGTTTCCATAACTACACTTTTGTCCATACTGGCCTCAAATCAATCTGTGCAAAGCTTTGAGTTTTCTTCCAAGATGTCATCCAGTATTGTGAACAAAAGCCCTCATGATAAAGAATGAAACGCACTCACGGTGTTTTTAAGGAAACAGCAGCATTACAGTGAGTGCTGGGCAGTCATTTGCTTTTTGTTTGTTTATTCCCATTTA
This sequence comes from Odontamblyopus rebecca, assembly GCA_030686955.1. Taxonomy (NCBI): domain Eukaryota; kingdom Metazoa; phylum Chordata; class Actinopteri; order Gobiiformes; family Gobiidae; genus Odontamblyopus; species Odontamblyopus rebecca. The sequence goes on from CM060655.1 coordinate 38,711,888, forward strand.
TCACATTCACTTTGGGCAATTATTTTTCAGTAATCACATGTTGCATACCGTATTTTTCGGACTATAAATCACACTTTTTTCAGGGTTTGGGTGGTCCTGGGACTTATACTCAGGTGCGACTTATATATTACATTTTTCACACTGACAGCCCATAGACCAAATATATGAATCGTATATATATATGAATTAAAAATGAAAAAACAAATCGTTATCAGTTTTTTTCATTTTGGATTTAGAGACAAATAACAAAGAAAAGAGTTGCCTTTTCGTTTTCTTATTTTTGGTCCTACATTGAAAAACGAATGAACGAATGATACACGGATTCTTCTCTATTGGGTTGTTTTTATTACTAAAACTTCTATAACTTGCTTTTCAAGATGAAATGTTGGTTCTTGGTCTCTGATTTTATAAAATAAATTTCCCCCAAAGCGACTTATAATCCGGTGCGACTTATAGTGCAAAAAATCCAGCCTCAATGGTCAGCAAGTCAACCATTGAGGCTGTTTTGGCTTAAATAGCTCATCATCTTTTATTTAGGCCAGAATATTCACCCAGTGTTGAAAAATCCTGCATCTTTCAATAGTGTACAAACATAAACAGCGTGAAACTACTATAAGACAAACCTGTTTCTATGTTTGGGAGAATTGCACTCTGAAGATTCAGCGCTCTGGGCCTGGACTCCGCTAAGGACAGGACCTGGTAAATAAACAAAAAGGGTTTAGTCCATTTAGTTAATTCAAATCTCTTCATTATTACGTGCACATGAGTTCAAATCCAGTTGTTTACCTTGTCCGTGGGCGTGGACGGAGCAGAGCCCATGTTCGGCAGAGGAATACTGTCCACCAGCTCAAACAGACTCTGGATCTTCTGGTCTGAGATCTTCACATGAAGCAGAGGCAGCTCTCCCGAAACCTTGAACCTGAAAGAAAAGGTTAAATGTTTAAGCACAAGTCATGCTGTGTAAATCAAAGGTTGAACTCCCGCGTACTTGGGCATGCGAGCGTCGTTGTCCACCATGCTCTTGGCCAGCTGCAGATTGAAGTCCATGGGCCGAAGGACGTGCTGCACCGAGGAGCTCTGCTGACGCGCCGCCCTCCACGCGTCTCCTGAAATGAAAAGATGTCAGCGCGAGCTTTCATTACACTCGTTTTCTGGATTAAAAATGACATAAACATAAATATATCTCTATCTATATCCGTGTGGTCTAATAAAAGGGAAGAATCCAGCTGCAAACAGATCAATGAGAACCATAACAGGCCCTGGTGTATTAAAGCAGGGGTCATCAGACTAAGGCCCGCCAAGCCCCTCTGCTCACGACTTGAACTAAAATTACTCAGGGAAAGTCAAATTTTGTGCCATTTTTGTGCATTTTGTGTAATTTCGAATGAGTTTCTACTTTGTATACTTTAGCGCTATACTTAGTTTTAATCAGCGGCGGAAGCTAACAAAGTACACGAGTGAAAGTACAAGACGATAATGTGGCCCCCAGAGAAAAAAAGTTTGGTGACCCCTGTGTTAAAGGGACGAATGTTAGACTCAGATCCACAAGAGAAATGACTTGGGACACAGTATCTCACATAGCACAATATATTATAATAACAAATAGCAAAAATATAAATGATAATAAACAATTCTGATGTCAGTAAATGCTTATAATGATGAAGTTATTAAAAAATGTACATCTAAGTTAAAAGGTGATCTCAATTTGCAGAGGATGAAAGAGCCTGTGTTAACGCTATCTCTGCTAAAACCAGATGTGTGACCTCTTGTGACCTCTTGCTTCGTACTCAGCTAGGTTCCCAGATCATAAATTTGCACTTATCTGATCAAATGTAAAACAAAGTCATGATATACTTCACTAAATGTTATCTGTTGTAAGCTTATGACCATGCTTTGTACTGACATGATGGATTGTTGGAACCAAATAAAAGCCGTGCTGGAAGCGGGTGAACTTTGGAAGAGCAGCGTGGACGAGCCTAGAGTAAGCGCACGCATACGGCCGAGCTCTCCCCGTGCAAGGCACGTAAAAAAGAACTGACTCAGTTTGATTTAATCCCAATTGGTAGGAGACTGGAGTTTAAATGTCACAAATACTTTCACTGGATTGTGATTGTATAAAAATTATGACAGTAAGGCGCAATTATAAGTAAACCAGGTCTGATTTTGGATTTTTTGAACCTAAAGTGACCCTGACCGGATTGGCTGTAGAGCACTTGGACTTTTCTGAGCTGGACGCTGAACTTCTCGTAGGCTCGGTCCATGATCTCCTCCAGGGAAGAGGAGGGCGCGGGGCTTTTGACACTCTGCTCCACACTGTTCAGCTGCAAACAAACAAAAAACAGAAAAATATAAAACTTTTCTATTGTTATTGAGAAAAACAGGTGAGACTACCAGGCCAAGTTACAAATTAGACCTATGGAGACATGACCGGCTCACAAGAACGCAGCTTTTAAAGGGTATTTTTCAGGAATAAGAACACTCAGAAAGGAAAAGTTGCATAGAGCACTTTTAAAATGACTAGAGCAGTGATAGCAGTCGTTATAGTTGTTGACAAAAGCTCGCGTTGCATGCTGGGAAATATTTTGGCCGGCGGCAAGAAACACGGCAAACGTAGCGAGAAAGCACATCAAGAGTACGGATCATAGTGATTTATCCACTTTAACTGCAGAGGACTGAGGACTATTTGACCAGAAATTGGTCATGAGCATCGAAGGACGACAAATCACCCTTTTCAACCCCGACAAAGTGCGGACGAAAGCAAATGTCTGGTCTGAATCGCCAACTACGTGACCGAAAATCCACTTTGGCGAGATCCACAGTTACTTGGAAGAAACTCCTGGGCCGTTCACAGCAAAATCATAAGTCATAAAATCATGAATTTTAAAGAAATACACAAACTTGTCAAGAAACAGGCCCAACATACGTGTTCTTGTGGATGTTTGAAAGCCGTTTAATCCGACGTTTGCGGTTCTTTTCACTCGGAACACGGAAAAAGACCTTTTCCTTCTTCTTTCCTTCTATTCGTGCATCCGATAATGCAGCAGGATTTCACTGTTATTTAGTGCTGCCACTAACGACTAATTTTCTAACGATTAATCTCTCGACAAATTTTTCGATTAGTCGACTAATCTAAACGACTAATTAAAAAAAAAACCAAGCGGTTCTAACACACACAAGTGGGTGTGTTAGATTTTCCCGGGAGGTTACCTTGTGTGTGCGAGTTACAAAGGTTATTGCTGTTATGACTGTTGTGTGTGCTCATTCGACAATGTTGAACAACGATATGCACACACAATTTATGTATGCACGAGCAGCATATTGCAACAGTATTCTCAATACCTCATGCATCGTGGTCGTGCTCCCGTGAAAAGCCAAAGAAGTCTTGCAGAGTGTACAAACCACTCTATCACCAACTGTCCGAAAGTATTCCCAGAGTTTCGAGGCTTTAGGTCTTGGTCCGACTCCGGCCGCTGCCATTTTCTCAAATGCTCAAATCGGGGGAAGGGGGAAGAGAGAAAGAGAGAGACCAGCCAGCAGCGTGCGCACGGCAAATACTTCCTCAAGTTTGTTTTCTTTTGCGGTGCCATTATATACCACTGCTGTTAGCCTTTGGTGAAGCCGAGGTTAGCCACCTCGGCGTCAACCCCGGATGTAGCCGCTGTCAGCAGCACCGGTGTCCGCCTCGAGTGTAGTACTACTAGTGGTGTGGAGGGGAAATACCTGATCTCAGGCAAGCGAAAGGTCTCTGGACGAGCCGTTTGAGACCAAAAATAAATAAAGGCGAATATTCGACCAAAAAAATTGTAGTCGACTCATTTTCATATTCGATTACGTCGACAACGTCGAATAATCGCGGCAGCACTACTGTTATTGCTGATAAACTGAGAGACGCAAAGTCACGCTCTGTGTTTATGTTTTTTTGCCGCCGGCTTCGATATTTCCCATCATGCAACAGGCGCATTTAATAACACCATCAGCTGAAACTCGCCTATATTTACTTGACTCAAAGAAATATTTCAGGTAATCTACAGAGTGTATTGCCCGAGGACACAAAAACAACACACATTGACCAAACTTGCATCATATTACAGAATTCCTGGACACAAACCTTTAAGCTTCCAAAGTCGACGATGATGAGGTCCGACGTTTTGCTGTAGAAACCTGATTGTGGCAGCAGCAGATACGAAGGCTTTAGGTCGATCTTCAAATCAAAAACTTTCCTGGTCTCAATGATGTGAGAAAGACCTACAAGTGAAAAATACAATAATAAACACCATAAAAATGGTCAAAATAAATAAATATTTCTATCTGCATTACTGTATTTTTCAATTTGCAACTGAATTTATACATTATACCTATTTTTTCAATGCTGCAATTAAACTAAAATCACTTTTTTGGACGAGAGAATATCATTTTCAACACAAAATACGTTTTCTTTCTTTAATATTATTTTCTATATTATGTGTTTTTACTGATACAGATCCAGATTATTCTAAAATTACTCAGGAAAAGTCCAATTTTGTACCATTTTTCTGCATTTTGTATATTATTTTTCAGTACTGGCACCAGTTTCAAATGAGTTTCTATTTTCTATACCTTCATTTTATACTTATTTTAGTCAGAGGTGGATGGAAACAAAGTACAAAAGTAAAAGTACAAGACTGAAGTACAAATTTGAGGTATCTGTACTTGACTTAAGTACATTTTACAGTGGATACTTTTTACCTTTACTTCACTACATTTGAAAATGTGTATCTGTACTTTACTTAAATACTTTTTTTTTTATTTTTACTTCACTACATTTGAGAGCAGGTGTCTGAACTTTCTATTACACTACATTTTAGATCTGGCATAAAAGTAAAAAGTGCTTTTTTATGGTTTCAGACCTGCTTATTTTTTAGTACTGTACATTTAATTTGAATTTCCGGCCCAACTTTGAGCAACACAATAAACAAAAACCAAAAAAACGTCAATTGAATCACCTAAAATCAGCCAAATTCTTTATCAAAATCACCACATTTCATCCTTTAATTGTTCTAAAAAATCTCTGGAAAATACTTTTACTCTTTAAGTACATTTAAGCACATTTTTAAACAGGTACTTTAATACTTTTACTTAAGTAGATTTATTCATGTGATACTTTTACTTGAGTAACTTCTTGCTCTTGCATCTGTACTTTTACTAAACGTCCGTCAAATGCTTGTCTTCAAGTTATTGCTCTGTCTGGAATGTTCCGCAGTGTGACATTAAACCTTTCTATCTTCATGGAACCCAAACCAGTCCAAGTTACAGGTCAGATCTGTGGAGAGGCGACGCCGCTTATAAACAGAATAACTGTTTTTCTCGGTATTTTTGAGCTATAAAACCACCTGTAATTGAACACATGTAACTGTTTAATGTCACACTGTGGAACATGCTGGGCAGAGCAGTGACATCTCCATAGAAACAAGCAGGCGACGGATCACAAGCGAAAAAGTTACGCAGTGCAGCTTTAAAGTAACAACACTGAGCACTTCGTCCACAGACCTGACGCAGTTTTCTCTTTGATTTCCTCCAGTTTGGACAAAGTGGCGGAAGTGAGCACCTCCAGATCCACCCCTTTTCCCGTCTTAAAGAAGTCCACCATACTGTTCACGGTGAGCTGTAGGAAAAGAAATAAACAGCATTTTAAAAAAAAACAAAAAACTGTAGCTTAAAAGGCTCATACTACACAATTCTCTGATCTACTGTGTGTTATAATGTAGTTTTCTCATTGCAAACAGACCTGGAGTTGTGTTTTGTTTCATTCACACATGTTTAACACACAAACCCTGCAGATTTAGGCTTTAGAGTTCTTCTTTCAAACATAAAAAACAACTTGTGATGTCATGTGGTAATACAGGAAGCGCTCCACTGTGTTTTTAAAGTAATTCTTCCCACTCAATGTTATCCAGAACCATCTGTGCAGGTTTATTCTCCGTTGTCCCTTCAGAACTCACCACTGTCCTCCCGACGTCAACTTCACTGGTTATTAGGGGTGTAACTATACGATATCGTCACGGTCTGAACCTCACGGTACGATATTTATTGCGATATCGTGGGAAAGCTCACGATATTACGATATTCTACAGAATAACAAGACTGACATTATAAAATGCTTTGACCAGTCATTTGGTACAACATTTATTGTCATTAGGGATGGAACGAAATCCAAATCTCTCTGTACGATATTTTCACCATAAACATCTCACCGAACCAGATTTATTACAATATTTTGACTGTGAATCTGCTTCTTTTTCCTCTAAAAATGCTTCACAAAACTTAATCCAAAGAATGAAGATGTAAAAGTGCTTAGAACAGTTATTTCTTCATGTCGTCTGCACTGAAACGGAGCAAAGGATCATGGTCTATGTAGTTCCCTCTGTTTTTTTTAGCTATTTCTGCATCAGAACTGTTCATTTAAGCAAAGAGACTTGGGATTCGATATATTGTGATGCTCCACGATATTACTGTGAGACCTTTGATGATACGATATCACCAGATTTACGTTATTGTTACATCCCTGCTAGTTATTACTTATTTTTAAATGCATTAATCTCAGTTATGCTGAATATCTCTAACAGTATTTCATTCCATTCAGATCCTCTTACAGTTTACGTCACGCAGATCAGATATTTTGTGTTGTCTGAAGAGTCAAAAAACAGATAGGAAAACACTCATTCCTTCATTGATTTGCGCAGTAACTTCTGTCTCATCATTTAAAAATGCCCTGGGGCAATATTTACAGAACCTGTGTAATTGTTTTTGATCATCTTGTTGAATTTTGCTGTTCATCTTGTTGTATTTTGTGACTATATTTGAACTCTGTCGTTTTCTTTTTGTTCAAATTTGACTTATTCTGTGTCGTATGAGTGAGTGAGTGTGTATGATAGGGTTTACGGTCATAAGGTATTAAAGTATCCCGAGGTATGAAAAAGTAGCAGCGGTATCAGTTTCATTTAAAAAATCTGCAGCGCATAAAGGCCTAATATAATTTTAGAATTTATTCATACTTAAATTTGTTTGCACAGCACAAATGAATGTGTGGCTGTGTTTTCAATTTAATGCTATGTCCTGGTTTAGTCCTGGTTTATTCCCTGGTTCAGTCCTGGGTTAGTCCTGGGTCAGTCCTGGGTTAGTCCTGGGCCAGTCCTGTCCAGTCCTGGGTTAGTCCTGGTTCAGTCCTGGTTCTCCCCTCGGTGCTTGTGGTGCGTATATATTTATACTAATGTCACAGCGTAGATTTTCTTGTTCTGTTGTTTGTGGATCTAAACCAACGAGAATTCCAGCCACACTCCGGTTTATCCTGAGCACATTACATCCGTGCATCTCTGCTGTGTACGTTCGGACTAACAGGATCTACTCACTGCTCCATTTTGGGACTGTTGGGCTGTCGGACCAAAGGGCTGAGCCCAAACCGAGCAGGTGGTGGAGGGGGCGGAGCTTTACACACAGCATCTTATGGCTCCATTGGTACAATACGCAACTTTCTAAATCCTGGCGTTTCCCGTGGTCGTGCTCAGCCTGTAAATACGGTAAATCCAAGCCTGTTAGTTTCACTGTAGACCTGATGCAAGAGGCTAAACGCGTCCAGTCCAGTTTGATCGACTTTCCCACTGAGAAACCCAGAGCCGCACATACGTCCTGCTGGAGCTTCTGAGCGGTTTAGGGCGAAAGCTACAAGATAATTCTTAATTAGTCAAGGTAATACCGTATACGCCGGTAAAACGCTGAGGAGGTTTAACGGTATCAAAATTTAGATACTGCGCAACCCTTGTTGTTGTTGTTTTGTTTCTATGTTTATTTGAATTTATGTAGCCGACCGTCTGCCCTACTCTATCCGTCTTCTGTTGTTGCGAGTATGAAGCCCCCTCGAAAAGGGAATGGCGAGACATCTCAAGGGGCTCATCCTCCAAACAAATAAATTCAAAGTCCACACAGCTTCACTTCACTTCACAATGTGCATATCAGCCTGGGTATTGCAGATCTTTACTCAACTAAAGGTAAAAGGAGCTGTTCACTTGAAAACTACAGCTTCACAAGGTGGAACAGCATTTTGAGCTTTAGAGATGTACACAAGAAGAATTAAAGTTTAATCAAACGTGTGCGAATGAAACAAAACACAACTCTGCTCATGTTTTTGAGGAGGTAACAACATTCTAATATGGTTTAAAGCTTATAAGTGTCAATTTTGTGTAATACAGAGTGTTTTAGTCCCACAGTGTTGACATAAACATACAAATAAATGGGGTTAGCTCCAAATATCTAAAGCAAATTTCCGTTTAATAAAGTTTCTTAACTTATGTTAACTAAGCAAATCTGGTATAATATGTATAAAGGTAAATAAAAGCTGTAGTTTCCAGATCTCACCGCGTCGTATATGATCTCCACAGGCTGGGAGTGGACCCGGAGCAGCTGGTCGGCCGTGCTCCCCTCGGGGTTCATCTCAAACACCACGTTCAGCAGAGACGAGCTGGAGTCTCCCATCGAGGTGATGAGGGACGGTACCGCCCCCTGCTGCTGTAAACCCGTCACGTACCAGTGCTGAAGAGTCGCCTCCAACCTGAAAACACAACAGGAGAATTTAGTTTTCTTTGTAAATCCACTAACCCATGTGCTTTCTCCACTTGCCATTCAAAAGTGCTCCGCGGTCTCACCTTGAAGTGAAAGTATAAACTAAAGCCGAGCGCTGGTAGAGACGTGTGCGCTTCTGTAAACGTCCCAAGGCTTTATTTCATGTGATAAATCTTAGCCGTATGTATGAACATGTCCAGGAGCAAAACCTGCTCCTACAAATAAAGTTTTGTCACGGGTCTTGGACGGGAGACGTGACGGAGCTGGTCTAAATGAGTTTGTGTTTGTGTCTCACCTGACGGCCTGGGCTCCTGGTCTCTGGGAGATCTTGGTGCTCAGGTCAATGATCTGAACTTTGAGGATTTCAGGAACTTCAGGTTTTTCTCTGATGGTCACTGAGGTCCGGAGCAGCTGGAACTGCACCACTACAGCCACGTACTGCAGACAAACACAGGGACGGGTCATTAAAGAGGAGGGATTTCACTTTTATGGGTAATAATTACTAACACATATTTAGATCACCAAGTTACCTTGACATATTAAAATATTAAAATTAGTGCTGTCAATTGATGAAAATATTTAATCTCGATTAATCTCATGAATGTCATAGTTAATGCACGACTAATCTCAAATTAATGGCACATTTTTGTCCCTTGAATCATCATTTTAATGCTCTTATCAACATAGAAAAGTGGATCTGTGCTGGAAAAGTGCTTTATTGCAACTGCGTTTGCAACTGTTTTTCTGCCCCAACGCTGCTGTACTAAGGACGATAATGTCATCACACGGCGCTGTTTGTTAACATGTCGCAGCAGAGCTAGCGCTTTAGCGGAGAAAATAAGTCCAGCGGCAGAAATATCTACTAAACCGTGAGACAGATATGAATCCTGCTGCGATACGCTCCTGTGTGAGTTTATGGAGATAACAACAGATCAGAGCAGTGAGGACAGGAGGAGGAGACGAGGCTGCAAAAACTTCTGCCTCTGTCACATCCTTATCGAAGGTCAGCGCAGATTCGCCGTGCGTTTTGGAGCGACTTTATTTTGTGTTTTCCTCGTATGAATAACATCAGCGCACACACAGGACTTCTCAGTTTCGTACACATTTTTTCGCTTCCTGGTTACAGCCAGATCCTGTAGATTTTTAACATTATAGCAGTGGCCACAGCTTATGAAAAAAATTGTTCACGATAAAAAAAAAATGTATGCAGTTAGAATTGTTTTGCATGAACTCATTAATAATGCGATATTTGTGACAGCGCTGACGAAAATGTTGAATTAGTTTCACTTTCTTTTCTGATGCTCCGAGTCTCCCCTCCCTTTCCTCTCCACGCTAAGTCACTCCCCCTTCAGAAGGCCTATCACATCACAATCATCACGCTTTACACTAATGAAAATACCGCTGCACACTGGACCAGGTTTGTGAAGTTGTTGTGTTTTTACCTGTTTATATTTATGAAGAACAGCCGTGGACTAACCCTAACCTAACCTGCAGGGGGCGTACCTCTTTGGGCAGAGTGAGGTTGTGGGAGCTGCCGCTGTATCCGATGGCGGTGTAGAGCTTCTGCTTCTCTTCAGCCGTCATGATGTCGTCCAAACCGGAGCCTGGAATTACGGATTTGATTAATTGTTTATTTCCGACATGACAGAACGAGTTATAAGAAACAAAAACAATACAAATGCAGAACATAAAATAATTAAATAAGAGGAAAGGAAAACATTTTGTGTTGAGACGGGATTATATTTTCAGTATTGTGCTCCTGTGACTGAAACAGAAAACCTTGTACAGAAAACCTTGTACCTTTCAGAAAAACCTGGAAATGCAATTACTGACCTTTCGCTGTTTCTGACTTTTATTTTGTTTGTTTTATACCTGTGTGTTTTATTTCTTGAGAAGACGACATCTTTGAGCCTCAGTGGGACTTTCCTGGAGGTGCATTGTGTAACTTTTCTCTGTGGAAATGTTATGTTGTCCGGTATGTTTCACCGTACGGCTTTAAACGTTTCTATCTTCAGGGAGACCAAACCGGACCGAGTTACAGGTCAGCCTCTTCCTGTGTGCCTCTAAACTAAAACCAGGACTAAACCAGGACTAAACTCAAGACTAAACCAGGACTAAACCAGGACTAAAATCAGGACTAAAACTGGGTCTAAACCAGGTCTACACCAAGTCTAAAACCAGAACTAAACCAGAACAAAACCAGGACTAAATCAAGACTAAAACCAGGTCTAAATCAGGTCTAAACGAAGTCTAAAACCAGGACTAAACCAGAACTAAAACCAGTACTAAACCAGGACTAAAATAAGGACTAAAACCAGGTCTAAACCAGGTCTAAACAAAGTCTAAAACAAGGATTAAACTAGAACTAAACCAGAACTAAAACCAGTACTAAACCAGGATTAAACCAGGACTAAACCAGGACTAAAACAGGATTTAACCAGGACTAAACCATTCCGTGCAGACTGCATCGCCTCCCAAATGCCCCAATGTTTGTTAATAACATAATTTTTAGTAAAAAAACAACAACAAAAAAACATTTACACATCTACAAGAGCGTGCGAACTCTACACTCAAACCAGGGACCTTCTTGTTATGAGGCAGAACTGCTAACCACTCTGCCACAGCCCCACCTGTACTCACCCTCAGTCTCTTTGCTCTCCTCTTGCTCCTGTTCGTCCTTTTTGCCCTTTTTACCAAACCACCCTGAAAACCAGCCCTGCTTCTGCCCCGTCGACTTCTTTGCCACCAGCTTCTGCCCCGAGCGGATCACCTGCACCAGACAAATACAGAATAAACATAAACAACGCTCCAGTGAGAATTTTGTGTGATCTCAGTTAGAAAACTTACCTCCATTTTTGCTTGTTGACGGATTAAAGTTATGTTGAAGACGTCCAGGGTTTTCTCCAACTCCTGATGGAGCAGAGGAGAGGGTTAGAGAAGCAGAGGAGGACGAGAAGAGGGTTAAGATGGAGCAGAAGAGAGGGTCAGATGGTGTAGAAGATACAGAGGATGAAGAGAAGAGGGGTTAGATGGTGTAAAAGATACAGAGAAGGTCAGATGGAGCAGAGGATGAGGAGGAGAGGGTCAGATGGAGCAGAGGATGAGGAGGAGAGGGTCAGAGGGAGCAGAGGATGAGGAGGAGAGGGTCAGATGGAGCAGAGGATGAAGAGGAGAGGGTCAGATGGAACAGAGGATGAGGAGGAGAGGGTCAGATGGAGCAGAGGATGAAGAGGAGAGGGTCAGATGGTGTAAAAGATACAGTGTAGAAGGTCAGATGGAGCAGAGGATGAAGAGGAGAGGGTCAGATGGAACAGAGGATGGAGAGGAGAGGGTCAGATGGAGCAGAGGATGGAGAGGAGAGGGTCAGATGGTGTAAAAGATACAGTGTAGAAGGTCAGATGGAGCAGAGGATGAAGAGGAGAGGGTCAGATGGAGCAGAGGATGAGGAGGAGAGGGTCAGATGGAGCAGAGGATGGAGAGGAGAGGGTCAGATGGAGCAGAGGATGGAGAGGAGAGGGTCAGATGGAGCAGAGGATGGAGAGGAGAGGGTCAGATGGAACAGAGGATGGAGAGGAGAGGGTCAGATGGTGTAAAAGATACAGTGTAGAAGGTCAGATAGAGCAGAAGATGGAGAGGAGAGGGTCAGAGGGAGCAGAGGATGGAGAGGAGAGGGTCAGATGGAGCAGAGGATGGAGAGGAGAGGGTCAGATGGAGCAGAGGATGAAGAGGAGAGGGTCAGATGGAGCAGAGGATGAAGAGGAGAGGGTCAGATGGAGCAGAGGATGAGGAGGAGAGGGTCAGATGGAGCAGAGGATGGAGAAGAGAGGGTCAGATGATGTAAAAGATACAGTGTAGAAGGTCAGATGGAGCAGAGGATGAAGAGGAGAGGGTCAGATGGAGCAGAGGATGGAGAGGAGAGGGTCAGATGGAGCAGAGGATGAAGAGGAGAGGGTCAGATGGAGCAGAGGATAAAGAGGAGAGGGTCAGATAGAGCAGAGGATGGAGAGGGTCAGAGGGAGCAAAGAAGAGGGTCGGATGGTGTAAAAGATACGGAGGAGATGATCAGATGGAACAGAGGAGGATAAGAAGAGGGGTAAGATGGACCAAAAAATGGAGAGGAGATGATCTGATGGAGTAGAGGAGCAGAGGAGAGACTCAGATGGGGCAGAGGATAAAGAGGAGATGGTCAGAGGAGCAGAGGACAGAGATGAGAAGGTCAGATAGGGTCAGACCTGTATATTTTGTTCCAGATCTTGGCTGGTCTTGTTGATGTTCAGGAGTTTGGTCTTGTACAGGTTCTTATAGGCCTTCAGAGTCTCACGGTGCTGTCTGATACTGAGCCAGGACCACATTTTACTGGTGCGTCTCACGTGCACCTCCATGACGCTGTTAAAGGCGTATCTCCACCTGCAATAACAAATATTAACACATGAATCCCACTCACACAACACGTCAAAACTTGGACCAAACCCAGAACTTAACCTGGACTAGACCAGAACTATAACAGGACCAAACCAAGTCTCATAGAGCTGCACGATTTTGGGATTCACAATTTACATGTTACATGTTTAAAAAGGAAAATTTTGAGAGAATACTGAAACATGAACTGAAAAAAATTATGCAAAGATGTCTAAACTACAGGTTACAGCAGTCCATAATATCAATAATTTATAATGGCATTAAACAATACGATAAATCAAAATTACACATAAAAAAGGAGACATATTTACATAAAGGAATGAGAATTTCAAAACAATCGAAGCACAAAACTATTACTTATTCCAAAGTAAAAGAAGTTACATATTTTGGTCTGAATGTTGCGAGGATTTGCATGAAACAAATTTGGTTGGACTGTCTCAAGTTTGGACAGAGGATTTTCACACTCTGTGGTCCAGACTCTTCAGGATTTAAACAGAAAGTAGAAGGAACTGGCTGCTCAGGCAAGTGATGCTTCATCCGTCCAGGAGAGCGATTAAATGTAGATGAAGGTAGGGCTGGGCGATATGGCTGAAATCTGTATCACGATACAAGTTTCATATCGTGTTTCATATCGGTCCATATCAATAATTATTAATAAAAACACTGTATGACCTATTTAAAATAAAAACCAGGAGGGAAAAATACTAAATTTAAACATTTTTATTTTAAACTTAACCTTCTTCTGACAGGGAATGTTCAACAATGATCAATAATAAAGCGCTTCACAAAACGAAAGTGTTATAAAAACATAATATGCAGTGCTTTATAAACATAAAAGACATTCAAGTAAAACTGAGGTAGACTTAGGCTTTACATCTGAACTAGGGCTGTCACAGTTTAGCGGCTCAACAGTGCGGTGACACCGCCCCCGGGTTCGAGCGGGTCGGAAAACTCAGTGAGGAGAGGTGAAGCGGGGGCAGGTGAGTCGGGTCCCGTTGTATTTGCAGATGTTATCAAATGAAAACAGCCAGAGACAAGAAAAAGGCGCCTGGTGTCCTGTGCGCACGGACCAGACGCGTGAATACCGTAGTTTCATCGTTATGCATCGAAACCACACAAACGACGCTCCAACGTGAACGACACAGGTCACAAATCATAGCTACACGCAAAGACAAAGCTCCTCACATGGACGGAGACATCAGAGCTCGTACACCCTGCGTCAGGTGCTCCTCGCTCCATGATCCAGAAGCTTTAGTCCCAGACACCGAAAGCTTCTATGCGCGGTAAATCCTGTGAGTCCGTGGGTCATTTCAGACAGGTCCAAAACAGTGCACTTGAGCGTAAATAGCAAAACGAAGGGTAATTCGTTACGCAAACAGAACCGCGTGTTCTCAAGGTGCGCCTCCGCAGATACTGCAGTGGACCGCAGTTTCGGGTCGGGTCCAGATCATAGACCGTTTATATTCTTTATACTGTCTGTGGACCCAGTATTTGAACCCAGTTGCTCAGAGCCTCGTAAACATGAATTAGTTCACAGTAGAAGAGCAAAACGTTGGTCACGTGCGGTGGTGGCGGTGGCCCAACATTCTATCGAAATGTTCCATCGGACGCATTTTGTATTGATCAAGTACGTGTCTTATCGAGATGCATATCGTTATCGTTTGATCGCCCAGCCCTAGATGAAGGTTTTGGACTGTTTTTGTGATGAATTAAAAATAGAGTCCAGCTGACACCGAGGAATCCTTCTCTATGTTTAATTAAAAGTAAAAAAAAGTACTGACCAAAGAGCAGCGTTTGTGTGGAGCGGGACCTCAGGCCTGAACTTCCTGTAGGGAGCATTCTTCACCATCGAATCAATGGACTCCAGCACATCCACCATGGCCAAGTACTGAAACGAAAACAGAAGAAGGTTTAATTCATTTTGCAAAAAAAAGAAAAAAAAGAAAGAAAATATTCCAGCAGCGCTTCTCCAACTTTGCCACAAGTGCCATCGATTAAAGTAGTTCCACCGGATCTAAACCAGGTCTTAAACAGGACTAAACGTGGTCTGATCCACAAAGCTGGTCATGTGATCGGCCCTGAGCTGGAGACGCCATTATGTAGCAGATAATACTCCCTACAACTGCACAACTCACCCTTATGTAACCCTATGTCCTTACTTCATTTTTTCACTGTTTTTCCGTATGATGTCTTGAATATTGCTGAGATATATTTGTTTTACTATATTTCTATATTTAATTTGTACTTGTACATTTAAATTTATATAACTACACCTTATTTGACACCTGCCTCTTGTTATTTTTGCTGCTTATTTAAAATGATTTATTCCATTTCTGTTTGTTATTATGCTACATTTTGTTGAGTGGGCTCCTGTGTCCAAACAATTTCCTTTGCGGATCAATAACGTTTGTCTAAGTCTAAAATTGGACTTTTCAAACGATCACAACCCCGAGGAGGATAAAAATTCAAATTACACTGACAGCGTGACTTAATATTCTCGTGAAGCGACATGATTTCCTCTTCTGTTTGGAGATTTCGATTTCTAAACGGTTCCGTTCTGCGCAGTTTCACCTGAGGCTTGGTCATCTCGATGGCGATGTTCTGCACCTCGAGCTGTAGCTGAGCTTTGGGCGTCTTCAGCTCCACCTCCGCGTTTGGGTTGATGCACATTTTCGCCGAGGCAAAGATCGGCTTGAAAACTACACAAAAAAACAAAACAAAAAAAACAGAGAAACACATTATGAAAAAAGAAATGAAAAGAGTGGAGGAAAAATATGTAATTGTGAAAAAAAGTGCATTTTCTGGTGCTTTTCTCCATGGAGATGTTATTGTTTGGTCTGGAATGTTCCACAGTACGGCATTAAACCTTTCTGTCTTCACAAAACTCAAACCAGACCAAGTTACAGGTCAGATCTGTGGAGAGGCGGCCCCGCTCACAGTCAGAACGCCTGTTTTGTTGTATTTTTAGCCAAAAACCACCTGACTTTGCATAAACGTAAGTTAGTCGTACTGTGGAACATTCCAGGCAAAGCAATGACATCTCCATAAAAACAAACCAAAAAGTTACACAGTGAACCTTTAAGACTGAGATTTACAATTTATGTTTTAATATCAGAATCAGAAAGGTTTTATTGCCATATGAGTGAACAGGTTCACAACATTAGGAATTTGCTGCGAGACTTTGAGCGAAACGTAGACAAACACTAAACATGCAATAAAGAAAATAACAAAGTAGAAAACAATAAACTCTATAATGTAAGACAAAAATTTACAAAATGACAAGAATATAATAGTTTCTGTTCAAAGTTCACATTTTAAACACAGAAGTGACAAAAAGACTGAAACATGAAGTGACCACAGACTGTGTCTACATAAGTGGACAAAGGTCACCCGTGAGCCGCCACGTTACAAATAGGAAGTGAGCACGGGCGCCTTTCTGGCTCCATCGACTCTGGCTCCAATAGTCCTTTTTCACAACGGCCGGATGTGTCCCGGTTTAGGTTTGCGGAACTTCCGGCTAATGGTTTTCTGTGGTAAACGTGTGTGTGAATGTGGCGTATTCTCCTCCAGCTTCATAAATCTGCCCCATCACCAAATCTAAAACCAACAAGGTCCATAAAGGAGAAACATTCTAACATGAAGAATTTATCCACAACTACCAAGGAAAGAAAGACGAAAGCTTCAAGGAAACAACGACGAGCATCAGTGAACCACTGAGCAACACTAACGTTATGGTCATGAATAAAACAGAAGGAGCTTGTTCACTCAGACTGAATCTACAATTATAATTAAATCGATTTCATGATGTCAATATTAGTAGTGCTGCCGCGATTATTCGACGTTGTCGACGTAATCGAATATGAAAATGAGTCGACTACAATTTTTTTGGTCGAATATTCGCCTTTATTTATTTTTGGTCTCAAACGGCTCGTCCAGAGACCTTTCGCTTGCCTGAGATCAGGTATTTCCCTCCACACCACTAGTAGTACTACACCCGAGGCGGACACTGGTGCTGCTAACAGCGGCTACACCCGAGGCGGACACCGGCGCGGCTAACAGCGGCTACATCCGGGGTTGACGCCGAGGTGGCTAACCTCGGCTTCACCAAAGGCTAACAGCAGTGGTATATAATGGCACCGCCAAAGAAAACAAACTTGAGGAAGTATTTGCCGTGCGCACTCTGCTGGCTGGTCTCTCTCTTTCTCTCTTTCTCTCTTCCCCCTTCCCCCGATTTGAGCATTTGAGAAAATGCCAGCGGCCGGTGGGTCAGAGTCGGATCCAAGAACAGTGGCGACTTCTTCTAGACCAAGACCTAAAGCCTCGAAAGTCTGGGAATACTTTCGGACAGTTGGTGATAGAGTGGTTTGTACACTCTGTAAGACTTCTTTGGCTTATCACGGGAGCACGACCACGATGCATGAGGTATTGAGAATACCGTTGCAATATGCTGCTCGTGCATACTCGTTAAATTGTGTGTGCATATCGTTGTTCAACATTGTCGAATGAGCACAAACAACAGACATAACAGCAATAACCTTTGCAACTCGCACACACAAGGTAACCTCCCGGGAAAATCTAACACACACACTTGTGTGCGTTAGAACCGCTTGTTTTGTTTTTTTAATTAGTCATTTAGATTAGTCGACTAATCGAAAAATTAGTCGAGAAATTAATCGTTAGAAAATTAGTCGTTAGTGGCAGCACTAAATATTAGCAGAGATCGATTTGTACAGTTCAAATGCGAGACATCTCTGGGATACCATAACCTTAATTTTGCTTAGTAGTAGTTCTCTAATGCTAGTCGCCGTTCGCCTTTAAGCTTTTGTCTATGAAAAAGGTCTACTGACTTTGTAAAATACATAACTGTGGTAAGACGAATGCTCACTGTGTGGAAACAAAGGGGCTGTAGGGCTGGTGGTGTGGGATAAAATGAAATCATAACTTTATAACTATGTATTTTGTTTTCATATATATCTGGGGGCCCCTTTGATAAGCTAACATAACTTCTGGGGAGTTTCCCTTTTTACAAAACGTCAACAGAATTGTATGAACTGTTCTGAATGTCTGTATATGTTTTGTAAAATAACTAAATGTCGTAAATCGTCACCCGTCTCTCCGTAACTGCTGCTGTGAGCCTCGTCGTTTTGGTCGTAAAATGTTCGTATTAAACCCGCTCCACATAATCCTGGGGTTTTTATTTCGCTATTTTGTTTATTAATCAATCCCGAATATGAAACGTGGCTCCAAATTTGCCGCTCTAGTTTCCTTTGACTGGAGCCGTCGCACTCCCTCGGTACACTCCTTTATACAGTCTATGGAACTGGCAAATGAATAAAAGAATGGCATTTCAGAAGATGTTTCTTTAGATATACGCAGACTGAAACTACAACAGTTTTTACGCAGAATAAAACAAGAGATTTTGCCGTTTGTGGAGGAAATTATGGAACTTCAAAAATCGCAGCCTTTGCCATTTGCTAATTCAATCCATTCAAGTATTTTCAATAAAGATGGGACAAGATTTCGTGCGGCAAAATTGCCACAGAACTGTGCACGCAAGAGAAAAAATGACCTTGTGAGCTTTTGTTCCCATGAATTTGCATTTGGATTGCGCAAAAAAGGGTTATGTGTTGGCGAGTTACATCTTCTTTAACGGGTTCCAAAAGCAGAACTAGAACGGAAACAAAAATGTGAAATCAAATAAGTAAAAAACGAAAAAAATTAGAAACTGAATTGTGCGATTTATTTATTAGGAATGATGTTAAAATCTCATGTTATCTCGTTCCCGCGGACCCAATCTCGTATCTTGTTTCGTGCCTTTGTCGAAAATTGTGTCTCTTCTCATCCCCGTTTTTTGATTTTGATTTTGAATGAAAATGTTCAAACTAAATTCTTCAGACTTACTGTACTGGTAGTGCGTCTGCTCCTTTGTTTTAGTGCTGATTCCAGACTTCAACTGGTCCTAAGAATTTCAATGAACATTTATTGGAAACAGTTGGATGTTTTTTTTTGTTTTTTTTAAATAAACAAATAAAAGAAATAAATGAACTCACGATGATGTTTTCCCAAGAGCCTTTGTAAAACATGTGGCTGGGAACGTTCCAGTAGGCGCAGAGACACTCCAGGCTGCCCAGCTACAGAAAAATAGAGGTTTTGTGGTGTAAAAATAAGAAAATTCTGTTATTTTTCTCCTCTATGATAGAAGAGTTACCTTGTAGATGATTTTGGCAGCTTCGTTCAGGATGCAAGCTTTCCAATTCTCATCTGTCGTCTGAAAACAGGAACAGAAATGAAGACACAAGACACAAGTTATTCCTAAAAAAAACTGAATCCTATCTGTCCTATCTCTTAACATGTGTCACTTTTACTTTTTGTAATTAAAGGGTAAACAAAAAAAGAGACGTGTCAGCGTCACCTCCAGTCTCTCGCTAAAACCTTCAAATCAGGTGAGAAATTTAGGGGTAATAAAGGACTCAGACTTAAAACTTGAACAGCCACATCAAATCAATACCATCTGCAGCCTTTTACCATGTAGAAAACAGCCAAAAATTGAAGGTTTACTGTCTAACGCAGACGTGGAGAGACTTATCCATGCGTGGTGTGTTGTGTATCTCACCTGCAGGCTCAGCTCCGACAGTGTGACGCCCAATGACAGGGGGCGCTCTGGGTCAGACACCTGGAATCACAGAGGAAAATAAGGCCATGTACACACGTAGCCGGGTATTTTTAAAACTGAACATTTCCCCCCCTCCGTTTATAAAAACTGTTTTATCCACACCACCTCGTCTTCGAAAAAAATACCTTCCACACATAACCGAACATCAGTGTTTTCAACCACTTTCATACACATTCCAGACCTGTAGATGGCGTGATTTCCATTGAGCCCTCACTTCACCGTCACTTCCGCCTAAACTTAAACAACAGAAAACATGGCGCCGAGCTCCTTTATCTGGACAGACTCGGAGTCAGAATTGCTCCTAAACTCAATTCTGCTCTCAACACACACACAGCTCTCAAGAAACGACTCCGGTCCATATTCTGCTTTGGCTTTTGCAGTCGCCTAAACAAATGTCGCACGTTTGACGTCAGGGCAGATTCATATTTTTTGGCGCAGACAGTGACGTTTTAAAACGCAAAACCCCAGTTATCTCTGTCCACACAAACAGGCATAAACGGAGTTTTCAAAAATCTTCACTTTGGCCGGAGTTTTCCCTGAATACTCGTTTTTGATGCGTGTTCGTGTGGATGACAGGTCAAAACGCAGCAAAACATCTTCGGTTTATCAGATACCCGGCTACGTGTGGACAAGGCCTAAGTGAACAGATGAAAAACAATCAGTCAGTTCACTCTGGGCCGCGTCTCATTTCTCTTTCCTCGCTTCCTCTTCCATAGACGAGACACGGGGAGGAAAGAGGATCTAAACTCCTCACCGAGACCGAAAAAGTTTGATTCTTTTCTCTGACGTTTCATCCTGAAGCCTCCCTCGAGTTTACTCCTTCATTTCACGGTTTTCTTTGGGACATCGCGTAATATGACAGCTGAGGAGAGGAATTAAGGAGGAGGAGGTGAGGGAAGAGAAAAGAGACTGGTGCCAATTTTCAACCAAGACTTCTGCGACCATCACCACTCACCTTTGTGGTTTGTAGGTCTGGGTTAAAAACTAAAGCGTAATGATCCTTTGCGAATTGTAGAAAATGTTTTGTCTACATTATGGGCATGTGGCCCTCCCCCTAGTGGCCTGTAAGCCTCTAATGATGTCTAAACTGTACAATCTTTTCAGTTTTTACCATTTTCTGTGGAGTTGTAGTTGGAGAGGGGGGGGGTAAAAACTGAAAATGTAAATGTCTGACACTGTTGTTGTTACTTAGCATTTCCTGATGAATGAATGCTACTATCACAACGTGAAAAGTACAAGCGCGTCATATGTCCTGCTGGTTTTAGGTGTTTTTCCAACGTGGCAACCCTGGTCTGACACCCCCTAGTGGCCTGTAACATAAATAGCAGTACTGTTGCTCCTTGTTGTTCTTGTGTCTTAAGTGGAAGCAGCTGATAAAATAACCAAACAGGGCATTGCTGCTTAGAGCTGTTTTGAGTTGGTGCACTGGCCACTCACTTGAACTTCAGCGTAAAAAAATCCCTCCTGCCCAGAAACGATTTTTCTATAATCACAAACTGCTCGTGTTTGTCTGACAGCGCACCTACAGTTTTCAAAAAGGTCAGATTTTGTGAGGATTTTTACCTTTTTTTAGGGTGTTTTCACACTTGGTCCCCTCTCAGTGAACTGAACTCAGGCCTCTGTTAGTGGACCAAAAAGTGAACCAACAGGGAGTTTATTACAAACAGGACCAGGTTCTTTCTGGTCCACTTGAGCTTTGTTGGGCCCCAGTCCCTTTTCTGTCCTCGTCCAGGTGTCGCAAAGTCCTGATCTTTATTTTTTTTTGTATTTGCATCGACATCGACCAGAACAACGACCACTAAACCAGGTCTAAACCAGGTCTAAACCAGGTCTAAACTAGGTCTAAACCAGAGCTAACCCAGGTCTAAACCAGGGCCTACCCAGGTCTAACCCTTGTCTAACCAAGATCCAAACCAGGTCTAAATCAGGTCTAACCCAGGTCTAAACCAGGTATAACCCAGGTCTAACCCAGGTCTAAACCAGGTCTAAACTAGGTCTAAACCAGAGCTAACCCAGGTCTAAACCAGGTCTAAACCAGGGCTAACTCAGGTCTAAACCAGGTCTAAACTAGGTCTAAACCAGAGCTAACCCAGGTCTAAACCAGGTCTAAACCAGAGCTATCTCAGGTCTAAACCAGGGCCAAACCAGGGCCTACCCAGGTCTAACCCTTGTCTAACCAAGATCTAAACCAGGTCTAACCCAGGTCTAAACCAGGTCTAACCCAGGTCTAACCCAGGTCTAAACCAGACCTAACCCAGGTCTAAACCAGAGCTAACTCAGGTCTAAACCAGGTCTAAACCAGGTCTAACCCAGGTCTAAACCAGGTCTAAACCAGGTCTAAACCAGGTCTAAACCAGGTCTAAACCAGGTCTAAACCAGGTCTAAACCAGGTCTAACCCAGGTCTAACCCAGGTCTAAACCAGGTCTAAACCAGGTCTAAAACAGGACCGCATCTCCTCCTGTTCACCGCCTGGATGAACACACCCCCCCAGTCTGTGAATTATTGTCGGACATAAAGCCGGTCCGTGGCACAAAAAAGGTTGGGGACCACTGGGTTACAGTACACTGGAAAAAGGGGAAGAAAACCTGGTGCTCTTTGTGTTCACACTGCGCAGATTAGGCGAACCGTACCGCAGACTTTTTAGCGAAACGTATTGAGACCCTCCTGACAAAAGGTCTGAGTCTTCGGTCTGAGTTCGTTTAAACGGCTGAAATGAACCAACAAGCTAAGATCCTAAACTTTTTCTCAGCTCAAAATCCTTCAGTTGTCCATTTAATTGTTCGCTCCGGCTCTGCTCCAGCTCTTCTCGCTCTGATTGGTCAAAATGGGTGCAGTATCTGACACCCTCTAGTGGTAAAAAGCAGTATTGTCACTTACGTCGTCCTCGTATCTCAGGTGGATGCTGCTGATCTTCACCTGCAGGTTCTTGATCACCTGAGTGGCCAGTTTCTCCACGAACGTGTCCTTCTTCTCCTCTGGGGCCTTCTCTGTAATAACACGCATTATTAATTTATACGGCGAAATGACATCAAGGTCTGACCCTGAAAACAGACTGAATGATGGATGAATTGTATAACTATAATGGGAGATTCACCGGTTTTCCAATCAAATCCAATTTATTTCTACACAACACAACTCATGCGGTGTTAGAAGGAAATGAGAATAAAAGTTTGAGGGCTTCACATAAATCTCCAAACTCATGATTCTTATAATTGTTTGAGATTGGGGCCTCACACTTGCCATATTAATTCAGCCTTTTCAAAGGGGAACTCGGGCACGTTTGAAGCTAAAGTCCGTTTCTAGAGGTGGTTGAATTCTGTCAGAAGCCAAAAAACAGCACAGATCAGTGTTTCCTCGGTGGAGATCTCACTGTGGCAGTGAGTCTGTCAAGGCAACAAACTAGTGTAGTGATGGGGGCAAGTTCTGAACTCCTTAACATCTTAACATTTTACAACAGCCACGAGTCTAACAAACAAAACGCTCTGCCTGGTTCACTCATTAGTGTCTGGACACGTTAGAAAACAACTTTATAAGCACCTCACACTTCCCTCTGTTGATTTCCCACTGCACAGGCCAAAGCCCAAAAGACTCGATCGCCGATGTCATTTCTAATCCCATTTATTTACGAGTGAATTATATTTTCTGAAAAACACAAAAAAGTACATTCCCGAACCATTTTCTTTCAACAACTTTCAGTTTCTCTTCTTCTTCACCGTCAGTAGTCGATCTTCACTTGTTGCTTCTGGCGCTCGAGCCTCTCGCCGCCGCTGGAGTCGACAATCGAGTCTTTTGGGCTTTGGCCAGTGGGAAATCAACAAGGTAATGCTAAGGCTGCTTATAAAGTTGTTTTCTAACGTTTCCAGACACTAATGAGTGAACCAGGCAGAGCGTTTTGTTTGTTAGACTCGTGGTTGTTGTAAGACGGGTTAAAGTGGTGTTAAGCTTCTTCAGAACTTGCCCCCATCACTACACTAGTTTGTTGCCTTGACAGACTCACTGCCACAGTGAGATCTCCGCCGAGGAAACACTGATCTGTGCCGTTTTTTGGCTTCTGACAGAATTCCACCTCCTCTAGCAACGGACTTTAGCTTCAAACGTGCCCGAGTTCAACTTTTAGTCTTTTCTAAACTCATCAGACACAGTCATGTCTTTGCGGTTGAATATTGGAACCATATTCAGAGGCTTATGTGAAAAAACATATAAACAAGAGTTAAATTGTCAAAGACGACACTGAACTTTGTGCCAGTTTTTGCTTCACGTGGGCTGAGGGAGTGTGAGACTTACCTTTGTTGTGGTCGTGTCTTTTTGTGAGTTTCTTCAAACCCTTTTTATGCTTTTTGAGTTTTTTGTTTCCCTTTGAGACTTTGGCAGCGTTAAAGAGAGAGTGAGTGAGTTAGAATCAAGTTAAAGCAGAGAGCGCGCGCACGCACACACACACACACACACACACACACACACACACACACACACACACACACACACACACACACACACACACACACACACACACACACACACACAGTGAAGCATGCAAAGGGACAGAAGGAAGGAAAAGGGAATCCTAAAAACAACTTTACCGGATGTTTTCCCATGTACTTGAGCAAGATTTTAGCAAAAAAAACTCTACTCTCTTAAAAGTGCTCATAAACTCATCACAGTGAAGACACTGGATGCTCAGAATGTGTTTTAAATGAGCTGGTTTTGTTTTTCACATTTTAAGGAAGTAAAAATCAGGTACAGCGAGTTTCATTCTGCAAAATCAAGGACTTCTAACAATGTCTGCAACTTCTCTGGAAGAACCCATGTGGGATTTGGACATGAAGACGTTATTATGCAGTTACACTTTTCTGTTTTTCTATGATGGAACCAAATCTTAGGAATGAAGGTTAAATTTTTTTACACAAGATTTATTCTAATAAACATCAGTCATCATGAATGTTGCGTATGTGATCGCTGCAATGAATGAACTTAACTAACCTGACTGTTAAAAGTGGATTTCAAACTAAAAATAATGCAAAAATGACTCAGTTAATGCAGATATTACGAGTGGAAACTGTAACAGCCTTTTCATAAATAGTATAATATAAAGTACACATTGTTTTCGGGGTTTTCCAGACGGAGGGAACACACAGCATGCTTATCAAACTAAGATAAGGCGTCCACTCAAATTAAAAGGTTATTACCAATTAGGGCTGAGCAATACAACAGGGCTTCATGCATAGATAATAATACAGCAGTTTAAATTAAATTAGAGTGATTTCTTTTAATACACTGGACGTTTATGGCGCTGTTTTGGACGCTCAGAGACGTTTCAGTGTAGAAAACGTCATGGTGGAAATGCCAGATTAAACAGTGAGGTTTTAGTACCGGTCATAATAGTGGATTTTTAAAAAAAAATGGCGCCTTTCTGGGCACTCAAGGACACCGTACCAGCAGCAGTTACGACAGATAATTAAAAACACTCGACAAATGGGTGTTTTATTGCACATTAACCTGTTTTCCAAGTGGGTCAGTGACGTGACGTTGGCATTTTTGTGTCCAGAAGCCACAACGCTTTTAGTTATCAATATATAAAGGTTTAAATAGTTTAAATTTATTAGTTTTATATAGGGCTGGGCGGTATACCGTTTGAACCGGTATACCGGTAATTTTTATTTTTATGATATGAATTTTTTATTTACCGCCATACCGTGTGTGCGCGCATATGTCGGCAACACAGAGCGGCGGAACGTCGCACAGCGGTAGATTGAGCGGGGCTGTTTTTCAGTGTTACACCAAACAAGCCAACAAGCCAGGTAAGGATAGCGAGTTGAGTGGTGAGCATGGACGAAGAAAATTACACAGACACAGGCTCCCTTTTTCGGAGAGCGGGAGTGCGCGGAGCCGTGCCCGGGCGAGAGAACGTAGAGCGGGAGTGCGCGGAGCCGTGCCCGGGCGAGAGAACGTAGAGCGGGAGTGCGCGGAGCCGTGCCCGGGCGAGAGAACGTAGAGCGGGAGTGCGCGGAGCCGTGCCCGGGCGAAAAGGTGAAGAGTGGGACTGCGCGGAGCCGCGCCCGAGCGAGAGCGCGGGTGCGCGCAGCCCCGCTCTTCACCTTTTCGCCCGGGCACAGCTCCGCGCAGTCCCGCTTTCCGAAAAACGGAACCGTGTCACAAAAACACTACACAGACGGTCCCTTTAGCAAACGCGCCTACCAGGGACGTCTGTGTAGTGTTTTGTGCTGCACTGCCAACGTTACGCAGAGATTGGGGAGAAGATGCAGATTTTACTTTCATGCAATCTTCGTATTCTCCGTCTAAAGGGACCGTCTATGACAAGAAAAGCAAACGTTGGAATGATATTACCAACTCTATCACACTCCACTTAGCCAAAGACAAAAATACCGTTAAATACCGTGATACCGTGATAATTTAAAAAAATACCGTGATATCAATTTTTGGTCATACCGCCCAGCTCTAGTTTTACATGACTTTAGTGGCCAGAAAGGAGCTCAAAGTAATCACAAACTGACAGCGCACCTACAGTTTTCAAAATGTTGGGTTTTGTGGTGATTTGTTCCCGTTTTTAGATTTATAAACTTTTTCTCAGTTCCAAATCCCTCAGTCGTCTATTTAATTCCAGCTCCGGCTCCGCTCTGGCGCTTCTCGCTCTGAGACACAACGCTTTTAGTTATTAATATCTAAAGGTTTAAACAGTTCGAATGCATTTGTTTTATATCATTTTAGCTGTACCAAAATATATATATTTACATAAGAACTTAAATTTAAAGTGGGAAAGGGCTAACGAGCTCAAGTTTTAAGCAATTTTGAGGTGTTTTACTCTTCTTATTAAAAAAAATGGTACCAGAGTTGAGAGTTAATGCCGTACGAGAGCAAATTGTGACATTCTTCAAAACATTAAGAAAAAATTAATAATACTAATGGCCCTGTGTTTATTTGTAGATCTCAGTTTGTATTTTTTTTCTCCATCATATTCAGTAAGTCAAAGTGAACTTTATTACTTAATTTCACCATGAAACAAAATTACACAGGGATTTCACCAGAAAAAGCATGTTCATGTGATTACCTTGAGTGCGTTAACAATACTATAGTTTATTTGAGATTTAATTAATTTTTAACAATATGTCCGGGTTAGGGTTACACCCAATTACACTTAAGACGTCTTTGGCTTTAAATGCAGAAAAATGTTTAATCAAAAGTTTTTTCAAGGGGCATATACGAAATTATATTATAACAGGAAATCTACACATTTGCCATTATATTTTCATTTTCTGAGCATTTGACAACTGCAAAATGTCACTGACCCAAGTAAGAAGGTCAAGAACAAACTTGTAACTCATAATAATCGTCCTTTTTACGATTTTGCAAATGTACAAAATCTCAATTACTAAAAACACAAATGAATCTGATGAATCTGAGTAATTGCCCAGCCCTAAAATCAGTTTGCCTTTTTTTATTTAGCACAGCAGATTTATGTAAAGAGTCTCGGTCCGTTGCAGCGTTACCGTGAGGATCCTTGTAAACCACAGTCTCCAGATTAAACAGCATGTCTCCGGTTTGAGAGGCTGACACCAAACGCAGCGTAAACAACAACAGAACGAAAACAGAGCATATTTAACATTTAACACACCAAGTTACACGACTGTTAACTCACAGCAAGAGAGCGTTTTATAACTGTACTTTAATGCACAATGGGTTGATGTCCCTCTATCAGAAATTACATAAAAGTTGTGATTTAATTTAATTTTAATAATTTTTTTAATTATTTTTATTTTATTATTTTTTATCTTATTTTATTATTTTTATTTTATTTTAATTGTAATTAAATTTTTTATTGAAATTTTAATTGTTATTTTATTTATAATTAGAATTTTAACAGTTATTTTATTTTTAATTTTAATTATTTTATTTTTAATTGGAATTGTATTTATTTTTTATTGGAATTGTAATTTTATTTTTAATTGAATTTTTTTTTATTGGAATTTTACTTACCGGTATTTTATGTTTAATTGTAGTTTTGTTTAATTTTTATTTGGAATTTTTATTATTTTCTGATTGATTGTAATTGTTATTTTATTTTTAATTGGAATTTTAACTGTTATCTTTTATTGTAATTTTATTGAATTTTTAATTGTAATTGTTATTTTATGTTTAATTGTAATTTTAATTAATTTTTTTTTTTTTTTTTTTAATTAAAATTCAGTGCACACTGTAAATATGCCCAGAAGCATTAAAGTCGCACTGTGGAACTTTCCTGCTGATGTGATCCTCTCGTCTCCATGAAGATGTTTGTGCTTTGAGTGAAATGTTCCACAGTGTGACATTAAACTGACCGCTCTGTGCACACATTATGCAAAAGAGATAAACGGCCCTGTCGCACCGCCTGCCTGTTTCCATGGAGATAAGATTAAAGCTTTACTGTGGAACATTACAGGCTAAGCAATAACATCCACAAAGAGACGCACTGAAACGACGGCCATATTAAACTAGTAAAGCAATAAAAGAATTTCATATATTTTCAGAATTACATATATTTTTCATGGTTTTTTTTATGTTTTAATATTAAGATTCTGCGTAAAGTTCATATTTTAAACACGTCCAGAAGAAATGACAGAAAGACCAATACAAAAGTCACATTTCAGAACATGTTTATGCAGATCTAAAGCTCGAGCGGCTTTTAAGCAGAATAAAACGCGGCATTTTGTGGTTTGTGGAGGAAATTATGGCGCTTCAAAAATTGCAGCCTTTGCTAATTGCGCCCATTCAAACTGCAATCCTATTTCAGAACTTGTTTGTAGAGGTCAAAGCTGCAAAGTTAGTGGTTTATAGACAGAAAAAGCTCTAAAACTTTCATATCTAATCTAATCTAATTGCCAAGGAATATTAAAGGTCTTATATGATGTAAAACGGACTCCTGTGAGCTTTAAATCGTGTTATCATGTTGTTTCCTCCTCAAAAACAGACCTGGAGTTGTGTTTTTTTGGTTTTTTTTCATTCACATATTTGAGTAACTCTTTATTATTCGTCTGTCTACATCTCCAAAGCTCAAAATGCTCTGCTCCACCTTGTGATGTCATGTAGTGGTAGTTTTCACATTAACCCGTTTACGCCTCTGCTATTCTAGGGTAAAGGTCCTTATCGCCTGAGCGTTTTTGAAGAATTTTGATTTTGTTCATGAAAACCTTCATATCTCAGCCTCTGAAGCACATGGAAACATGAAGTAAACTGCATTTAAAAGATACGACTCTCAGCTTTTATTAAACCCCATCATGAAATGTGATTAAATGAAAACTTAAACAGAGAATTGTTGATTCCTTTGGTTTGTGTTCTAATGTCCATTTGCTGCACTGAACTGGGAAAAGGGCTTTTGTCTGCTCTGCCCCCTCCACATCGAACATGTTACAAAAGGACTGGAAACTATCAGAACTTATTTCATTTAATGATTTTAAATCCAAACTGAGAGCATCTGAAACAACCTCCTCAGTTTGTATTTGTTTTAATTAATTCATTGTCATTTTTATTTGTCATTTTAATTGTGTTTGAAATGTGTTTTTACCGCCTCTTGTCCAGGGCTCCCTTTACAAAGAGGTTTTTAATCTCAATGGGACTTCCCTGGAAAAATAA
Source organism: Odontamblyopus rebecca (assembly GCA_030686955.1). Classification (NCBI taxonomy): domain Eukaryota; kingdom Metazoa; phylum Chordata; class Actinopteri; order Gobiiformes; family Gobiidae; genus Odontamblyopus; species Odontamblyopus rebecca. The sequence continues at coordinate 38,741,194 of CM060655.1, forward strand.
CGGTTAAATTGAAAAAAAAAAAAATGAAATTTGCGTCATGAAAATGAGGACAAATCAAGAACAATGTTGTGCTGTACAGCAACCGGCAGAAATTGGTGAACAGCTCCTTTTACCTTTTGTTCAGTGAAGATGGACAATTCCAAGGCTGAAATCATCCAAATGATTCTAGTGAAGGTGTGTGGAGCTTAAAAACACAGTGGAGCACTTCCTGTATCACCACATGACATCACAAGGTGGCACAGAGTGTTTTCAGAGAGAAGAACGTGCAGGGTTTGTGCGTTAAACACGTGTGAACGAAATAAAACACAACTCCAGGTCTGTTTGTGATGAGGAAACATTAGAACATAGATCAGAAAACAGTGTCACATGGGCCCTTTAAATAAGTTAATAAAATAGTTCTAGATATTAAATTGCAAATGTTTCTTAAAATTGCAATATTTTTTAAAAAGTCACGCATTTTTAAAACTTCAAAGTGCAACAAAAGCCCTATTCGCACGGGATCAGTATTACCCCTGGACCTTGGGTGTTTGTAATAACTGCAGAGGAGCTTAATCCTGTGCTATACGAGTATATTTCACCAAACACAGACGTCCGGTGATAATATTAATCTCACGTCAATCTGCGTCACAGTGTCTGTTGTTGTAATTGCACCTTTTCTATCTCTTTCTTTTCTTTCCCCGTTCTTTTCTCTTTCATCCCTGCGTCAATGGCCACGTTTACATGATGTTTTTTTTATTCCAAATTAATTGTTCTGAATTAAATAGTTCGGAATTAACATATTCTCCTTCGAGTTTACGTGAAAATGATCATTCCGCATTGAGGTTTACACGAAAAACATGTTAAATCGTCTTTATTTAATTCCTCTCAGCGTCTGGGAGTGGGGAAGGGTTCTGAACGGACAGCGACACAAACGTATTTCCGTCTTTCCGAACTTCCGCGGTCGTTCCGGTGATAATGAAGCAGCAGCTGGAGAATTCTGTCCTCACGCTTTACGTCTGTGAGCTGAGGAGGAGAAGGGAAGAGTGTCGGAGAAGGAGGAAGAAGACAAACTGAGTCTGAGGCTGCCACACCTCAGCCCACTCCCACATCCCGCTCACAAATCCAAAGAGACGTGGAGGAAAGTCCCAAGAGACGACTGGAGGAGCTTCGGAAGGACGAGCCGACGAGCGCGAACCACCGGGATTATTTTGAAGAAGAAACATTTAAATGATCAAGGAATGAATTAATTTATCTTTAAAAACTGAATAAAATACTCACTTACTTCAGTTAATTCCAAATAATCATTTTCATTCGGGATGATATGTTCACATGGTCCTTTTAAAGCAGAATTCATTTTTATTCAGAATTAAAACTCTCATGTAAACGTGGCAACTGTCAGTAAATTAGAGGCATTTATGGACTTTGCTTATCCTGTGCAAATGTGTTGGAAGTAACAGAGGTCGGGCGGTAATTTGCAAATTTCCAGACGTCCTCAGGTTGTCCTTATCCCGTGCGAATAGGGCTCAAGCTTCAGTTAATTACACAGGAGGGAAAAAAAGGCATTTCGGTGGATTTCAGTTTGTGTATTAATGAGCATTATTCGACACCCATTCACCAGAAAGCGTCAGGATCCAGCTGTAAACACCGCAAACTTTTACGCCGTGTAACAGCGAAGGGGTCGGAGGTCAAAGGTCGAAGTCTCACCTCGGCGGGCGGCCATTTGCAAAGCGTCTTCGATCCTCTGCAGATCCCTCTGCTTCAGCTCCTGTTGGTACTTCTCCTCTTTCGCCGCATCGTATTTTATCGCTAGAAAGACAAAAACAAAACATGAACACTGTGTAACTTTTTGTTTGGAAGGTCCGTCACCTGCTTGTTTCTGTGGATATGTCGTTGTTCTGCCTGGAATGTTCCACAGTGTGACATTAAACAGCTCTACTTTACGTTTATTCAGTTACAAGTGGTTTTAGAGCTCAGAAATGCATAGAAAAACGGGCAGATCTGACCTGCAACTTGGTCTGGTTTGGTCTCCATGATGATAGAAAGGTTTAATGTTGTACTGTGACACATTCCAGACAAAGCGGTAAAAGTAAGTGACGGTCCCTCTGCCAGAAAAGTTACACAATGAACCTTTAATTCTCTTCAAACACAAGGAGGCAGTTTATCATTCGTAGATCGTACGTTTGTCTCTGTCTGCAAAAATCAAAACCCAGATCTTCTATTGATTCTTGAAAACATCAAAACTACTTTAATAAAAGAGGAAGAAAGTTAGAATGTCCTATATATTCTGCAAAAGTTTCATTCATGCAAGTTTGAGTATTTGATTTACGCAATCTCCCTCTGTAGAGTTAAAGTTGAACTCGGGCACGTTTGAAGCTAAAGTTCGTTTCTAGAGGTGGTGGAATTCTGTCAGGAGCCAAAAAACGGCACAGATCAGTGTTTCCTCGGTGGAGATCTCACTGTGGCAGTGAGTCTGTCAAGGCAACAAACTAGTGTAGTGATGGGGGCAAGTTCTGAAGAAGCTTAACACCACTTTAACCCATCTGACAACAGCCACGAGTCTAACAAACAAAACGCTCTGCCTGGTTCACTCATTAGTGTCTGGAAACGTTAGAAAACAACTTTATAAGCACCTCACACTTCCCTCTGCTGATTTCCCACTGCACAGGCCAAAGCCCAAAAGACTCGATCGCTGATGTCGTTTCTAATCCCATTTATTTACGAGTGAATTAAATTTTTTGAAACACGCTAAAAACTACATTCACAAACCATTTTCTTTCAACAACTTTCAGTTTATCTTCTTCACCATCAGTAGTCAATCTTCACTTGTTGCTTCTGGCGCTCGAGCCTCTCGCCGCCGCTGGAGTCGACAATCGAGGCTTTTGGGCTTTGGCCTGTGCAGTGGGAAATCAACAAGGTAATGCTAAGACTGCTTATAAAGTTGTTTTCTAACGTTTCCAGACACTAATGAGTGAACCAGGCAGAGCGTTTTGTTTGTTAGACTCGTGGCCGTTGTCAGATGGGTTAAAGTGGTGTTAAGCTTCTTCAGTGTGAAGCAAATTGGTGTTTTACGTGGAAGTGAAGAACCCAAATCACTACAGTTGCTTTTTGCCTTGACAGACTCACTACCACAGTGAGATCTCCGCCGAAGAAACACTGATCTGTGCCGTTTTTTGGCTTCTGACAGAATTCCACCACCTCTAGCGACGGACTTTAGCTTCAAACGTGCCGGAGTTCAACTTTAAACCTGTCTGGAGTGATAATCAGATGGGATGATTCAGGAAATGTATTTTTCAAATAATAAATAGTTTTTAAGGTTGAACTGAAAGTGAAAGGAGTCCAAAGATGTTTAAAAAGCCAGAATAATGATCATTCAGGAACTTCATAGAATGACAGCCGACAGAGCAGATCTAAAACCCTGATCAAACCCTCGGCTCCACCTCTACCCAGACACCTCCACCCACAGACATGCTCCTCAGACCTGCTCCTCAGACCTGCTGCTCAGACCTGCTCCTCATACCTTACCATAGGGGCAGCTGCCGGGACGCCTCTCAGCTCCCACTATAACGAACAGCACATTCACACGAAGCATTATGGCACCAGCGAGTATTCATAATAATAATAATAATAAAGCATTAGTCTTATACAGCGCGCTCAGACATTCAAAAGCACTTTACAGTTCTGTGCGTTACTCATCCACTCCCCACAGAGCCTTTTATTCAGCCTCAGAGACCAGAGCAGATCAGACACTTGTGTCATAACAGCATTATTCATACACTCCCCACACTGAGAGGCACAACTGCCCTGGGGCTCATTCACAATTACATTTAGGAGTGGATTAGTTGTGTCCTTTTATATATAGTCAATAGTAGTTGTTAACACTTGATTTGATTTTAAGTCATGTACCGTAAAATACCAAATAAGAGTCGAGTTCCAATAAAAGGTGGGTGCAGGTGTATATGTTGATAAATAAGCGCCGGTTCCAAATAAACGGCGAGTCAACAGGAGCAGGACTGATGCTCGCGTCGTCTCCGCACAAACCAAACTTAAAAACCACACGGCTCATTTGCATAAACTATAAACGCTGATATAAACAGCTGGCTCCTCCTGATGCGGTGGATGAACGTTCTCGCTCCGCTGCTCCACACTCGCTGCGTTTCTCGTTTGTTTTGCTAAAGAAATGTCTGCGTGTTGCGGGAGGGTTTTAATGTCCTTCTGTAATTCAGGAGTCGCTTTCAAATGTGGGAAACTCTCCGCTCCGTAGATATTTTGTTTACATTTTATATGAACTTGCCTACGTCTGTACAGAAAGTCGCCTAAATTATAGTCATACTGGTTAAAAGAATTTGAGTTCCACATTTTCCCAGTTTTTTTTAGCAGGATTTTAGTGATGAAGTAATTAATTATCTGCCCCACATTGGCCTGGTCTCAAATAATTGCCTGTTCTGTTCAGTGATTGAAACAAATAAACACTCTGGCTCTTATTTGCTGTTTTACGGTAGTCGTTTGCTAAACACAGGGCTTTTTATTCAGCTTCAGATCAGACCAGATCATTAGACATTAACAGCATTATTCACACACTCTTCTACACAGTTTCTGCTTTTACACAGATTCTTAAAACATATTTTTTCACCAAAGCTTTTTGTTAATTGTTTTTATTGGTTTTATGTTGTGTGCTGACATGGTTTCAGCTTTTAGCTTCATGAAATTTTATGCTGATGCACTTTTATTCCCTGCTCTTTTTACCTGTAGCACTTTGAGATTATTTTTTGTAAAGTGCAATATAAATACAATTTATTATTTATTATTACTCCTCACACTGAGAGGTAAAACTGCAGAGTCACAGCTGCCCAGGGGCTGACTGACTCTGACTGTGCCTATGTTTAGGAGTTTTAGGAGCGAGTTTGGAATATTAGGAATAGGAATTTATTTACAGGCAACAATAAAAACACCAGGATCGTGTAGAGTGGGTTAACTATGTCCATTTATATCCTGTATAGTCAATAGTATTTACTAATACTGAGAAACTTTGCAATTAAATTTGATTTTAAGTACTGTAGTAGCCACTAATGACCTGCAACACAATAATCAGGATAATCACAGAAAACATTTGGTCAAGTGAATGATATTAAACATAATGTGGTCAGAAATATATAAACAGTACCATGAAACACTTGGTTCTACTGTCTATACTGTGTCAGGGATTAATTACAGAACCATCTACAACTCAAATGCCTTTGTGTTATATTTGTACACCGGGTTCCGAATGATTATGCAAATTGTGTTTACGTGTCATAAAGATAAAATGTGTTGTTTTCCAGTGAAACTCATGGATGACTTTGTGTCTCCAGGCTCTTCGGGTCAGTGAAATCAATCTCAGACACTTGTGCCAATGAGTTTTCCCGGTAAGTCCAATTAAAGGAAAAACGACTTAGGAAGGATGTTCTACATTATTAAGCAGAGCACCGTTTTCAAGCAATACGGGAAAGAAAAAGGATCTCTAGTGCCGAAAAGTGTGAAATAGTTGATTACTTTGGCCAAGGCATGAAAACTTTCGATATTTCACAAAAACGTGTGTGATGACCGTACTAGTAAGAGATTTGTGGCTGATTCAGAGCACAGATTCGTACAAATAAAGGCCCAATGAGGAAGGTTTCTGCCAGACAAATACAAATGGATTAAAAGAGCAGCTGCTGAAATGCCGTAACAAAGCCGCAAACGGGTATTTGAAGCTCCTGGTGCCTCTGGAGTCCCGCGATCAAGGTTTAGGATCCTCCAAAGGGTGTAGTTACGCATAAACCTTCTGTTCCGCCACCTTTAAACAAAGCTCACGAGCAGAAACGGCTCCGGCGGGGCCAGAAAGACATGAATTTCATTTGCAAACAGCATTGTTCATTGATGAGTGTCGCGCAACCCCGGATGGTCCAGATGGATGGAGCGGTGGATGGTTTGTGGATGGCAGTAACAATAATGGTTTGAAACTCTGTTGGGCAGAATAATTTGGAACAGTGCATTTTAAGTTTTTTTATTTTTGAAGAGAAGACTGTTATCACTGGGAGGTTTGTTCAAGAACATACGAATTGTACTCTAAAGGTTGATGACTTGAAAATTATGATGACAAGGGTTGGGCGGTAATACAGTACACCGAGGTATCAAAACGTAGCAGCGGTATCAGTTTCATTACCGCCATTAAAAAATCTGCAATGCATAAGGATCTAATATAATATTACAAACATTTTGGCTTCAGGAGCAAAAGTTGAGGAGCTACGACCCTGCGTCAGGCCAGAGATCCCACCACAGTCGCTTCAGACACGGGGAACAGCGCCGACTTTCTCCCCTCCGCTCTCTCTCCTCTTCAAACGTCGTTACGCTCGGAGATTTCCATCCACACGCAGCGAGGAAGAAGAAAAAAACCCGACTGACGCTTCGTGTGTGATGTTGAGCCCAAAAGTTTGCGATGGAGACGTTTTATTGAAGAGGAAGGAAGAGGAGAAAGTTCCCGCTCGAGGGCGAAGTCAGACTTTCACGGAGGAGACGGTAACTTCTCCGAGTGCCGAGAGTGCGGGTCTGTCAGATACGACATGCTGCAGTGGGAAATATCACACGCCGTGGACTGTCGCCTGTGGACTTTTTACTCCTGAATCTGCCTCTTCTGCGCTTTTCTCGTCTTGGCGAGTCCCAGATCATTAAATGGAGGGAGAAACGCAACGGTAAAGTTTGGTTTGATCAGAACTTGTGCCTCATCTTCGAATATAATGCTGCTCTTCTGTTTCTGAAGGGTTTAGGTGCAGCTACAAAATAAATCTAAATAATTCTACAAAATAATACCCCGGTAAAATGCTGAGAAGGTTTAACGGTATCAAAATTTGGATACCGCCCATTATTCAGTTTTATTGTGGTCTGCTTTTTTGTTTGGTTTTGTTCTATAAATAGATCAAAATTTTCAAACACATACAAATTTCTTCATTTGTACTGACAATTTGGCAAAATCAGAAGAAAAATACTGATAAATATTTGCATAATAATTTGGAACGCAGTGTGTATAGACCTGCAAATAGATGTTAATGCTGCGTGTGTGTATGTAGTGAGAGTGTGTGTCTGAACTGTATATTTCAGACTAATGTTATAAGTTTGTACGCTTGTGTTTGACAGTGTAAGAGTGAGAAATGCCCGTGGGAGCTGTTATCGCGTCTTTGTTCCTAGCATGTTTTATGGACTGTGTAGGTTTTGTGCCTGGTCTTGGCACAGCAGGGACTAAGGATGGAAATTAACTTTGGCTGCAATGCTGCAATAATTTTTTTTCATTTGCTGTTTCTTTTAATATGCGCTGTCCCTGTGATAAAGACAAATATAAACCACATAGGCTTAATACTGCCTAAAATAAAGATTAATTCCCCTATTAGTGCAAAGAAAAGATCCATATTATAAATATTGAGCCTGAAAAAAGATGGTCAGTGTGTTTTCCCCTGATTTACTGGATTTAAACTTTAGCTAAATGTAAATATTACTAAAATAAATTAAGTTAAAGAGGAAAATCTTGTGTCTTACTCGACCCAGGAACCACCAGCAGATAGAGTCCCTCCAGAGTCGCCACCACAGCCTCACTGTACAGGTTCTTCCATGGGATCTTCAGGGTCAATTTACCTGAAAATTAAACATCAAAGTTCACAACATTTAAGTACAAATGACTCCTAGTTTTGCAGAGCTTTGCCGAGTCGAGGCAGAACCCCAAATTGTAGTGATTATTTACCATTTAAATACAAAAAAAGCCCATAAAAACACTCACTGATCTGTCCGGCTTTAACTATGAAGGGGACGTCGAACTCACTCTGAAAATGAAACAAGAAAAAAATAAGAAAAATATTAACAGTAGATCAGACTTATACAGAATTAAATTACACAAAGCTGACTGCATGATTATAGAGCTCACAAGGAAATCAATGCAATAATTTAAAAGATAATTGTACAAAATCAGACTTGATCTTGAGTGGATTGTTTTTAGCAGGAATCGACCTGGTTTGTTTTCATGGCTGATGCCGATACTGATACCGATGCAGATTGTTTAGAATCCAGAGTAATCAATGCTGATAAACTCGATATTTTTGGTCCGATCTTGATTATTTGTAATAAGATGTTTACTTTAAATGTACTAAAAACTCACCAGCAGCTCTTGGTTACCACAAGCCTATAAGAAAGTTGTCGTGTTTTTACCATTTTATCATTCATATAGTGATTTTGATTTATTTCAGGTTCATCTTGCAGCTCTGCTCTACAATATTAATAAAACTAGGGCCTAAATCTTGCCGATATTCCACGTGGACATGTTTTACCTTGTTATAAAGCTCAGACTCTCTATATTCTGCCCATTTAATCCAATTTAAAAACAAATAAATGTCCTAATACGTGGCACCACATCAGTATTTATCTGAGGAGTCATTTGTCTATGTCCGTTCCGCCCTGAACGCATCACCATGTGCACTTGTTTACAGCCGCAGCCATAGATCCATGTGTACAACACTGAGATTTTTTTCCGGACGCTCAGTGTGAGTCTGAATTAAAGGACAGTTCTTAGTGCAGACTTGTGATCTGAGAGGAGCCTGTGTGAGGCTGAGTGTTGAAATGTGTCGGATTTGAAGCTCATTTCGGTTCTTTCTTGTTGGTTAGCGATTAGCTGCTGTAGCTCGCACACATAAACAGGCTGTTTTCTCTTCTGTTAGCAACTGTAAAGTGACTATAGTGGCCGTATATATGTTACTGGACATGCACTGATATGGAAATAAGATGTGAAAAGAAGTGTGAATTATTGGCATTTAGCAGATCATTAATTACCGTAGCGCACACGCATTTACCGCTAAAGGCTAATAGCGGTAGTTTACTTATAGAACTTTCTGTATGGGCTAGAATATCATACAAAAACACCATTAGGCCGAACTACTGTCTTTAAATATGACATAAAAAGGCAGAATAACAATAAATGTCGCCTAAATAAACCCAACTGAAAATCCAATAGAGCCAAACCTAAGTCTTATGCACAACTGATTTACAAGATTTAGTGCTGCCGCGATTATTCGACGTTGTCGACGTAATCGAATATGAAAATGAGTCGACTACAATTTTTTTGGTCGAATATTCGCCTTTATTTATTTTTGGTCTCAAAGGGCTCGTCCAGAGACAGGTGTTGTGAGATGTGTCTGTGTTGTGTCTGTGGCTCAGTGAGAGAGAGAGAGTGGGTGGTTGGGGGCGCGCGCCGGGGGCGCGCGGGAGGTATGTCTGCGCGGACCAAGGGAGCCGGGTCTCGCTCTGGGTGTGTGTCCGCATGTGCTCTGGGAGAGAGGGAGACGGCGACCGAGCGAGTAGAGGAAAAGTAAGGATGCCATGCCTACAGTGTAGTGAGCGAATAAAGCCGACTCGACAGCGAAACTGCCTCCCTTTATTTACATTTTTTTTATATACACCGCAAGCGCACGAGGTCCTCAAAGGGAGTTAACTCCGGCCCTAGGAGAAGACGATCTCCCCTGTGCTCCCCAACCACGGTTAGGGGGCTAGAACAGGAAAAAGTTAACACAGGTATTTCCCCTCCACACCACTAATAGTACTACACTCGAGGCGGACACCGGTGCTGCTGACAGCGGCTACATCCGGGGTTGATGCCGAGGTGGCTAACCTCGGCTTCACCAAAGGCTAACAGCAGTGGTATATAATGGCACCGCCAAAGAAAACAAACTTGAGGAAGTATTTGCCGTGCGCACTCTGCTGGCTGGTCTCTCTCTTTCTCTCTTCCCCCTTCCCCCGATTTGAGCATTTGAGAAAATGGCAGCGGCCGGTGGGTCAGAGTCGGATCCAAGAACAGTGGCGGCGACTTCTAGACCAAGACCTAAAGCCTCGAAAGTCTGGGAATACTTTCGGACAGATGGTGATAGAGTGGTTTGTACACTCTGTAAGACTTATTTGGCTTATCATGGGAGCACGACCACGATGCATGAGGTATTGAGAATACCGTTGCAATATGCTGCTCGTGCATACTTGTTAAATTGTGTGTGCATATCGTTGTTCAACATTGTCGAATGAGCACACACAACAGACATAACAGCAATAACCTTTGCAACTCGCACACACAAGGTAACCTCCCGGGAAAATCTAACACACACACTTGTGTGTGTTAGAACCGCTTGTTTTTTTTTTTAATTAGTCGTTTAGATTAGTCGACTAATCGAAAAATTAGTCGAGAGATTAATCGTTAGAAAATTAGTCGTTAGTGGCAGCACTAACAAGATTTACAGTGAATTTTTACATCATAAATATATCGGCGATTATATCGGCAGCTCCAACTCCCATTTTATCAGTATCAAATCGGCCACAACAAAATCCATATCAGTCGGGTCCTAGTGGTGACCTTTAGATGTTGCATTTAAAGTAGATTTTAAGAACTGTAGGGTGCAACACATTGCTCACATTTACAGTGGAGAAAAAAAGTATTTAGTCACCAATTGTGCAAGTTCTCCCACTTAAAAAGATGAGAGAGGCCTGTAATTTTCATCATAGGAGACAAAATGAGAAAAAAAAAAAACAGAAAATCACACTGTCTGATTTTTAAAGAATTGATTTGCAAATTATGGTGGAAAATAAATATTCGGTCAATAAAAAAAGTTCGTCTCAATACTTTGTTTTATATGCTTTGTTGGCAATGACAGAGGTCAAACGTTTTTCTGTAAGTCTACACAAAGTTTTCACCAATTCTTGCTTGTTTGTAGGTGACCAAATACTTATTTTACCAATTAATTCATTAAAAATCCTACAATGTGATTTCCCCCTATTCTGTCTCGTATTTGAAGTGTACCTATGATGAAAATTACAGGCCTCTCTCCTCTTTTTAAGTGGGAGAACTTGCACAATTGGTGGCTGACTAAATACTTTTTTGTCCCACTGTACACTCACAAACAAAATACTCACGCAACACAAAAAACAACGTGTGGGAGGAGAGCTTAACCTTAAATTAGTGGTTAATTCATGTTGGATGTGGTAAAAGCGAAAAACCCACACACATTTGAACAACTCATCTGCTGCTTGACTCCATTTAAATGTCTTAAAAACATGAAAACATCATTTCTGTTCAAATATAAATGAAGTACTAACAGATGTCGCTAGTAATTTTCAAAGTAACTTCCCTAACACTGGTTATAACACTGCATTTGACACATTTGACACTGCGGTTTAGAACTGTGACCATGTGTGTTAGCAGTCTTAAATATGGTTTACACAGAAATCACGAGAGGCTCCCACCGCTCGGACCTGTTAAACCAGTGATCAGAGCTGCACAGACTGACAAGCACTGACAAATAGACAAACACTAATAGACCAACAAACACTGAGAAATAGACAGATAAACACTGAGAAATAGATAAACACTGACAAATAGACAGACAAACGCCAACAAATAGACAAACATTAAAAAAAAGACAAACACTGAGTGACAAACAGACAAACAGTGACAAATAAACAGACAAACAGTGACAAATAAACAGACAAACAGTGACAAATAGACAAACACTGACAAATAGACAGAAACACTGACAAATAGACAGATACACTTACAAATCGACAGAAACACTGACAAATAGACTGGCAAACACTGACAAATAGACAGATACACTGACAAATAGACAGATACACTGACAGACAGAAACACTGACAAATAGACTGACAAACACTGACAAATAGACTGACAAACACTGACAAATAGACAGAAACACTGACAAATAGACTGATACACTGACAAATCGACAGAAACACTGACAAATAGACAGAAACACTGACAAATAGACTGGCAAACACTGACAAATAGACAGATACACTGACAAATAGACAGATACACTGACAGACAGAAACACTGACAAATAGACTGACAAACACTGACAAATAGACAGAAACACTGACAAATAGACTAATACACTGACAAATAGACAGATACACTGATAAATAGACAGAAACACTGACAAATAGACTGACAAACGCTCATTACATCACATGTGTAAGTACAGCTGTAATGTCAATATTGGCTAAAGTGATTATGTCTGTGTGCTGTTATTACAATGTCAATAGAAAGTTAAAATTCTGCACAACTCCAGGGTAAAAACACGTGAACACAGGAGCCACAGGTCTGCAGTTACTGTAAGTGAATGTCTAATGTCTGTCGCAAAACACTTATCAAGCAGTTATCTAAGCGGTTACTCTGTATTTTCACCAAATACTTTTTTTAAAGTTTACTTGAGTTATATAATTTCAAAGCAACAGCACTTTGACCTCAGTGCATGTTTGGCTACTGCACTCACTGCAAATGTTTTTTACAAAATCAATACTAAAATCTAAAGTAGACACTCATTTGAACAGGTACTTAAAATGGGTATTTGACTTCTGTGGGGTATTATTTCACTGAGCTCTCTGCGCTAAGTTACCCCCCCTTCAGAGCGCTACAACACAATCAGTGTACATCCTGCTAATGAAACTACCGCACATCACATCAGGTTTGTGAAGTTTCTGCATACAGTTTTGTATCATGTTTTGTATATTTATGGAGAACTGTCGTGTGGGAGTTCAAAGTTCAAAGTTCGCTTTATTGTGAATTTCTAGACATACAAAGGAATCTAAATTACGTTTCTCTCTGTCCCATGCGTAAACAAGACAGGACAAACATTTACGTGCACCGACACAACAACCATTCCAACATAGACTAGGGACAGGCATTCGATTAAATTTTCTTAATCGATTGTCAGGAGAATTAATCGATTTTCAATTAATCATTAACGCTTTTATATTAAAATTATCATCATTATTATTACTAATCTGCATAAATAAACTAAACTTTACAACATATGAACCATAACCACTACTAATAATGCAGCTTTGGCACATTTGTTTACGTCTTACAGAAACTAAACTTAAAACCACATGGCTCATTTGCATAAACTGTCAACAGTGAAAAAAGAGGCTCTTTCCTTGTGCTGATGCTTCAGCTTCTGTTGGACTAAAGAACACGACTCAGTGGAATATGAGTGTTCTCTCTGTGGCAGAGGATGTGATGAGGCTGGGGAGTCTGTTCTGCGCGTATGTCGCGTTGGAGATACTGTATATACCTGCACCAGGACCAAACCGGGACACTCAAAAAACCCGATCATACCCGGGACACTGATGTGCAGGTAAACAGACTCACCATTGTACAAGTAACGGTAAAGAGGGTTTGAATAGGGCACAGGAGAGATCACTAGATTACTCAAACATGCATGGATGACCTCTAAAACCACTTGAAGCATGTTTTTGCATAATCCCCCCTCTTTTGTAATAATTTCTAGGTATTTCCTTTACTTATTATTCTTGTTTTGTGTTAAAAAAATTGCATCAGGACAATACTGGACAGTTGTGATAATAAAATGGAGAAGTAAAAGCAGATGGGAGTTTACTTTTCATGGGTTTTCAGCTTCCTGTTTTATGCATTTTTTTTAATCAGTTTTCACCATGAAAACACTGTAACTCACCTGCGACAGCAATACAATAAGTGACACTGTGGGGATGTAACAGCAGAATATGTGTTTTTCAATAGAAAGTGGAGCATGGGAGGATATGAAGGAAATGAAACCCTAAGGGGGTCAAACAGTGAGTGTTTAACGCCACAAAAACAGACTAAAATAAGAGTGAGTTCATCAAAACACTTCAGCTATTCTGCAGACCAAAGGGGTTTATAGGCTGAGGTTTAAAGCTGTAGTGCGTAACTTTTCTGGTAGACGGTCCGTAAACCTGTTTGTCTCCGTGGAGATATTCACGCTTGTCCTGAAATGTCCCGGTGTGGCATTAAACGTATCCATCTTTGCATTTACTCAAGAACACATGACCTAAAAACTTGCATTCTTACTGTGATTGGGCTCGCCTCTCCACAGATCTGGCACGTAGCTTGGCCCTGTGGCGTCGCCTGCTGTCTCCATAGAGATAAATAAGCGTAATGCCATATTGTGGAACATGCAGGTAACGGACAATCCTCCAGAAAAGTGACACAATGCACCTTTAACACTTAATTTGTCTAATTTTTGTTGTATTTATCGCACTGAAAATCACGCATTCTTACAGTGAGGTAGGGACGGCAAAAACAAACAAAAAATCATGACCACCTCTGAGCCTCATTAACCGGTTAAAATCGGTTGACTGTTCAGTTTAAAATCTATTCTAAATCTAATCTCTATTTTAAATCAGCCATTTTGACTGGAGCCTCTCCTGCCGTCGGCTCTCACACGTGACAGCGCTGAAGATAAAGGTGTTAGTCGAGTGTTGGAACATCGTCGTGGCTCATTTCAGAAAATTATCTAAGAGACGCCGCTTGTAGACGGTGGAGCACAAGTCTGTCAACGCCACATGAAGCATTTATACACGGACACAACGTAAGGCTCAGTTTAACCCAGCGGTCATGACTTTAGTCCACAATACGCACAAAACAAAACCGTGAGGATAAAACGCCAAAACATCCAACAGTCGCCAACACAACAAAAGCACTTCTGCGGAAACTCAAACTACAGCTCGTAGCAGCACTAAAGCCTGTAGAGATAAACAGAAACACAGAAAACACACTCGGCGGGGCACGGTTAGCACGGTTAGCACGGTTAGCACGGTTAGCACGGTTAGCACGGTTAGCACAGTAGGCTGGCTTTTCTCAGCTGTAGAAGAGGTTTGTGGGTGTCACGTTTTGAGGTGACACATCATCGATGACGTGAAACTCGCGTCTTGAGCGACGAAACCTCGCGCCACAGAAAATGTGCGTTTAGGCTCCTGTCTGTGATCGTTTAGGGCGACTCCCACTCGGACTGTAGAACCGTGCCGCACTCAAGCACGATTACGTAGGGTTCCATTTAACCGACGGTCCAAAACTTTTGAGCGGTTAACGTTGATTCGGTTAACATCCCTACTGTGAGCTGGCTTGCATGTCCACAAAGCTGACTCTTACTCGGCCTAGACGGGGTCCTGCACCTTTTTATGTCCAGGGAAAAGCTAAAAACGCCTGCAGCACAGCACAGAACCTCATCGATCGCGTAGAATGTTCCAGAGTGTGGTTTTAACTTTCTATTTCCATTGAATCATAAAGTATACGTGATGTGCTCCCTCCGGAAAGCTACATCGCAGCTTCAATTTGCGACTTTTTAGGACCATTTGTGAAGCAAACTATCAGCAAACATAACTCGACAAACATTTCAGTAGCTTTTTAAAATCTTCCACTCATTGTTTCTTTTCTTTCTTTTTTTTTTCGTTCTATTGTGAAATGAAATCTGAACCAGGGCGGGACTCACCAGGGCATTTTCTTTGACTTTCAGGTTCTCCAGCACCACATTTCCTGCAAAGACACGAACATATATGAAGACAAATGATAAAACTTAAACACTAGAACGTTTAATACATGGATTTAAAGGTGCATTGTGTAACTTTTTTGGTTGGGGCGTCTGTCACCTGCTTGTTTCTACAGATGTATCATTGCTCTGCCTGGAATGTTCCACAGTATGACATTAAACAACTCTGCATTACATTTACTCAATTACAGGTGGTTTTATAGAGCTTAACAACTATATTAGAGCAGCACCCAGTATAAGCCGTTTGCTGCTGCCATTTAAGAGTATTTCTGTTTACCAAAATATCTTTTTATGTTTCTGTAAAGGTGAATCCTCCAGTATGTGCAAGATCTTTTTATCAAAACGACATCTTTAATGCTAAAATAGAACTACTGTTGCTGTCCATAAATGTTCAAGTTTAATGTTTTCCAAAAATGACGCCAAAGTCTCATCCAAAGCAAGTCTCTGGGAACAGAAAGCAACTATTTGGACTCAATAACAAAAGAGACTTTGCAAAATGACATAAAAATAAAGCAGCGAGATTGCAGCTGTTACCTGCACCAAAGGATCACGCAAAATATTCACATTTTTGCTTATTATTTGTCAACAAGGACGATTTTGTGATTCTAACTGGTCATTTTCTTAATGAAAAACACTGAAATAGTTCATTTGACATCAGTTTTGGATAAACTATGAAGTCATTTATGTTTTCTTGTTTTCATGACAGGTGCTCTAAGACATTTGTTGAGCTCATACCAAGACAGACATTCTGACTGTGAGCGGCGTCGCCTCTCCACAGATCTGACCTGTAACTTGGTCTGGTTTGGTCTCCGTGAAGATAGAAAGGTTTAATGATGGACCCTCCATCAGAAAAGTTACACAATGCAGCTTTAAGTGCAACTAAGAAAGGTCAGTAAGCAGAATATACTTTTATCCAGGACTGAACCATTTAGAAAATATTTTATTGTGATTCTGATTAAATTAATTTCCAATATATATTTTTTTTTAATCAAGAGTGAATTCACAGTGCACATTTTACACACATCCTGAAGCACTCAAAGGCGTTTAAAGGTGCACTGTGTAACTTTTCGGGTAACTTTTCTCCACGTATCTCATTGCTCTGCCTGGAATGTTCCACAGTGTGACATTAAACAGCTCTTTACATTTATTCAATTACAGGTGGTTTTATAGCTCAAAAGTACCTCGAAAAACCACATTTTGACTGTGAACGGGGTCGCCTCTCCACAGATCTGACCTGTAACTTGGTCCGGTTTGGTCTCCATGAAGATAGAAAGGTTTAATGCCGTACTGTGGAACATTCCTGACAAAGAAATAATATCTCCACAGAGAAAAAGCATTGGACGGGCCCTCCACACAATGCACCTTTAAGAAAAATATCAAATTGCGATTTATTGTTTATTTATTTACTGTTTTAATAGCAGGATAATGTTCAAAGTTCACATTTTAAAACACGTCTAAAAATGTTTGTACAGATCTAAACTAAAGTTTTTAAGCAGAATATGACAGGAAATTTTGTGGTTTGAGGAGAAAATTGTGAAACTATAAAAATAGCAGCCTTGAAGTTCTGTTTTTTATTTGTCTCTTGATTAATCCTGCACCGTTTACACATAATAAGACCATATGGACCACGCCATAGTGTTTATTATTGCAGTCAGCATTTAACTTTTTATGCAGCCTGGATTAAACACTGTGACTATGCAAATTGGGTAATCATTGATTTTTTAATTTTTTTATTATCCGTCCAAATTCTAGCCCAGATTAGAGCTGCTGTCGGTTAAATAAGGTAAAGATGAATGCCGATAGTGACAGTGATAAACTTTTACACAATTGTACTTCCTCATTCACGCTGCAATAAGTAAACTGTAGATGGCTGCTGTCGATTGTATGCAAAAATGAAACTGCAAACCACCGTTGCATGATCTCAATCTGCCTCCGTGATAACTCTATTGCGCATGTATATGAACATCATGCGACATTCATTTCAGTATTTCAGTGTTTAACGTCGATAAAAGAGGCTCTGGAGCATATCTGGGCCATACTGGCATCACATTTTAAAGTAAATATTGGGTGTTTAAAGGTGCATATGTAGTTTTTTTCTGGTGTGGGATATGCTAACAGCTTGTCTACACAGAGATGTTATTTTTTTGCCTGAAATGTTTCACAGTAAAGTGCTTCACAAATTTATTAGAGCACCACCCAGTATAAGGTGTTTGCTGCTGCCATAATTTAACAGTATTTCTGTTTACCAAAATATTTTTATGTTTCTATAATCCTCCAGTACATGCAAGATCTTTGTAACAAATTATGTCTTTAATGCTTTAATGATATTAAATTAAATTACTTAAATAGACGCCATTGCTTCCCTGGAATCTATGGAAAACACTGGTATTCCTCCTGTATGTCGCACTTTATTTATGCAGAGAACATTACAAATTTCAAAATAGCAAGAAAACCATGTGAAGTTGTATTTCATTACTTATTTTTCTATTTTATTTTGACTTATACATATACATTTATATAATTATGGCTTAATGACACCTCTCTCTTGCTACCTTTTTTGCTACTTATTTAAGATTTATTATTCTCATTTATATTTTTTACTCTTCGACATGATATTATATTATGATTTGTGAGCTACTGTGTCCAAAAAATTTATCTTGTGGATCAATAACTTGAGAACTAGTTGTTTTTTACATTTTTACAAATCAACTAAAGTGCCGGTGATCATTTATTATTAGTCTGTCTACATCTACAGTGCTCAAAATGCTCTGTAGTTAGCTCCTTTTACTTTTAGTTCAGTAGAGATAAGCAATTTCAGGGCTGAAATCATCCAAATGATTCTAGTGAAGGTGTATGTTTAAAGTTTAAAAAACATTGATTTGACAGCCCTAAAATGTAAATAAACTCTGTGCTACAAGCAACGCCCTCCATCCCTTATTTTTTTATTCATTTATTGTTCTTTTGTTGTTTGTTGTTGTGTTTTTTTTGTATGCGTGTTAGTCTTATATTTTGTAATGTCTTATGTCTATTTTGTTATTAATGTGGTGGATATTCATTCCCTCAAAATGACAAAAATTAGAAATAAAAATAGACAAATAAAAGTTTAAAAACACATCCCGTATTACCTCCTGACATCACAAGGCAGAACATACAGTTGTTTTCTCTGTTTGAGAAAAGAACTCAGCCTAAATATGCAGGATTTATGTGTTTAAATATGTGTGAATTAAACAAAACACAACTCCAGATCCGTTTGTGATGAGGAAACTACATTATAACAGAGATTTTAATTATTAGGAGACAAGCAGGTGGCAGACCCCAACCAGTAAAGTCACATTGCAACCTTGTAAAATGTTATGACATGATTGTGCGTACAAAATTTGTTAATTTTATTTTCTATGTGGCCTTTCTAATCCTTCACCTTTATACAGATGTATCATATGACTGGTGTGACATGCGAAGAACAGGTATGACATGTCAGGAAGAATGAGGAAACAATAACAATAGCCCAAGATTCACTACAATTACAGAACTGACCATGTTACCTAGTTTTCTACCGTGTTACCTAGTTTTCCACACCATTAATACTACAACAACGCTACAGCTATTTCAGATTGTAGATTAGATAGGCTTTAGTGGGACAGGAAATTAAGAATGGAGCGAGTAAAGCTATGAAAACAAACCATAAAATCTGCTGCAGGTTTTAATTTATATTTAAAACGCCACACCCCATTGATCAAACATGGATCAATGCCTCAATGCCGTGCACATATGTAGTCCATGCAGGATGTGAATTTGGCTTTAAAAACATTCACTTTGGAAATGAGCTTAATTGCATTAGCCTGTTTACTGTGCTCCCTTCTGAACTCTCACAATCTTTAAACGTTTTTTTATATGTGGTGATTCACACAAGGATAAACTTGTTAAAAATATGTTGCAGAGATAAATACGTGCATTGCTAATTTGCTTAACCATTATTAAAAAAAAAAAAAGACGGAATAGACGCGACGGGGAGTTTCCTGAGTTTCTTGCAAACTCACTTTGGAAAAGCATTGAATTTAAGATTGACCTAATTTACAGCTAATAAAATAATCACGTACAAAGCTGGAAGCTGTGTCATTTATTGTCGTTAATTCCTCTAAAATTTCGGTTTGTTCAGAAAAGGAAAAGAGCAAATGTCAGGCGTAAAGTTAGCATTTTAAATTCGCATCACAGCACCGAATCTACTCCGTTGTTTTGATCTAGAAGCGTCATTACGCCAGATTAAGCTTTGTTTTTTCAGGCCACTGCTGCCCGGGCTGTCATGTGAGCCAAGCCGAAATTTAGCACGGCCTTAGCGGGTTAGATTTAGCCATGAGTCCCTGTTTACCGAGGGCTGTCTATTTAGATTGCACCGTGAATGTTAGAAAAGCAGGGTTTGTTTACGGAGCTCCGCGTTGTGCACTGTGTAGCCGTATGCTAGCTGCGCTCACCTCCCCAGATGCCTATCTTCAGCTGCGACTTGTCCAAATTCTCCACATAATCCCCGATAAACCGGTTCAGGAGATCGCTGACCAGAGCCTCGAACATGGTGGAGGTTGTGCGGGGTCAGGAGCAGCGGTGTCTCCTTTCCCCGGGTGTCCACGGTGCTCGCAGCCCGGGCTTCCTTCACCTGTGTCGCCTGGACGATGACAGCCCTGTCGCTGGATCGATGACTCGGCGCTCGGCTAGTGCGCTTGTTGTGGCGGTCGATAGGTGATGTCTGGCCATTCAAAGAACAAGTGGCCCAGGAGCGCATCGATCGTTTGGCCCCGGGAACAGGTCAGGTGAGGCTGAGTCAGAAGAGAACACGTGTTAGAGAAAATCACCAGCAAATTCACACATTAAAAGTGAATGATTTGGAGAAGTCACTGGACTGGGGAATGTTATAGTAAAATGAAACTTAACAAAAACGGAACTAGCTAGAGTTTTTGTAGGTTATATTTTTTTTCTTTCTGCCTGTCACAATAATTACTATATCAACTTATTCATTCATTCATTTTATTTGTTTGAGCAAGGTACAATAACAACGAGCAAGGATAAGTACATGTAAATATTTGGGACCTGTTGCTCAAAAGGAGTAGGATGAAGTTTTAAAAACGTATAGTGTCCTGCCACAATTGTTTTACATAATCACATGGTTGACACTTTTTTGCACGTTTGGAGTCCTTACCTGTCGTATGCATTGCATAAATACACATATGTGAATAAAATCCCTCAGTCGTCCAGGTAGAATCCATAACAAAAGGAGAAATTCAATTTCTCTCTCACACACGCACACACACTTGCTATTTTAGACATTTACCGAAGAGCTGACTGGAAAACTGTAACATACAAAAAATACAATTGCACTTGTTTTCACATTTAAATGAACATAGAATAAGTAGATAAAGACATAAAACAATGTACAGCTGCTTAATACGATTCAATATATGCATAACAATATCTTACCATTAGCTAAACTTCATAAAAACGTCTATTAAACAAGTGATTCGCATCATGCTAACATTAATGGAAATTCCCATGGATATGGATATGCTAACGCTATTAGCGTTGTATATTTTAGCGGGAATTTCAACTGTTAAACAACTTAAAGTGCCCCACACAGTGAGTTAACATCTCATTCTAAATCCTTAAAATTACAATACTTACAGATATTTTCATGGAGCCAAAAAAACATATTACAGGAATTAAACAAGTAACAGAGTTAAAGTCACACAGAATTATTCTTTCTCCACTGTATATATATATATATATATATATATATATATATATATATATATATATATATATATATATATATATATATATATATATATATATATATATATATATATGTATATAAATATATATATATATATATATATTTCTTTGTACTAATGGGGGAGTTATGGTTCTTTTTTGTACTAGGTTAGTGTCTTCAAATAAATATCACTCCATTTACAAATACATTTCTTGGTACAGAAACAAATAAACAACGACGTTCACAAATATATTTTATTTTTATTTTTATTGATGAGATGCTGCTAAATGTTGTTTCATTGTGACTTCAATGACAAATAAGATGGATGGTGGTCAAATATAATTCATGACATACAAAGACCCAGCTGGATTAAGCAGGGGAAGATGGATGGATGGACATACAAATAAATGTAACAACATTCACAAAAGCATTTCTTGACTCAAATGAAAATGTTACGCAATTCACAAACGTCAGTGCAGTTAGATTTATTTGCAAACTGATAAAACTGCGTTTCCAAACCACTGTACACATTTGTGACAACCCCTGCATTTATTTGTGGATTTTTTAGAACTTTCTGACAGCATTTGATGCACAAATGTGTATTTTGTTGTTGTTTTAAACAACCAGTCACATCAGCTGAAGTTCGAGCAGTTTATGGGTGACAACATTTCACTATTATTATAGCAGTAGTTAGGTCCATAGATTCCAGATAATTTTCAGGTTGACTGGCAAAAGGGAGAAGGTGGTTCATCAGCTGTAAGTATACCTTGTTTATTTCCTTGTTTATCTTGTCCTTTATTCGTGGCTGAACTTAAAAGGGAAAATGATCGTCCAGGTCCTGTCACTTTGACTAGAATGCAGAAGAGCCAGTTAGCTGGTTTAACTGCTTCATAGTTCTACACATCCATGGCTCTTCAAAGCAGTGATCGCTTTTGTTTAACCCCTTAAGACACAGCCCCTGTTTTAAGTCTGTTGTTGCCGGAATGGCAGTGACCACATCGTCCTCAGGGGTGTAGTTAGCGTGGTATGCAGGAATTTCCCATCCACCCACTTCTCCCCATGTGAGATATTAAAAATAACAAATATAAAATAGTCTACGACTTAAATGCCAAACCAGAGCTATTGGAAAAGGTGAAAACAACCTTCATAGGCTCATGATATCTCCAGTATTGTCCTGTAGTGACCTGTGACATGAGGGGACCAGGACTGATCCCAGGACTGAACCAGGAGGACTAAAACAGGACTGAACCAGGTCTAAACCAGGTCTAAACCAAACCAGAAGTGAACCCGGAGGTGCACCCGCGTAGACTGTCGGGTGACCGCAGGCAAAAGGACCGGTGCAGAGCTTGGCGCCCCACAGGGTTAACGGCAGCGGTTGCTTGATCACACTTTCCGGGCACTCTGGTCCGCCGGGTCAGGGGTCCAAGATTCATCAATAACGAATGACGAATCGCACAGCCCCACTTAAAGAATCCCCACTACACCACTGGTCGTATTGTATTACTAAACACTAATGTCGTAGTACTATGGTAGTAACGTTTTTTTCAGGCTAGGTTTCTGAATACAAGGAGATAAACAAGCTGTAGTTACAGCTGATGAGCCACCTTCCCCCACCATTTTCACCAGTCGAACTGAAAATTATCTGGAACCTATGGACCAAACAAACTACTACGACTATGCGCAATCGTGACGCAATGTTGTCAACCATAAACTGTACGCTCAAACTTCAGTTGATGTGAAAACAAAACAAAAAAGAAATACATTTGTGCATTGAATGTTAGCAGGAAGGTCCAGTTACCCAATGATTTTTAATTTTTTTTTATTTAGTTTTGATACTTGATCTAGTTTCGATACTACTTTTAGTATCGATTAGTACATTATCTTGGATGTGGACGACCCTTTTAGTTTGTGCCATTTTTTGTTTAAACCACATGTGTCAAACATGCGGCCCGGGGGCCAGATCCGGCCCTCCAAGACCTTTAATCTGGCCCTCGGCTGATTTTTCTATTAAAATACTTAAAATTTTCAGATTTTTCTGTTAATTTTCTGCACCGTTTAGCATAGCAGCGTCTCCGGCGTTTCTGTACGTTGCGACTCCCACCAGAGCAGCACAAATGAAGACTTTCCTCTTTCCAAACGCTCTTAAAGGACGATCGTTTTGACTGTCGACCGTGACCCTCATCAGCAAAATGTCAAAAAATGAGAAAAGCAGATGCTGAGTTCAGGATTTCCAAAGACAAATAGTCTAATTCTTATTTGTTGACAGAGGTGAATGGGAAATCTGTGCTCAGTGTGTTTGGAACAAGTGGCGTTGCTCGAGGAATATAATCTTAAACACCACTACGAGACACGGAGAAAAATACAATAACTTGAAGAGAACTAAGTTTTCTGATCCGGCCCTTTTGGGATCAAAGTAGGTTGCATACGGCCCCCGGAGCAAAATGAGTTTGACACCCCTGGTTTAAACCTTTGAAGATGAAGCGGTGGTTTGCTCCAGTCACTGCAGAAGCATCGTCATCTGTTCAGAATGACGTGCGCTTTTGTCGCCGAATAACAACGGAAATCAATTGTGTTAATTTAATTGCGCGGCCCCCAGCGTCAGTTCCCCTAAAGAAGGAATCATAACAGTGTTTTCGAAGAAGGGATTCACAATGACAACAGAGGCAGTGATGACGGAGGAGGGCGGAGTCAAACGATAATGAATTCAATTTTAAATGTCAGTGCAGAAGGGGAAACAAACGAGCAGAGGTGAGCAGCCAAAGATTTTATTCAATTAATGGTAACAAAGCATGAAAAGATTCTCAAAATATATTCAAAGGACACAAAAATGTACATTATTTTGGTCAGTATAAGAAAGTAAGTATATCTTGGTTGGTTGGTTGGTTGGTTGAGAACCCACTGGAAACCCACCCGGACACACGCAGAACATGCAAACTCCACAGTGAAAACTCCTAGATGCATTTTTCACAATTACAGATTCGCAGTGTATTTGATTTGCCGTTGTTAGTGAGTTATAATCTCCAGAGTCATTTGTTGAACTCAGAAAATGTGGAAAACGCTGAAGGCTGAAATGCCGCACCGCACGTAAAAACTTAATTAACCCGGGTTATGAAGAAAGTCAATCATTCAGACAGTGAGGGGCGTCGTTTTCTGATCGGCTCTGTCTGTTCGTGAGGCGACGACCCACAATGTAAGAAGCCGGATTTTGTGCTAAATAACACAAGGTTATTTGAGAGGAAATGGCTTACAAACCTGAGACAAATGCCAATAGATTTATCAAAAGTATCAAAAACCAGACACTCATCAGTGCTAAATCTTGGTGTATAGACTTAGCTAAGACCTGGTTCAGTCCTGGTTTAGTCCTGCTTTTAAGACCCAGTTTAGACCTAGTTTAGTCCTGGTTTATTATCCTTATTTAATCCTTTTTTACAACAATGCATATAGTCCCAGTTTAGTCTAAACCAGGTCTAAACTAGGACTAAACGACAACTAAATCAGGACTAAAACTGAGCTAAACCAGGACTAAAAAAGAACTAAACCAGGACTAAATCAAGATTACATCAGGACTAAAACTCAGCTAAATCAGAGCCACAGCAGGACTAAACCAGGACTGAATCAGGTCTTAACTAGGACTAAACCAGGACTAAATCAGAACTGAACAAGGTCTAAACTAGGACTAAATCAGAACCAAATCAGGAACAAGCTGGGCCAAAGCAGGACTAAACCAGGAATAAACCAGGACTAAACCAGGTCTAAATTAGGACTAAACCAGAACTAAACCAGAATGGATAGAGATATAAACCAGGACTAGGTTGAGAACCCACTGGAAACCCACCCGGACACAAGCAGAACATGCAAACTCCACAGTGAAAACTCCTAGATGCATTTTTCACAATTACAGATTCGCAGTGTATTTGATTTGCCGTTTAGTGAGTTATATTAGTCCTGGTTTAATCCTTATTTACAACAGTGCACATAGTCCCAGTTTAGTCCTGGTTTTCCTGACTTTTTGTAGAACATCATATCAAAAATCAAATTCAAATCGATACCAAAACTAGTACTGAACCTAAACACTCATTTGAACAGGTATTGATACTAAAAAAGTCACATTCACGGGACAGAAATGAGCTTTTCCTCAGTAGCTTTAGACTAACAGAAGCTTTGTGGTTTATTCTAATATGACAAATTGTAAAAACATTGAACTAAATATGTTAAGGAAAACAACCAGTGGACCCGAAGACGCAGAAAAAATAAGGTTTTTATGAACAAGGACTGAACAAGGACAAAACCAGAAACAAATCAGGCCCAAAACAGGTCTAAACTAGGACTGAAGCAGGTCTAAACCAAGACTGAACCAGGACTAAACTAAAACTAAACCAGGACTAAGCAAGGACTGAACCAGGTCTAAACTAGGACTAAACTAGAACTAAACCTGGACTGAACCAGGTCTATATAAGGACTAAACCAGGGCTAAACTAGAAGTAAACCAGGACTAAACAAGGACTGAACCATGCCTAAACTAGGACTAAACCAGAACTAAACTAGAACTAAACCTGGACTTAACAAGGACTGAACCAGGTCTAAACTAGGACTAAACCAGAACTAAACTAGAACTAAACCTGGACTTAACAAGGACTGAACCAGGTCTATATAAGGACTAAACCAGGGCTAAACTAGAAATAAACCAGGACTAAACAAGGACTGAACCAGGTCTAAACTAGGACTAAACCAGAATTAAACCAGGACTGACCGAGGTCAATACAAGGACTAAACCAAGACTCATTCAGGACAAAACCAGGTCCAACCCAGAACGAAACCAGAACTAAATCAGGACTAAATCAAATAAATCAGGAATAAACCGGGACAAAGCAGGACTAAACCAGGATTGAACCAGGTCTAAACAAGTACTAAACCAGAACTAAACCAGGTCTAAACCAGGACTAAACTAGAACTCAACCAGGACTAAACAAGGACTGAACCAGGTCTAAACCAGATCCAACCCAGAACAAAACCAGAACTAAATCAGGACTAAATCAAATAAATCAGGAATAAACCAGGACAAAGCAGAACTAAACCAGGATTGGACAAGGACTAAACAAGGATTAAACAAGTACTAAACCAGAACTAAACCAGAATTAAACCAGGTCAAAACTAGGACTAAACTAGAACTCAACCAGGACTAAACAAGGACTGAACCAGGTCTAAACTAGGACTAAACCAGGACAAACCAGCACTAAACCAGAACTAAACCAGGTCTAAACCGGGACTACACAAGGCCTGAACCAGGCCTACCTAAACCAGAATTAAACCAGGACTGAACCAGGACTAATTCAGAACTAAACCAAGAACAAAACCAGAGCTAAATCAGGAATAAACCAGGACTAAAGCAGGATTGGACCAGGTCTTAACTGGTACTAAACAAGAACTAAACCAGGACTAAATCAGAACCAAATCACAAATAAGCCGGGACAAAGCAGGACTAAACCAGAACTGCACCAGGTTTAAACTAGGACTAAACCAGGACTAAACTGCAATGGAAACTAAAGCTTTCAAACAGGGCCAGACTGGGCCCTGCACCTCAGTTTGAGAAACACCAGCCGAGTTTTTCCGTTTGTTCACTCAGAGGCTCCGGTACAAACTTAAACGACTCGTGCTTTTGGTCCATTTAAGCACTAATATTTCTAAATTCTCTGTAATGAAGAGGAAATCATCTTAATCTGCCGTCAGTGACCCTGTGGCTCTAAAATCCATTACTGCGGTGAAGAGGTTTTCCTGCTGACGAATGTTTTCTAAAAATACACGAGTCGTATTAAAGGAGCCGTCATCTCTGTAATTATCCTAATGCACCTTTAAGTGCAAAACAACAGCAGCTGTGTCCACGGCCGAGCAACATGTATGTTTACTGTGAATGTGAGGGATAAACCAGGGCTAAACCAGGACTGAACCAGGATGAAACCAGGACTGAACCAGGACTGAACCAGGACTGGACCAGGACTAAACCAGGGCTAAACCAGGGATAAACCAGGGCTAAACCAGGACTGGACCAGGACTGAACCAGGACTAAACCAAGACTGAACCAGGACTAAACCAGGACTGAACCAGGACTGAACCAGGGCTGAACCAGGGCTAAACCAGGACTGAACCAGGACTGAACCAGGGCTAAACCAGGACTGGACCAGGGCTGAACCAGGGCTAAACCAGGACTGAACCAGGACTGAACCAGGACTAAACCAGGACTGAACCAGGACTGAACCAGGACTAAACCAGGACTAAACCAGGACTAAACCAGGACTGAACCAGGACTAAACCAGGATTGAACCAGGACTAATCCAGGACTGAACAAGGGCTAAACTAGAGTTAAACCAGGACTGAACCAGGACTAAACCAGAACTAACACCAGGACTAAACCAGGACTAAACTAAAGCTAAACCAGGACTGAACCAGGACTGAACCAGGACTGGACCAGGACTAAACCAGAACTAAAACCAGAACTAAACCAGGACTAAACCAGGACTGAACCAGGACTAAACTAGAGCTAAACCGAGACTAAACCAGGGCTAAACCAGGACTAAACCAGGGCTAAACCAGGACTAAACCAGGTCTAAACTAGGACTAAACTAGAGCTAAACTGAGACAAAACCAGGGCTAAACTAGAGCTAAACCGAGACTAAACCAGGGCTAAACCAGGACTGGACCAGGACTAAACCAGAACTAAAGCAGGGCTGAACCCAGGATAAACCAGGGCTAAACCAGGACAAAACTAGAGCTAAATCAGGCCTAAACAATGACTAAACCAGGGCTAAACTAGAGCTAAACAAGGGCTAAACCAGGACTAAACCAGGACAAAACTAAAGCTAAACCAGGACTAAAACCTGGCTAAATCAGGAATAAACTAGGTCTAAACCAGGACTAAACCAGGACAAAACTAAAGCTAAACCAGGACTAAAACCTGGGTAAATCAGGAATAAACTAGGTCTAAACCAGGACTAAACCAGGACAAAACTAAAGCTAAACCAGGACTAAAACCTGGCTAAATCAGGAATAAACTAGGTCTAAACCAGGACTAAACCAGGACAAAACCAGAGCTAATCCAGGACTAAGCCAGAAATAAACTAGGACGAAATCAGGACTAAACCAGGACTAGTGCAGCTCTAAAGTAGGACTAAACCAAGACTAAACCAGGGCTACACAGGACTAAACTGGGACCAAACCAAGTCTAAGCCAGGTCTAAACCAAGACTCAAACATGACTAAACCAGGACTAAACCAGGGCTAAACCAGGACTAAACCAGGACTAAACCAAGTCTAAGCCAGATCTTAACCAGGACTAAAACATGACTAAACGAGGACTAAATCAGGTCTAAACCAGCCTTAAAGTGGGACTAAACCAGAACTAGACCAGAATATAGTATAATAAGTGTCAATCAGGACTAGGGCAGGACTAATTCACTTAAATGTTTTGTTTTTTGCAACTCAACTCAGACATGAGGCTACCAGATATTTACTCAATCTGAACGTGGCACTTTCTGTTTATCGTTTGCCGTTTCTCTTCACTGTGAGACGATCTCGTGCCTGTTTCCTCTGGGCTCTCTCTGAATTGCGTTCCCCTCGTCGGTCTGGGATGTTTTTTTTTCCGTTCAAAGAGCTCTGGTCCTGCTGGGACTTTCTGCCGATTGGTCGTAACATCTCCACAAATGCACAAAGCGTTTCCTTCGGCGTGTTTTTCACGAGCCGGCGGTCTGTATTTTCACTCCAACAGTCTGTCGGCGAGGCTGTTTTGGTTTATTTGGGTCCTTCACTTTTGGCTTCGTCCTAAACCGTAACGCTGCTCCGTGATTGGTCCGGTCTGCAGAGGCCGTGAACGCGCCAACGTGGATTCGCACCAGTTTGTGGATTCATAAACGTTGCGAGAATCCTGCTGCACGAAGATAGAGCTTTACCCCCGTCGTAAACAACAGAAAACATAAACAACAGGTCAAATCTTACGAGAACTAAACCAGGACTGAGTCAGGACTAAAAGTGAGCTAAATCAGAGCCATACCAGGACTAAACCAGGACTGAATCAAGACTAAAACAGGACTAAAACTCAGCTAAATCAGGACTAAACCAGGGCAAAACTAAGACTAAATCAAGACTAAACCAGGACTAAACCAGATCTAAGTTAGGACTAAACCAGGTCTAAACTAGGACTAAACCACAACTAAATCAGGACTAAAACTGAGCTAAATCAGGACTAAACCAGGACTAAAAAAGAATTAAACCAGGACTGAATCAAGATTACATCAGGACTAAAACTCAGCTAAATCAGAGCCAAAGCAGGACTAAACCAGGACTGGAATAAACCAGGTCTAAACTAGGACTAAACCAGAACTAAACCAGAATGGAAAGAGATATAAACCAGGACTACAGCAGGAATAAACCAGGTCTAAACTAGGACTAAACCAGAACTAAACCAGAATGGAAAGAGATATAAACCAGGACTACAGCAGGACTAAACCAGGTCCAAACCAGAAATAAACCAGGACTAAATCAGGTCTAAACTAGGACTAAACCAGAACTATAAACCAGGCTTAAATCAGAACCAAATCAGGAACAAGCTGGGACTAAACCAGGACTAAACCAGGTCTAAACTAAGACTATACCAGGACTAAACCAGAACTAAACCAGGACTGAACCAGGTCTAAACTAAGACTATACCAGGACTAAACCAGGTATAAATCAAAACCAAATCAGGAACAGTCCGGGGCAAAGCAGGACGAAACCAAAACTAAACCAGATCTAAACCGGGGCTAAACAAGGTCCTGTATCACCACATGACATCACAAAGTGTTTTCTGAGAGAAGAGCTCAGCCTAAGTCTGCAGGTTTGTGTGTTAAACATGTGTGAATGAAACAAAACACAACTCCAGGTCTGTTTGTGATGAGGAAACATTAAAACATAAGGGAAAATAGTGGAATATGGGTCATTTTAACCTTTTTAGCCTAGTTTCTTCTTTCTGATGTTTACATTTTGCGTTTCGAAAGTTAGCAGAAATTCTCAGAAAGCAGAGTGAGTGGGGTCCAGAGAGGCCATGTTTGTACAGTTTTAATAAAAGATGCAGGGTCCTGATGTCCTCCAATCAAACGCAGGTACATGAAAGCCTCGGCGTAAGTGCGTTTTCATAACCGCGCTCATTTATTTATCACAAAAGAACAGTTTATATCCAGTCTAAACAAAACGTGCATAGAGGAAATAGGCCGTAAAAGCACAGACTCGTTCATAAAAACAATTTCAGTTCATTCATGCTTTCATATATATATTAGGTCCAAACCAGGTCCAAACCAGGTCCAAACCAGGTCCAAACCAGGTCCAAACCAGGTCTAAACCAGGTCTAAACCAGGTCTAAATCAGGTCTAAACCAGGTCTAAACCAGGTCTAAACCAGGTCTAAACCAGGTCCAAACCAGGTCCAAACCAGGTCCAAACTAGGTCTAAACCAGGTCTAAACCAGGTCTAAATCAGGTCTAAACCAGGTCCAAACCAGGTCTAAACCAGGTCTAAACCAGGTCTAAACCATGACTAAACCAGGTCTAAACCAGGTCTAAACCATGTCTAAACCAGGTCTAAACCATGACTAAATCAGGTCTAAACCAGGTCTAAACCAGGTCCAAACCAGGTCTAAACCAGGTCCAAACCAGGTCCAAACCAGGTCCAAACCAGGTCTAAACCAGGTCTAAACCAGGTCTAAATCAGGTCTAAACCAGGTCCAAACCAGGTCTAAACCAGGTCTAAACCAGGTCTAAACCATGACTAAACCAGGTCTAAACCAGGTCCAAACCAGGTCTAAACCAGGTCTAAACCAGGTCCAAACCAGGTCCAAACCAGGTCTAAACCAGGTCCAAACCAGGTCCAAACCAGGTCTAAACCAGGTCTAAACCAGGTCTAAACCATGACTAAACCAGGTCTAAACCAGGTCTAAACCATGTCTAAACCAGGTCTAAACCATGACTAAACCAGGTCTAAACCAGGTCCAAACCAGGTCTAAACCAGGTCCAAACCAGGTCCAAACCAGGTCTAAACCAGGTCTAAACCAGGTCTAAACCAGGTCTAAATCAGGTCTAAACCAGGTCCAAACCAGGTCTAAACCAGGTCTAAACCAGGTCTAAACCATGTCTAAACCAGGTCTAAACCATGACTAAACCAGGTCTAAACCAGGTCCAAACCAGGTCTAAACCAGGTCTAAATCAGGTCCAAACCAGGTCCAAACCAGGTCTAAATCAGGTCTAAATCAGGTCCAAACCAGGTCCAAACCAGGTCTAAATCAGGTCCAAAGCAGGTTTAAATCAGGTCTAAATCAGGTCCAAACCAGGTCTAAATCAGGTCCAAACCAGGTCCAAACCAGGTCCAAACCAGGTTTAAATCAGGTCTAAATCAGGCCCAAACCAGGTTTAAATCAGGTCTAAATCAGGTCCAAACCAGGTTTAAATCAGGTCTAAATCAGGTCCAAACCAGGTCTAAATCAGGTCTAAATCAGGTCCAAACCAGGTCTAAACCAGGTCCAAACCAGGTTTAAATCAGGTCTAAATCAGGTCCAAACCAGGTCTAAATCAGGTCTAAATCAGAGCTAAACCAGATCTAATCTATACCTAGATCTAGATTACACCTGATTTAATTCATTAAACCAGGTCTAATCTAGCTCTAGGTCTAATCTAGATCTAGTCTAATCTAGACCTGGTCTAATCTAGATCTAAACCAGGTCTGAATCTGATCTAGCTCAAGTTTAAACCAGGTCTTAACCAGGTCTAAACCATAACTAAACGAGGTCTAAACCAGATCTAAACTGGATCAATACCAGATCTAAACCAGGTCAAAATCAGGTTTAAACCTGATCTAAACCAGGTCTAAACCAGATCAAACTCAAGTCTAAAACAGGCCAAAACCAGGTCTAAACTAGATCCAAACCAGGTCTAAACCAGGTCTAATCTAGATCTAAACTAGATCTAAACCAGGTCTAATCTAAATCTAAACCAGGTCTAAACCAGATCGATAGCAGTTGTAAACTAGGTCATTTGTCACAGAATAAACAGATCAGATCATTATATTGTATTTTTGTTCTATTTATTTATTTATTTCAGGGACAGCGCATATTAATAAACATTTCTGTAACTATGCCAGGGTTTCGCCCAAAGACTATTTTTCACCTGCAGTCCCCAGACAGATGGTAAAAGCCGCCCTACAGGAACAAGAGAAGGATTAAAAGTTGATTTTCTTGACGTTTGTCTCTTGTTTTGCTTCCTGAAGACGGGAGAATTCTGACACTGAATGAACAGACGACACTGCACATGTGCAGCTTTTGTATGGTGTTTTAGTCCAAGGACACACCGGATACACTGAGCCCATTCTTAAAGTCACTTACAGACTTATTATCATTTCTCTTTGTGGACTGAGAACCTGCAGAGAAACTACATATGAACATATTTAAAGGGCCCATATTATTTTATGATCTGTGTTTTAATGTTTCCTCATCAAAATCTCACCTGGAGTTGTGTTTTGTTTCATTCACACAGACTGCATAATTATTTCAGTTCTGGACTCTCAAATCTCAACTGAACTAAAAGTAAAAGGAGCTGTTCAATTGAAAACTACCACTTGATGACATCACAAGGTAGAACAGAGCATTTTCAGCTTTGGAGATGTAGACAGACTAATAATAAAGAGTCAGTTTTGCGTAATATAAGAACTTTAATTAAAAAATAATACTGGACTTATTTATTCTCCATAGATGAATAGGCAATCTTATACAAACTCATTATTTTAATTACATTTATTGCATATATTAATAGAAATTACTTTAAACATACACATGTAAAATGACTATATATAAGATTAAAAGACATTGGGGTAATTCATTGATTCAGATGGATAATTTCAGTTCTTTATAAATTGATAACATGTGTTTTGAAATAATATTCAGTTTTGTTTAGTTTAGTTTTTTTGGCAGAATATTGCTTTGCTAAAAGAAAATAAACAACGATAAAACGATGTCACTTAATGAAGAAGAAATCTGGAAATCTCCAAACAAAACTTAAAATAAAAAAAGGGAAATGTGAGTTCAGTCACACAAGCAAAACTGCATCTGGTTTAGTACTGGTTTAGTCCTGGTTTAGTCTTGGTTTAGTCCTGGTTTAGTCTTGGTTTAGACCTGGTTTAGTCCTGGTTTAGTCTTGGTTTAGACCTGGTTTAGTCCTGGTTTAGACCTGGTTTAGACCTGATTTAGTCCTGGTTTAGTCTTGGTTTAGACCTGGTTTAGTCCTGGTTTAGACCTGGTTTAGACCTGGTTTAGACCTGGTTTAGTCTTGGTTTAGACCTGGTTTAGTCCTGGTTTAGACCTGGTTTAGACCTGATTTAGTCCTGGTTTAGTCTTGGTTTAGACCTGGTTTAGTCCTGGTTTAGACCTGGTTTAGACCTGATTTAGTCCTGGTTTAGTCTTGGTTTAGACCTGGTTTAGACCTGATTTAGTCCTGGTTTAGTCTTGGTTTAGACCTGGTTTAGACCTGATTTAGTCCTGGTTTAGTCCCGGTTTAGACCTGATTTAGTCCTGGCTGAGTCCTGGTTTAAACCTGATTTAGTCCTGGTTTAGTCTTGGTTTAGACCTGGTTTAGTCCTGGTTTAGACCTGGTTTAGACCTGATTTAGTCCTGGTTTAGTCTTGGTTTAGACCTGGTTTATACCTGGTTTAGTCCTGGTTTAGTCTTGGTTTATACCTGGTTTAGTCCTGATTTAGACCTAGTTTAGACCTGATTTAGACCTGGTTTAGTCCCGGTTTAGTCCTGGTTTAGTCCTGGTTTAGTCCTGGTTTAGACCTGGTTTAGTCCTGATTTAGACCTGGTTTAGACCTGGTTTAGTCCTGTTTAGTCCCCAGGATTTTCGGCTTTTTGCCCCGGGTCCCCAAAATTCCTGTCGATGGGCCTGTATAATTTAATAGTTTAAAAAAATCAGAAAATTTAACAATTCAAAATAAATTTGAGAAAACTATGGTCAAAAGTCCTCAAAATGGCGCCTATTCGGGTTGTAAATCACTATGTCATCGTTCTAGTCCAATCCGCAGTCGCACCGAATTTTGCCCGACTGATCTACATGTAAAAATGCTGCAGTGTCGTGTCCCACTGTTTGAACAGATTAGAAACCGACACAAATATGAGCAGAAACTGTCATTCTTTCATTTTCCAGTTAATGATCTGCTGCAGCTGTTTATGTCACAACAGAGAGAAATATCGAAACCCTCAAAACACTGGATTAACTTTTTTACTAAGAAATTACTCACTAACTTATCATTTCTGGCTCAGGTACCACACAGAGACGCAAAATACAAACTCGGGATATAGTGAAAATAATGAGACTCGCCTCTCGTAAAGTGGCAAATTTATGAGCAGCGTCTCACCCACATTATCAGAAATTGTCCTCCGCAAATAACCACATCCAGTCGACAAAACCGCACAATTAATCCAGTTTGAGTCGTTCTTTAAAAGTAAAAAGGGGAAAGTAGCTCAAGGCATGTGTCTGTTTATATCCACACAGCGCACGGACGGAAGTGAAGCTGCAGATTAGCGATCGAGGCTCTGCTTCCTGTGGACTTTATCTCCAATCTTTTCTGCTTTTAAAATCCTGTATCTGAAGTATTGCACCAAACAACCACCAAACTTTTTTTCCAGTGCAGGTCTGTTTTCACTGCAAAAAAGGCCTATCAAAAATAAGAGAAAAAAAAAACAATTTTGAGTTAAAAATGGCCTATTTTAAGTGAAATTTTCTGCCAGTGCAGTAAGAAATTTTCATTTACCAAGTTTTCTTAAAACAAGACGAAATATGAATCTTGTTCTAAGCAGAAAACACGAGTTTCAAGTATTTATGGCAAGATTTTTCACCTTATTGGTTTGAGAAGGAAGTTAAAGAGGCTTAACCTGGACTGAGTTAATATAAAAAGTGCTTAGAATAAGTTGTAATATCGAGATAAGATAAATCAGGATGGAATATTTTGAAACAAGTAAATAAATCTAATCTTATTAAGTAAAAAAAAATCTTAAAATTGGTCTTTTAAGATGAATCTGCTTAATTCAAGTCAGTTTAACTATGCTAGAAAATCCTTTTTTGTAGCGCAGGTCTGTTTTTGAGTCAATTTTGTGTAACACAGGAACATTTAAGTAATAATGGCCTATAAACATAATCTAAAACCCACAATATCATATAATAATGTCTAAAAAATACAATAAAATAGGAGAAAAATAAGATTACAGCAGTCAAACGTACTCCAAGGACGATCACAAACACAAAAGAGTCACATGGATGTACGAGCGCTGATCCATTGACATTTCCCTCAATAGACGGTGGATCTATAGACGGGGAGATGAGTGACAGGTGCAGCCCCTGCCCCTGCCGCTCCGAGCCGCAGACCCCGCCTCCTCCGGGCTCTTTAAATGCCGCCTAATGCGAGCTATAGCAGCAGCACCGGACACGGCACAGCAGGTGAGTGGGGCTTCACTGCAGCCATGTGTTAGTGCAGGTTTCACGCTCATTTTGGCCGTTTGAGTCGTGTTTTTGTGGCGCAGAGTTTAAGAATTGACTGTATTTGCGTCGTGTGATGTGAACTTGTGTTGTGTACTTTTAATTTAATTCGATTTTGGAAAAAAATTATATGTCCATGAGGATATTTACAACACCAAGATTAAAAAACAAAATAAAAACAACTTTAATAACTATTACCGTTTATATATAACGCAACTGACTTCCCTGCTGAGCTCCACTGCACTGGAGACTGTTGGGAACTGTGTTATATAGAAACGATAATAGTCATTAAAGTTTTTTTTGTTTTTTTTTATCTTGGTATTATGAATATTCTCCTGGACATATAGTCTTGAATGTTCCACAGTCTGACGTCTGTTTCCATGGAGAAAGGCAGAAAACCGCCCAGATTTATAAAGAAAACAAAAAACGAATAACTATTACTGTTTTTTATCTAAAACATTTCACTTCCCAACGACCTGCAGAGGCCAAAGGAGCTCAGCAGGGAAGTAAATTGTGTTAGATATAAACAGTAATAGTTATTACAGTTGTTTTTTTCTTTTTAATCTTGGTGGTTTTCTGCCTTCCTCCATGGAAATAGAGTCAGACTGTGGAACTTTCAAGACTGTATGTCCACGAGAATATTACAATGCAAAACCAAGATTAAAAAAGAGAAAAAAACAACGTTTATATATAACACAGTTTACTTCCCGATGTCCCCCTTTGCAAAGGAGCTCACCCGGGAAGTAAATTGTGTTATATATAAACGGTAATAGTTACTAAAGTTTTTAAAAAAAAAATCTTTTTAAACATCTTTTTTCATGGAAATAGACGTCAGACTGTGGAACATTCAAGACTGTATGTCCATGAGAATATTTGCAACATCGAGATAAAAAAACATCTTTAATAACTAATAATAATAATAATATATAGAGCTTTTCACGGTAACACAAAGACGCTTGATAATAAAGTAACATTAAAACAAGGACAGGACAAACAAAACAGTAATGAGTGAGGAGCAGTCATGTGGGGACTGCAGGCTCTGAGGAAAAGGTGAGTTTTGAGCAGTTTTTTAAAGGTGTTTAGTGAGTCTGAGTTTCTATTAATAACCATTACCCTTTATATATAACACAATTTACTTCCCAACGGCCTCCAGTGCAGTGGAGCTCAGCACGGAAGAAAACTGTGTTAGATATAAATGGTAAAAGGTATTAAAGTTGTTTTTTTGTTGTTGTTTTTTTTCTCTAATCTTCGTGTGTGTTGTAAATATTCTCATGAGGAAAGGCAAAATACCTCCAAGATTTAACAAGAAAACAAAAAACTAATAACTATTACTGTTCATATCTAACACAATTTACTTCCCTGCTGAGCTCCTTTGGCCTCTGCAGGTCGTTGGGAAGTGAAATGTTTTCGGCATAAACGGTAATAGTTATTAGTTTTTTGTTTTCTTTATAAATCTGGGAGGTATTTTGCCTTTCTCCAAGGAAATAGACTGTGGAACATTCAAGACTATATGTCCAGGAGAATATTACAATAGTCAGAACACCACCAAGATAATAAAAAAAACATAAATGACTTTTACCGTTTATATCTAACACAGTTTTCTTCCGTGCTGAGCTCCTCTGCACTGGAGGCCGTTGGGAAGTAAATTGTGTTATATATAAAGGGTAATAGTTATTAATAGAAACTCAGACTCACTAAACACCTTTAAAAAACTGCTCAAAACTCACCTTTTCCTCAGAGCCTGCAGTCCCCACATGACTGCTCCTCACTCATTACTGTTTTGTTTGTCCTGTCCTTGTTTTAATGTGACTTTATTGTGAAGCGTCTGTGTTACAGTGAAAAGCTCTATATAAAACCCATGTATTATTATTATTATTATTATTATTATTATTATTATTATTATTATTATTATTATTATTATTATTATATTATTGGTTATTAAAGTGGCGGCACGGTGGCTGAGTGGCAACACTCAGGCCTCACAGCAAGAAGGTTGTGGGTTCGATCCCCAGGTCGCCCGGGCCTTTCTGTGTGGAGTTTGCATGTTCTCCCCGTGTCTGGATGGGTTTCCTCCGAGCTCCGGTTTCCTCCATCAACCCAAAACATGCAGCACCTGAACTAACATCAAGGACCATGTTGTCCACCCTCCTGTGGGCTCCACCTGCAGAGGGGTTCATGGGGGGGTTCAGGTGCTATGAGTATTGGGCAGCAAAGTGCCCCTGTGACCCAGCTGGATTAAGCGGGAGAAGATGGATGGTTATTAAAGTTTATTTTTTGTTCTCATGGACATATAGTCTTGAATGTTCCACTGTATGACATATATTTCCATGAAGAAAGGCAGAACACCACCAAGATTGTAATTGTTATTGATCGTATGTTATATATAACACAATTTTCTTCCCTGCTGAGCTCCTTTAGTCTCTGGAGGTCGTTGTGAAGTAAGTGAATCCAGAATAATGTGGTACAGTTACAGACGCAGCTGCTTCTGCCGGACAGATGTTTCTCCGTCTTTATTTATTCAATTATTTATTGGAATTGGGACAATCCATATTAATCAGCATGTCAACAAACAGCGTCAATGTCAATAAACCGGAATTAGCACAATAACTATTTTACATCCGCTGTCCTAAGGCGGGTCAGGACACACAGAAGGGAAACTTTTTAAGACCTTTTTAAGACCATTTATAGCCAAACTTAATACTTATTTCATGGATGATTAGCTACCGGCAAAGAAAAGTTTAATTCTTGAATTTATTTCTCAAACAAATGAAATGTGTCGCTCGGTAAAGCAAAACCAACGTTAGAAAACAACATAACGACTTTAATCAAACTTTGCGCTCTGCTCAGCTTGTTTCTTGTGCTTCTGTAACGCGTGATGATTGGAAGATCTGAACCCAGTTGCGTTCTCAGTTTTTGTTTCCGCCGCTCTTTATTTAGGCGACTTTTAATGACGTTTGACAAATTAAACTTTTGTGGAGAAATGTGACACGGAGGAGTTACGTACTGCACAAATTTTACGACCCAGATATAAAAATTCAAGACTTTTTCAAGACTTTTAAAGGTATTATTTCCTAATTCATAAATTCAGCGTTTTTAAGACTTTTTAAGACGCTGTAGGAACCCTGGATACAAGAGCACAGACATGACACCAGATTAACAAAAGACCACTCTCATAGTTTAACCCTTCAAGACCCACGGGAAATTTTAGTACATTTGTCCTCTGATGTTTTTCTTAATTTTACTATTAAACTGCCCCTTTTACCCCTAATGAAGTGTTCTACATCCTTTTGTTCAGTCCAACCTGTTATTTCACAATCTGCTGCTGTAGTTGTGTCATGAGGCTGTGATAAAAGCTACAGGACCAGAAATACAAATGAAAAAAATAAATAAATAAAAGAAAAGTCACACGTTTTCATACAAAACACAAACAGCAAACATTTATAAACAACTTTTTGGACACAAAAAATGTTAATTTAGGGCCTTAGCTACAAAAGTGTAAAATATTAAGTCTGTAAGTAAATTAAAAATCTCCTTATTTCCCTCAAAAAAAAAAAAAAAAGTGTAATCACCCCATTACTTTACTGGTGCCAGTTATAGAAATTCTTTTCTATCTTTTATGGTTGGAAAGCTTTGCACGGTTACATAAAACATATTCAAAGGCGTCATATCTGATACAGTGGGTCTGGAAGGGTTAAAAGGCCCAAAGAAGGAAATTGACCTGCGAGAGCACGTTTCAGTATTTTTCAGCCAGTGTTTTGGAGCGTTCTTAAAGGTTGAGTAGGATCCACAGTTCCTGACATGAGCGAACAGTGTTTTTCCAGGACTCTGAGCCTCTGATCGACGTCAAAACCCCCCAAATTTGGTCCTGCGTCGTCGTATGTTACAGTGTCTGATCAATGCTCTCGTGTTAAAGCAATTACTCGTTTTTTTCCTTATAAAATCCATTAACGGTGGAGGAGCAAGTCCGTTTAAAACTGTAAAAATAAGACAAGCATTCATACATATCTGATCATTTTCAAAGCTTTCTAACATTCAGAATGTTACACTTACTTATAGATATTACAATAGTGATACTGTAAAAGCTTTTTGTCGAGATTCTTCGATGTTTTTTGTAGAGGGACTTTAGGGGCTTCAGGACGGCCTCTGATGTTTGAGACCATGTGGTTTAGCAGTGAGATATGTGCCTGAATATTATGGCATGGATATAAATAAGCCTGTCATGGTTCAACAGAGCGTGAGAGCAGCTGTAATTGAGCCTTAAAGGAATAGTTTGTGTTTTTTGACATGAATCTGTACGTCTCCGTCAGCAGAGTCGTGCATCAACACTGACTTACCTCCCGACAGCGTCTGAGCCGAGTTCTTCCCCAGTTTCGGTGCTGACGAAAGTGTTCGGCAAGTTGGCTGGAGTCATGAAAATAAAGTGTTTTTCTTCAGACCTCATAATCGCTTGGTACTATTTTCTCTCTGGTCGTATCAGTGCGCTGCCTCCAGGTGAAGCCGCGCACTTTTGCCAGTAGTTCAGCAGTGTTTACGTGCTCAGACCGATGACGCAGCGATGTGAGAGAGCTACAGCGATACGTATATAAGCCTGTATAAGAATATATATATAAATGGTGCAGACTTGTGATTCTCCAGGAACAACAAAACTCCTGACTTTTTCGTGGTTCACGTTTTGTGACACAAATGTCTCACTCTTTTGAACACATATTGTTTTGAGAAGAAAAACGCTTTATTTTCGTGACTCCAGCCAACTTGCCGGACACTTTCGTCAGCACCGAAACCGGGGAAGAACTCGGCTCAGACGCTGTCGGGAGGTCAGTCAGTGTTGATGCGACTCTGCTGACGGGGACGTACAGATTCATGTCAAAAAACCCAAACTGTCCCTTTAAGTGAGCCGACAACTCAAACTCATGAAGGTAAAGAAGATAAAAAGATAAACGTGTGTGTTTTAAATACAACTGACATCTGTCAGTTTACTTTTGGTTAAGTTAAACGATCCCTGGTCTAATTTTTATGCAGAGCTTCTCAAACTAGTCAAAGCTCGAGGAACCACTCACCCACTCACACCCATTCAGACACCAGCGGGGTGAGGCGGGTAAGTGTCTTGCCCAAGGACACAATGGCAGCATTCATCTGTGGGAGCTGGAGTGACTCGACCAACCTGTGACCCGTGTGTTTCTTTGTTATAATGTTAAATGTCGGTGTTTTACTTTTATTTTGATTTTATGACATTCGGTGCTTCGTTCCTGCAGTCGGAGGTCCCTGCCTGGCCCTCCTGCGTCCTGCATCCTGCTTTGGTCAAACGGTAGTTCCTTGCTTCCTCTGTCCCTTGGGTCCTTGCTCCCTCTGTCTCTTGCCTCCTCGCCTCCTCGCCTCCTCGCTCCCTGTGTCCCTCGTCGCCAGCTGAAGATGCAGAGGTGGTGCCTGCTCCTGTGCTCCCTGCCTCTGCTCCGGCTCACCTCAGCTCTGGTCCAGAACCTCCAGCTGGACCCGGGCCCGGGTGGAGCCCGCCTGGTGCACCCCCCGTTCCTCTCGGACGACGGTCAGTGCCGAAATAACAGAAATAACAGATGCGAGGTTTTGAAACATGCCTGCGGTCCCCTCTTCATATCTCTGCTTCTCCAGATCGAGCTCCAGCCCCGCTCTCCGTGGACCTGCCCGATGACCCCATAGAGGACCACTTCCTCCTGGACACCGGCTCCTACGATGAGGTACTTCACTGTAATCATTTAGTCACAAAAGTTATTAAGAGTGAATAATGTTCTGCTCTATTGTGTTACCTGTTTATATAAATGGACCTGCTGCCGCTGGTTCCTATTCACTTTATATTGAAAACTGTCGCTCCTCTGTACCTGCTGCTGTGGCCTCCTCATTTTGGTCTTAAAATATTCATATTAACCTGCTCTATATGATCCTGGGGGTTTATTTTTTGCTTTTATTTTTAAGATATTAGCTTTAATATTTAAATTTTGCTATGGAGACGTCATTGCTCTGCCTCGAATGTTCCACAGTGTGACATTAAACAGCTCTACTTTACATTTATTCCATTACAGGTGGTTTTATAGCTCAGAAATACCTAAAAACAGGCGTTCTGACTGAGCGGCGTCGCCTCTCCACAGATCTGACCTGTAACTTGGTCTGGTTTGGTCTCTGTGAAGATAAAAAGGTTTAATGTCACACTGTGAAACATTCCAGACAAAGCAATAACATCTCCACGGAGAAAAGCATTTGACAGACCCTCCACTAGAAAAATCACACAATAAACCTTTAATACAGGGGTCATCAAACTGAGGCCCGTGGGCCAACTCCGGCCCACCACGGCCCTTTGACAGGCCCCCAGCCCCTCAAAAGTTGTTTTTTAAAATAACTTTTTGGCTGCATCTTGTATTTTGTAGATTTTTTCCATTAAAATGATGCTGATCTGAAGTATTTATATTTATATTAAAAGAATTATATGATGTATTTACATTCACAGCTGAATTTGACACAGAAGTTTTGTCACTTGAGAAGTTCTGCACGGGTCGGATATTGACAAACCGCACCTGCCCGCACCCGTCATATCTCAATCCGCACCTGAACCGTTTTCAGGCAGAATTTAAATACAAATCCCGCACCTGATCTGACTCACTATAAATACAGACCGACACCTGAACCGCACCCGAATGACCCAAAAACCCAACCCAAAAATCAGAGCCAAAAAAGAGCCACAACTTTATACTCTTCGCTCGCTAATTTTCTTTTCAGCTCCTCGTGAGCCATTTTGAGCTGCAGGACGTCACATGCGAGGTTTGAAAATGAAAGTGGCACAGATTTGTGGGAATGTGCAGCAAAAACATGGATTTTACATTTAATCATCTTGTACAAACAACGGCATTTTTGCATTTCACTAAAACACAGCCCTGTTTTCTGTTCGCACGTGATGTTTTGTAAACCGCAGATCAGACCCGCGCTCTCCTGCGTCCGACACAGCACAACGTTTTTCACCCGTTTCATTAAAATTTGCGGTTCACCCGTCGGGAACCTGTGCAGGACTCTAGCGCAGCGTAATGTAGTGCAGATAAGGACAGCAAAATGGCTCGTGTTAAAGTACAAAAAGTTGACAGGGAGTGCACACAATGAGTGAGTCATTTTGGTCATACAGTTACAGTCAGGAGCGATAATGTGGCCCCCAGACAAAAAAGTCTGGTGGCCCCTGCTTTAATATAACTATTTAAGCTCTGTCCACCCTCCGCCCTCCCGTCTCTCCAGGACCCGGGCACCTCCCTGCAGCTGTCGGGCCGCTCCATGAGGGGTCCCCGTCGCTGTATCCTCCATCAGCAGTCGTGCCTGGGGGTCCCCGAGCGGCCGTGCTGTGACCCGTGTGACCAGTGCTACTGCCGCTTCTTCAACGCCATCTGCTACTGCCGGCGGGTGGGCCACGCCTGCTCGCCCCGCAGCCCCTGACCCCCCACCCCCGACCCCCGTACGGAGAGGGATTAC
This sequence comes from Odontamblyopus rebecca, assembly GCA_030686955.1. Taxonomy (NCBI): domain Eukaryota; kingdom Metazoa; phylum Chordata; class Actinopteri; order Gobiiformes; family Gobiidae; genus Odontamblyopus; species Odontamblyopus rebecca. The sequence goes on from CM060655.1 coordinate 38,784,322, forward strand.
CCAGTTTGAGCCATTTACACAATTTGCCTCAATCATGTTCGTTGTGATCATATTTTCACTGTTTTACTTGACAGCTGTGGTGGATGAAGTAACGTATTTTTCGAACTATAAGTCGCTCTGGAGTATAAGTCGCACCAGACAAAAAATGCACAATGAAGAAGAAAAAAAACATACATAAGTCACACTTTTTAGGGGAAATTTACCCCAACAGCAGACATTTCATCTTGAAAGGAAAGTTAAAGAAGTTATAGTAATAAAAACAACCAAATACACTGCAAAAAAGGCCTATCAAAAATAAGAAAAAAATACCAATTTTGAGGTAAAAATGCCCTATTTTAAGTGAAATTATCTGCCAGTGCAGTAAGAAATTTACCAACTCACTTAACAAGTTTTCTTAAAACAAGACGAAATATGAATCTTGTTCTAAGCAGAAAACTCTAGTTTCGAGAATTTATGGCAAGATTTTTCACCTTATTGGTTTGAGAAAGAAGTTAAAGAGGCTTAATCTGGCCTGAGTTAATATAAAAAGTGCTTAGAATAAGTTGTAATATCGAGATAAGATAAATCAGTATGAAATATCTTGAAATAAGTCAAAAAATCTTGTTTTGTTAAGTAAAAAATATCTTAAAAAAGATGAATCTGCTTAGTTCAAGTCAGTTTAACTATGCTAGAAAATCCTTTTTTGTCGTGTAGAGAACAATCTGTGTATCTTTGTTCGTTTGTTTTTCAATATAGAACCAAAAATAAGAAAATGATTTCTTTATTATTTGTCTCTAAAACCAAAATGAAAAAACAGATAACGATTTGTTTTTTAATTTTTGTCACCTAAGTGCCACCTGAGTATAAGTCGCACCCAAACCACAGTGCCCCATTTTGTTACAGATGCAGGTTTAAAAAGTAACTGACGTTAAAGTATCACATGAGAAAACCGACTTAAGTAAAAGTATTAAAGTACCTGTTTAAAAATGTACTTAAAGAGTAAAGTAAAAGTGTTTTGCAGAGATTTTTTAGAACAATTAAAGGATGAAACGTACTGATTTTGATAAAGAATTTGGCAGATTTTAAGTGATTCAACTGATTTCTTAATTTCTCTAGTGTTTTTTGCTCAAAGTTAGGTTGAAAACTCAAGGTAAATGTGTTAAAAATAAATAAATCTCAGCCATTTCAGCAGGTCTCAAACCGTAAAGAAATGTACGTTTTACTTTTCAATCCAGATCTAAAATGTAGTGGAGTCGAGAGAACAAATACGTGTTCTCAAATGTAGTGAGGTAAAAGCAAAAATGACTTAAGTAAAGTACAAATACATAGATTTTTTACTTAAATATTGTACTGTTACCTTCCACCGCTGCTCACGAGAAACAGTGAAAATGTTATCAGTCAGTCGTAGCTTTAGTTCAACGTTTATTCAAGTTAAAAAACACACAGAATATTATGCAAAATTGGCTTTTTTGAACTTTTAACCATGTAATAATGTTTCCCGCTCATTAAAAACATACACGGCCTGGCCAAAAAAAGACGCAACCTGGATTTAACTAAGCAAACAGGTCCGATGTTGCTGCAGTTGGTCAGGTCCAAGTTCAGCAACAGTGTGTGCTCAAGATCTTGGTGAAAAATGAATGCGACACTGGATGGAAATAAATCTCGTGACATTGCAGAAGCTTTCCGAAACAATGCCACAGCGAATGCGTTCATTTTTCACCAAGATCTTGCATTGATAACATAAAAAATAGTGTAATACGGGAACTTTCACCGAGACGTTCTTCTGTATTGATGCGTTTGCTCAGGTTTATTTGAGGTTAAGTGTTTTCATAAACGTTGGGCTCATATTTAAATAGAAATAAACATGTTTAAAGAGTAAAACACATTGACGTCACACCGGACGTAGTTTTAATTGCGTTGCCGTAGTGACCAGAAGCAAATTTGGTTCCGACTCAAACTGATGAATCACCGGATGAACTCAAGGAAACTCTAATTTATTCTGTATTTATGAAATGTTTTCATTTTGTGGATAAATAAAGGGAATACAAACGCTACATGTCTGTGCTGCTCCGTTGCATTTTCAGACTTGCCTTGTCTGGTAGGTTCCAGCATATGGCATTAAACTCATCTGTCTCCATGGAAACAGGCAGGTCGAGGCCAAGTTACATGTGGTCAGATCTGTGGAGAGGTGACCTTCTCATAGTAAGAATGTGTGCTTTTTTTGTTTTTTTCCCCCCAAGGATGCGGGAATTATAGCTGTAATGAAATAAATGTTGGATAGATAGACGTAATGCCATACTGTGGAACATTCCAGGCAAAGCAATAAGAGTTCCATGGAGAGAAGCAAGTGGGATTGTTTAGGGGAGAGCTCGTTGTGTGGCTTATAATTGTTGTGACCACTGGAGGGCATCGGTAAGAACCATATTAAGTATATATGAGTGGACTGAGTGAGCCAGACTCCATATTTGGAAATCCGACCATATCATAGCAACCACAAGAGCCAATCAGGATCGAGGTTGTTAAATGTGCCCGTCCTTCTCAGAGCGGAGATACTCTGCACCTGCACGAACCGCTGGATTTCGGTGATTCTTGAGAATAATAAGGAAACTTTTAATTTTTATCATCAAAGTTTAAATAGTAAGTTTAAGTCATTGATTTATGTTCTATGTTCTGTTATGTGTGAACAACAATAGAGTCACAATTTAACGAAATTCACTTTATTTTATGTTAGTTAAGATTCTAGTAACATTAGCTATTGTAATTGTTTGAGATATTTTGCCATTTTATTTCATAAATCGTCAATCGGGGCAGGAAAGTGGGATGGGAACTTACTTAGCAATGAAACGCACTAGCTGTCAATCAAATCTGTTGCTAACGGTAGGGGGAGGGACCTCGGGGGAATGAAGCCGTCTGATTGGTCCATTATTTATGTCCATATCCTGATTTAGGAACAAGATAACGAAATTAAAAATTCAGGCTTCTGTGTCACGGGTTCATACGAACAATTTAAGACGAGGCTCAGTGCAGCAGTCATGGAGAGAGGAGCGAGAAGATCTTAATGTGAGTCAATGGGAAAAAGGGAGAGAAGGAGCCGGAAGAGCCTCCTGGAGCACTTCCTGTTTGGCACGGCTAATGCTTTAGCTTAGTCAAATGTGAAAACAGTGACTCAAGTCTGACTCAAGTCTCAGTCTCGACTTGCAAGTCCCACCTCTGTTGTGTAGTCATAGTTTTTGTGGTCATTCTGGCAATAATACTGCAAAGAAGTGTAATCCTCCCTCTTTAAGTCTATAACAGTTGGTCTAATGAGTTTCAGATGCTTCATGAGTCATATTTAAAAACACAAAGGAGTCATGTGACATTTTACAGTGGTTTATTTTAGTGTTTTTTCTGGGAGCAGTTTAGTTGCTGGCCATGATCTGGTCCATCCAGGGGCGGAACTCGGTCACACGGGTGTACACCCCGGGGGAGGAGGTGCTGCAGGTGCCACTGCCCCAGGACACGATGCCCACCAGGGTCCAGGCTCCACCCTTCTCACACACCAGAGGACCACCGGAGTCACCCTGAAACACAACACACCCGCTTCATGTCACAGTTTTACTGATTATGAAAAACTATGCCTGAAATTGCATCTTTTTTCATAAGCTGAAACTGTAATGTACTGATATTGTGACAGACTAATGCAGTTAAAATGGAAATGAACCTAAACAAACATTCAAAAACATTGTAGAAAACACTGAAATATGAATTTATAAATGAATCTAAGAAATACAGAGGTCGAAACTGCATTACCACATTACAACTACAACTGCACTGAGGCAGAAGGAAGCAGGAGGTGTGTGTGTGTGTGTGTGTTTAGGTGTGTGTGTTTATATATGTGTGTGTTTAGGTGTGTGTACCATGCAGGAGGAGTGTGTGTGTGTGTGTTTAGGTGTGTGTGTTTAGGTGTGTGTGTGTGTGTGTGTGTGTACCATGCAGGAGGAGGAGCCGCTGGCCCCGGCACAGACCATGAGGTCTGTGATCTTGGAGCCCCAGTATCTGGAGCAGTCGCTGTTGGTGAGCAGAGGGAGGGCGGTCTGCTGCAGGCGGGGAGGGGTGTCTGCCGCTAAAACACACAGCAGCATTATTATAATAATAATAATCATCATCATCATCTTCTTCATCATAATAATCATCATAATCATAATTTAAAATTAAAAATAAAAATAGTCATAGTCCCATATTTTTCCATTGAAACTGTCCAGTAGAGACTTATATTTCTCTGGTTGTAGAGCTGTTCATTCTCACCGTTGTAGCGGGTCAGGCCCCAGCCCGTGGTCACACACATCAGGCCCCCGGCGAAGTCGTCTCCGGCCTCAGCCACACACACAGGCCACACTCTGGCGTTGAGCTGAGCCGGAGACGCCAGTTTGATCAGAGTGATGTCGTTGTTCATGGTGTAGGGGTTGTACTGGGGGTGTTTGAAGACCTGAGAGGCAGATAAAGAGGGAGGAACAGGAGGGGTTAATCAATCACTCAATCGATGAAGCTTTATTTCAGACTCCAGTGGGTCCATACAGAACATTTAAAAACAGAAAACACTGATGCAGGAAAAGCCTCAGTGCTTCTGTTGACACTGTTGGTCATGGATCTTCTTACAGAGGCTAGAGGACTGGGAGGGCATCTGAGACACTGCACTAAACTAGTTCAAATCCTATCAAGAAGACAGGAAGTATTTTGTTGAAATTGGAAACTGTGGCCCTGACCTGTGGGGTTCCCCAGGGGTCGATCCTGGGGCCCCTTTTTTTGCAGCAATAATGTGTTCAACCCATAGACTGTTTAAAAGAAGTGGACTGAGTGAGTGTGACGTCTCCACAGCATCAGCGTCGCTCAAATGAGGCTCCTGATGCCACAGTTACAGGAGCGAATCTGGAGCCAGGATCCATATTTGGAAATCCGACTGCGAGTATCATAGCAACCACAAGAGCCAATCAGGATTAAGGTGGTTAAATGTGCCGCCCTCCTCAGAGCGGAGATACTCTGCACCTGCACGGACCGCTGGATTTAAATAGTAGTTTAATAGTAAGTTTAAGTCATTGATTTATGTTCTATGTTCTGTCAATCAAACCTGTTGCTAACGCTAGGGGGAGGGACCTCGGAGAATGAAAGCGTCTGATTGGTCCGTCATTTATGTTCATATCTTGATTTAGGAACAAAATAGAGAAACAAAAATTCAGGATCCTGTGTCATGGGGTCAGACGAATATTTTAAGACCAAAATGACGAGGCCACAGCAACAGGTCCAGACAGAGGGACGATAAAATCCTAATGTGAGTCAACCGGAAAAAGGATGAGAAGGAGATGGAAGAGCCTCCTGGAGCACTTCCTGTCTGGCGCACGGCGGCTAACGGGTTAGCTATGTCCGTACATATATACAGTCTATGGTCCTACCACAACTATGTGTCTGTCTCACTGCAGCAGGACTATGGACCAGTGGACTCACTCTGCCACTGCCTCCAACAGATCAGTGTGTGGATGAAAACAACTTTCTCCAGCTAAACTCAGACAAGACACAAGTCAGAGTTAGAAACAAAGAGACAGTGTCAGCGTCACGTCCAGTCTGTCTCTCTAAAACCTTCAAATCAGGCCAGAAATCAAGGAGTAATAATGGACTCAGACTTGAACCTTAGCAGCCACATCAAATCAATACCATCTGCCGCCTTTTATCATCTAAAAAAACAGCAGAAATCAAAGGTCTACTGTCTAAAGCAGCGGCCAGAGTCCTAACAGGAACTAAAAGAAGTGATCACATCAGTCCTGTGTTAAAATCACTTCACTGGCTTCCTGTCGAGTTTAGAATTAAATTCAAAGTTCTCCTCCTGACATACAAAGCCTTAAACAGTATGGCCCCGTCATATCTTCAGGATGCCATTGTCCCCTATCAGCCAAATAGAGCACTTTGCTCTCAGAATGCAGGATTATTAGTGGTTCCTAGAGTGTCTAAAAGTACAGTGGGGGGGAGAGCCTTCAGTTACCAAGCTCCTGTGTTATGGAATCAACTCCCTGTTGATGTTAAACAGGCTCCACAGTCTCTTTATTTAAGACCAGGCTTAAAACCTTCCTCTTCAGAATAGCTTATGACCAGGTTACTTAGTTGATGTCACTAAGATAAGCTGCCGCAGGAGATAACAAGCTGGGGGAAGTGTGGCAACCTGAGCACTGTCCTCTGTTTCCTCCTATTTTCTCATCAGCATCACTCACTATGTTCTCATCTGTAGCTCGTTCATTGCTATTCACATGTTGTCCCCTGTCCCACTCCCCCTGTGGAGTGTAACTCTTTCAGACGCCTGATGGCAGCTGGACCCATCTCCTCCTCGCCCGGCTCCTCCTCGTTGCCCGGCTCCTCCTCGTTGCCCGGCTCCTCCTCCTCGTTGCCCGGCTCCTCCTCGCCCGGCTCCTCCTCCTCGCCCGTCTCCTCCCCCTCGCCCGGCTCCTCCTTCTCGCCTGGCTCCTCCCCGGCTCCTTCCCCACCTGGGTAGCTGTGGCCATACCGAACTGGCCCACGGGCCTGGACATCTATAGCCTGTCCGTCCATGGGAGTGGATTCCTCCTTCACTTTAGTTCTCCTCGAGGTTTCTTCTTTTTCCCAGGACCCTGGGTTTTTTGGAGTTTTTCCTTGCTGAGAAGGAGGGTCTAAGGACAGGGGATGACTGGACACTGTTTCATTTGCTGCTTTACATGAATGTTGTTTATTCTTGTTTTGATATGTCTGTGTGTATGTTTTACTCATCCAAATCCTGGAACGCCCTTAGAGGCAACTGTTGTTGCGATTTTGGGCACTACAAAAATAAACTGAATTGAATTGAATAAAGCAGACGTGGAGAGACTTATCCATGCGTCTCCAGTAGTACAGCTGCAGTACATCCAGAAAGCAGCAGCAGCAGTAGTAGTAGTAGTAGTAGTAGTATGAATGAAATAAATGACAGAATACTGCGTACCCTTCCAATTCTTATGGTCTGGATGGCCTCAGAGTTGGAGCTGTGGTCGTGCTCTCCCAGAATCACATGGTGAGAAGTGCTGCAGGAAATAAAAAGAAATATCGAGTAGTGAATATCGTGTTCTGAATCTATATGAATGAGTTTGTACTGACGAAACGCCGCAGTGGGCAGCAGTCAAAACCCAGTTCTCGCTGATGAGGACGCCACCGCAGAAGTGGAATCCAGTCCAATCCTGAAGAGAAAAGAGAAGAGAGACAGAAAGAGGAGAAAAGAGGGAGGAGAGGGAAGGAAAGGAGAGAGAGAAAAGTAGAAAAGAAAAGAAGTAAGAAGGGTTAGGAAAGAAAGAGAGATGGAAGGAAAGAGGAAAAGGGGGCGAGAACAGACATATTAGTTTGGACTTTCAGGACAGACACATCCAGAACAGATAAACATGCTGATCTTGGTCTTATCTAGGACTAAACCAGGTCTAAAACAGACCTGGTTTAGCCCTAAATTAGACCAAGGCTAAACCAGGTCCAATCTAGTGCTAAACTAAGTCTATAACAGGACTATTTCAGGTCTAATTCAGGACTATTCCAGGTCTTTTCCAGGTCTAATCCAGTTATAATCTAGGGCCAAAACAGGTCTATAACAGGACTGTTTCAGGTCTAATGCAAGTCTAAACCAGGTCTATAGCAGGACTATTCCAGGACTTTAAAAGGACTATTCCAGGTCTAATTTAGGTGTAAACCAGGACTATAACAGGACTATTCCAGGTCTAATCCAAGCCTAAAACAGGTCTATAACAGGACTACTCCAGGTCTAATCTAGAGCTAAACCAGGTCTACAACAGGACTATTCCAGGTCTATAACAGGACTATTCCAGGTCTATAACAGGACTATTCCAAGTCTAAACCAGGACTAAACCAGGTCTAATCTAGGGCTAAACCAAGTCTAATCTAGGACTATTCCAGGTCTATAACAGGACTATTCCAAGTCTAAACCAGGACTAAACCAGGTCTAATCTAGGGCTAAACTACATCTATAATAGGACTATTCCAGCTCTAAACCAGGTCTATAATAGGACTATTGTTAGGAATTGGTTTTCTGTTGTTCCCCCTCCCCTTGTGTTTTTCTGTTTTGTGCAGGGCTGCTGTGTGATGGGGGCGTGGCTGCAGTTAAGCAGCAGAGTGGCACACCTGCAGCTCGTTATCAGCTCCAGTATAAAGGCCTCATCTGCCTGATCTTCAGTGCCAGATAATTCCATCTCATGCGGTAGTGCTCTGCTCTCTCTGCTCCAGTATTATTCACTGAACCATACTTACCTGCATATCTGCCTCCAGGTCATCGTATCTGTGCCACTTCTGCAGTTCCCAGACCAGCCTGTCACCAGCCTGTCACCTCCACCAGCTAAAGCTTTGTACAATAAACTGTTTAAACTTACCTGTCTTACCTCTGCTTTGGGGTCCTCTCTGCTAAACCTAACAGAATTATCTGGCCATCATGGATCCCGCAGAGAGTGAGAATTTTAGACAGGCTTTAGCTGCACAGGGTAATCGTCTGACCCAACATGGCGAGGCTCTGAAAAGGTTCATGGACTCATTTCAGTGTATTGACTCTAGTTTTTCCCAGTTGGGTACTTGTTTGGATCAGCTCACTGCACGGTTGGACCAGTTCACCCTTCGACTTTCTTCTGCTCCTGCTCCTGCTCCTGTTCCGGATCTCCGTGCTGCTTTGAACCATTAATTCCCACTCCTGCAGTCAATTTCTACACCAGTGTGTGCTTGTTTTTGACCAACAGCCCCTTACTTATACCTCTGACAAAGCTAAGGTAGCTTTTATTATGAGTTTGCTCTCTGGTAAGGCTTCTGCCTGGGCAGTAGCAATTGTTAATATTAATTCCCCAGTCTGCAACACCCTAGATTCATTTATTAGTGAGATGCAGAGAGTCTTTGACCACCCTCTACAGGGGAAAGAGGCAAGTAATAGCCTCCTTTCACTCCGCCAGGGTACAGGCTCAGTCACTACCTACTCAACTGATTTCCGTATTCTAGCTGCTGAGACTGGGTGGGATGAATGGGCATTGCAGGGGGTCTTTTTCCGGGGTTTGAGTGAGGAGCTTAAAGACTAGCTGCTCGGGATGAGGCCTCTTCCCTAGAGGAGTTGATTTCTTTAGCCATACGTCTAGACAATCGTTTAGCAGAGAGACGCAGGGAAAGAACAGCTAAGAGAAGTGCACTTCCTGCTAATCTCCATTCCCCGCTGCCTCGTCAGTCCACACCTGTGCAATTGGAGCAATCAGCCCCCTCCCCCGCCCTCACTCCTGCTCCTCTGAACTCTGTGGAACCCATGCAACTGGGAAGGATGGGGCTCAGTCCTAAGAAAGCCGGCGCCGCTTTCGTCTCAGACTCTGCATCTACTGTGGCCAAGGTGGACATACTGTGGCCAGTTGCTCCTCTCGACCAAAGGATCAGGCTCATTCAGCCAGCAGAGGGGCGCTGGTGAGCCATACCCCGTCAGACCCCTCCTCCAGACGAATTCAGCTCCAAGGTACTGTGTCCCACGCCAATGACTCCTTTATCCTGCTCGCTCTAGTGGATTCTGGAGCTGATGATAACTTTATTGATTGTAGTTTCATTTCCCAATGTAGTATTCCCTCTGTACCACTGCCTGAACCCAAGAAAGTGTATGCTTTAGATGGAAAACTACTGGCTAGAGTCACTCATCGCACCTCTCCTGTGTCCTTGTTGCTTTCTGGTAATCATCATGAGACCATTTCATTGTATATAGTCAGCTCACCTGCATCTCCATTAGTTCTAGGTCTTCCCTGGCTTAAGTTGCACAACCCACATATAGACTGGTCTAAACAATCCATTGTTAATTGGAGTCTTTTTTGCCACAACCACTGTCTACATTCTGCCAAACCCTCAGCTAGTACTTGCACTCCGCCCATTCCCAAACCTGTGGATCTGTCTCTGGTTCCTGTCAACTATCATGACCTCCAGGAGGTTTTTTCCATGGACCGTGCCCTAGCGCTACCCCCTCACAGGCCTTATGATTGTAGCATTGATTTGATCCCCGGTGCACCTCTGCCTACCAGTAAACTGTATAATCTTTCTAAGCCAGAGAGGGAGGCTATGGAGACCTATATATCTGATTCACTAGCTGCTGGCCTCATTTGTCCCTCTTCCTCTCCAGTAGGCGCAGGGTTCTTTTTTGTTGATAAGAAGGACCGCACTCTGCGCCCATGCATTGACTATAGGGGTTTGAACGATATCACGGTCAAAAACAAATACCCTCTTCCCCTCATTGATTCAGCCTTTAGCTCCCTCCATGAGGCTGTCATTTTCACAAAACTGGACTTGAGAAATGCGTACCACTTGGTCCGCATTAAGGAGGGAGACGAGTGGAAGACTGCATTCAACATGCCTTTAGGACATTTCGAATATCTGGTAATGCCATTCGGACTTACAAATGCCCCTGCAGTTTTCCAGGCTCTCATCAATGATGTTTTACGTGATATGTTGAACAGATTTGTGTTTGTATATCTTGATGACATTTAGATTTTTTCCCGCTCGTTTGAAGAACATGTTCAGCATGTTAGACTGGTTCTTCAGCGTTTACTTAAGAACTGACTTTATGTTAAAGCTGAGAAATGTGAATTCCATGCCACTTCAGTTAGTTTCCTTGGTTTTGTTATTGAAAAGGGGCAGATCAAGACAGATCCAGCCAAAGTTAAAGCCGTTGCCGAGTGGCCTACTCCTGTAAATAGGAAGCAACTCCAGAGATTCCTAGGTTTTGCCAATTTCTATAGATGCTTCATTAGGAACTATAGCAAGGTCTCCTCACCCCTAACTAAGTTGACCTCCCTTAAGGTTCCATTTGAATGGTCAGCTGAAGCACAGTTGGCATTTGACAGGTTAAAATGTCTATTTTGTTCTGCTCCTGTCCTGTCTCACCCAGAACCCACAGCCCAATTCATCACAGAAGTGGACGCTTCGGACTCTGGTATAGGGGCTGTCCTCTCCCAGCGCTCCATTTCTGATCAAAAGTTGCATCCGTGTGCCTTCTACTCCTGCCAACTCAGCCCTGCAGAGAGGAACTATGATGTTGGCAATCGAGAGTTGCTGGCTGTAGTTGTGGCATTAAAGGAGTGGAGACTCTGGCTGGAGTGCTCTGCGCAACCCTTGGTGGTATGGACAGATCACAAGAACTTATCTTATCTCCGCTCTGCTCGCAGGCTTAATTCCCGCCTGGCTCGCTGGGCACTGTTCCTTGGCCGGTTCAACCTAACACTCACTTACCGCCCAGGCTTTGTCTAGACAGTTTGCTTCACCTGTGGAGGAATCCCCTGACAAAACCATTTTGCCCCTTTCTTGTATTGTCGGTGCAACTGCTTGGGATGTCGAGAGGACCATTCAAGAGGCCTTGGTTAATAATCCCCCATCTGATGGTTGTCCTCCATATCGCCTATTTGTTCCTCCACCTGCCAGGTCTGAAGTCCTCCAGTGGGCTCATTCATCCAAGGTCGCCTGCCATCCTGGATTCCATCGTACACATGCTCGTTCAACAACAGTTCTGGTGGCCCTCCATGTCCGGCGACACCAAGGAATTCGTTGCCTCCTGCTCAGTCTGTGCCCGCAGTAAGTCTTCCCATCGAGCCCCAGCTGGTCTCCTCCGTCCACTCCCTATACCTCACCGTCCTTTGTCGCATATTGCAGTGGATTTGGTGTCAGGCCTTCCTCCTTCTGAAGGTAACACGGTCATATTGACCATAGTTGACCGGTTCTCTAAGTCAGTTCATTTTGTCCCGTTGCCCAAGTTGCCTTCAGCATTTGAAATTGCTAACCTGCTCATTTTACATGTCTTTAAATTCCATGGCATCCCACAGGACATAGTCTCTGACAGAGGCCCGCAGTTCTCTTCCCAGGTATGGAAGGCCTTCTGCTGTGCTATGGGAGCTTCAGCCAGCTTGTCATCGGGGTACCATCCGCAGACTAATGGGCAGACTGAGTGAGCTAATCAAGACTTAGAAGCAGTGCTTCGTTGCGTTACTGCTCACCATCCATCTTCCTGGTCTACTCATCTTCCCTGGATCGAGTACTCTCATAACTCCCTGGTCTCTTCTGCTACCGGTATGTCCCCATTCATGGCTGCTAATGGCTTCCAACCTCCTCTGTTCCCTAGTCAGGCGTCTCATGTTGCTACTCCATCCATCCAACTCCATGTATGTTCAGCGGGCTCGGCGAGTCTGGCATCAGGTCAGAGCAGCTCTCTCTCGTACTGCTGCAAGGAACCAGAGATTTGCAGACCGTCGCCATTCCCCTGCTCCTGAGTATAAGCCTGGTCAGAAGGTTTGACTTTCCACACGCGATTTACCATTACAAACAGAATCTAAGAAGCTGTCACCCAGGTACATTGGTCCGTATGAAATAGATAAAGTAATTAATCCCACGGTGATCCGTCTTAAGCTACCGCCTTCCCTTAATGTCCATCCTGCCTTCCACGTTTCCCTTCTGAAGCCAGTCTCCTCTAGCCCTCTTAGCCCTCCAGCCGAGCCCCCTCCGCCCGCCCGGTTGGTTGACAACCACCCTGCCTTTTCTGTCCGCTGGCTGCTGGATGTCCGGTGTCGGGGTCGTGGGTTCCAGTATTTGGTGGACTGGGAGGGTTATGGCCCTGAGGACTGCTCTTGGATTTCTCTGTCCCTTATTTTGGATCAATCCCTTCTCAGGGATTTCTGCGCTCAGTATCCTCATAAGCCCGGCTGTCCGCCAGGTGGCGTCCCTTGAGGGATGGGTACTGTTAGGAATTGGTTTTCTGTTGTTCCCCCTCCCCTTGTGTTTTTCTGTTTTGTGCAGGGCTGCTGTGTGATGGGGGCGTGGCTGCAGTTAAGCAGCAGAGTGGCACACCTGCAGCTCGTTATCAGCTCCAGTATAAAGGCCTCATCTGCCTGATCTTCAGTGCCAGATAATTCCGTCTCATGCGGTAGTGCTCTGCGCTCTCTGCTCCAGTATTATTCACTGAACCATACTTACCTGCATATCTGCCTCCAGGTCATCGTGTCTGTGCCACTTCTGCAGCTCCCAGACCAGCCTGTCACCAGCCTGTCACCTCCACCAGCTAAAGCTTTGTACAATAAACTGTTTAAACTTACCTGTCTTACCTCTGCTTTGGGGTCCTCTCTGCTAAACCTAACAACTATTCCAGGTCCAAACAAGAACTATAACAGGACTTTTCCAAGTCTAATCCAGGTCTAAACCAGGTCTAATCCAGGTCTGTCTCTGGTCTCACCTGGAGGGACACCTGCCAGGGCCAGGAGTGGGGCACGGCCTCCTCTCCGTTCACGATGCGGGCGTACCCGGTGATGACAGGGGGGATGGCAGGGACGCCGCACCCTGTCAAACCAAAACAGGAAAATTATTCATTTTATTAGAAATCCACCGTTTTGTTTTCATGGCCGATGGCGATGGTTTAGAATCCAGAAAAACCAATGGTTGATAAATTCTGTTGATATTTTGAGGCAGATGTTTTGGGCCAATTTTTATTATTTTCTTCAAATTAATTAAAATTTTCTATAAACTCCTACTTAATATTTAAGATGTTTTTGTATTGTATTTTTATATATAAATCCCTGAATATTTTACTTTAAATCCAAGGCAACATTCTTAGATACAAAACTCATCAAACTCGCAATTTTCCTGTTCCAAATGTCACATCAAGAGCTCAGTTTTCCCTATGACACAGAAGCTGCAAAATGTGGAGCAGTTTTCACATCTGGTTAGTGACGGCATCAGAAAAAATGTTTAAAAAGGAACTTTTTTTTTGTATTTCAAGAAAACTCCGACACACTGTCGCCCAGTCAGGTGGCAGATCATTTCACTTGTCAAGATTAATCTACTAAAATAAATTAAATGTTCTTAATTTAAGTCATTTTAACTTAGCTACATATGTTTTTTCCAGTGTAATCCCTGCTTTGGACACTTATCTGCAGTTATCTGGTGGCACAGTTGGTGTTGTGCAGTTTAGCCACAGAGTCTGAGGCTGTAGCGGCCAAAATGTCCTTTTTTGGGGTTTAAAATATAAACCTGCTCTACATGATCCTGGTGTCACTATTTTTGTCTGTACATAAATTCTTAAAAAGGAACTCGACTCCACATTTGCTCCTACACTGCAAAAAAGGCCTATCAAAAATAAGAAAAAATACCAATTTTGTGGTAACAATGCCCTATTTAAGTGAAATTTTTTTGCCAGTGCAGTAAGAAATTTTCACTTACCAAGTAAAAAATCTCATCTTATTAAGAAAAAAATCTTAAAATTGATCTTTTAAGATGAATCTGCTTAATTCAAGTCAGTTTAACTATGCTAGAAAATCCTTTTTTGTAGTGTATGACTAGGTAGCCTCGATGAGCCTCACTTGACTGGAGCCGAACGCACTTCTTTTTACAGTCATATTGTGTCATAGCGTCAGGCAGTTATTTCCCATGAGTCTTAGCGAGAAATGCTCCTGGTTGAATAAAAACAAGTGACCCTATCCTAAAAATAAGGAATTAAAATCAGGTAAACACTCTTTAAAGCTCCAGTATGTAACTTTTCTCTTCTCACAGTGACCAGTTTTTCCAAACACAGTTGAGAACAGAGTGTGTGTCTCACCGTAGGCGGCGCCGGCGAAGGCGAGACACGAGAGGATCCACAGGAAAGCCATGGCTCGATCGTGATCTCCTCGAACCTCCTCGGGGCTTTTATGTGTCCAGAGCTGCGCCGTGATTGGACGGCTCGGGCGGAGCAGGGCTGTGATTGGCCGAGAGGAGGGTCCAGGAGGGTGAGACGGAGGCAGGTGTGGTTGGGATCGCTCCATCTGGGATTCAAATTTGGTCCTGCGTCGTCGTATGTTACAGTGTCTGATCAATGCTCTCGTGTTAAAGCAATCACTCGTTTTTTTCCTTATAAAATCCATTAACGGTGGAGGAGCAAGTCCGTTTAAAACTTTAAAAATGAGACAAGCATTCATAAGTATCTGATCATTTTCAAAGCTTTCTAACTTTCAGAATGTTACACTTACTTATAGATATTACAATAGTGATACTGTAAAGGCTTTTTGTCGAGATTCTTTGATGTTTTTTTTTGTAGAGGGACTTTAGGGGCTTCAGGACGGCCTCTGATGTTTGACCATGTGGTTTAGCAGTGAGATATGTGCCTGAATATTATGGCATGGATATAAATAAGCCTGTCATGGTTCAACAGAGCGTGAGAGCAGCTGTAATTGAGCCTTAAAGGAATAGTTTGTGTTTTTTGACATGAATCTGCATCAACACTGACTTACCTCCCGACAGCATCTGAGCCGAGTTCTTCCCCAGTTTTGGTGCTGACGAAAGTGTTCGGCAAGTTGTCTGGAGTCATGAAAATAAAGCGTTTTTCTTCAGACCTCATAATCGCTTGGTACTATTTTCTCTCTGGTCGTATCACTGCGCTGCCTCCAGGTGAAGCCAACGAATCCAACACTTTTGTCAGTAGTTCGGCAGTGTTTACGTGCTCAGACCGATGACGCAGCGATGTGAGAGAGCTACAGCGATAAGTACATAAGCCTGTATAAGAATATATATATAAATGGTGCAGACTTGTGATTCTCCAGGAACAACAAAACTCCTGACTTTTTCGTGGTTCACGTTTTGTGACACAAATGTCTCACTCTTTTGAACACATATTGTTTTGAGAAGAAAAACGCTTTATTTTCGTGACTCCAGCCAACTTGCCGGACACTTTCGTCAGCACCGAAACCGGGGAAGAACTCGGCTCAGACGCTGTCGGGAGGTCAGTCAGTGTTGATGTGACTCTGCTGATGGGAACGTAAAGATTCATGTCAAAAAACCCAAACTATCCCTTTAAGTGAGCCGACAACTCAAACTCATGAAGGTAAAGAAGATAAAAAGATAAACGTGTGTGTTTTAAATACAATCAACATCTGTCAGTTTACTTTTGGTTAAGTTAGACGATCCCTGGTTTCATTTTTATGCAGAGCTTCTCAAACTAGTCAAAGCTCGAGGAACCACTCACCCACTCACACCCATTCAGACACCAGCGGGGGTGAGGCGGGTAAGTGTCTTGCCCAAGGACACAATGGCAGCATTCATCTGTGGGAGCTGGAGTGACACGACCAACCTGTGACCCGTGTGTTTCTTTGTTATAATGTTAAATGTCTGTGTTTTACTTTTATTTTGATTTTATGACATTCGGTGCTTCGTTCCTGCAGTCGGAGGTCCCTGCCTGGCCCTCCTGCGTCCTGCATCCTGCTTTGGTCAAACAGTAGTTCCTTGCTTCCTCTGTCCCTTGGCTTCTTGCTCCCTCTGTCCCTTGCCTCCTCGCCTCCTCGCTCCCTGTGTCCCTCGTCGCCAGCTGAAGATGCAGAGGTGGTGCCTGCTCCTGTGCTCCCTGCCTCTGCTCCGGCTCACCTCAGCTCTGGTCCAGAACCTCCAGCTGGACCCGGGCCCGGGTGGAGCCCGCCTGGTGCACCCCCCGTTCCTCTCGGACGACGGTCAGTGCCGAAATAACAGAAATAACAGATGTGAGGTTTTGAAACATGCCTGCGGTCCCCTCTTCATATCTCTGCTTCTCCAGATCGAGCTCCAGCCCCGCTCTCCGTGGACCTGCCCGATGACCCCATAGAGGACCACTTCCTCCTGGACACCGGCTCCTACGATGAGGTACTTCACTGTAATCATTTAGTCACAAAAGTTATTAAGAGTGAATAATGTTCTGCTCTATTGTGTTACCTGTTTATATAAATGGACCTGCTGCCGCTGGTTCCTATTCACTTTATATTGAACCTGCTGCTGTGGCCTCGTCATTTTGGTCTTAAAATATTCATATTGATCCTGGGGTTTTATTTTTTGCTTTTTTATCCATAAATCAAGATATTAGCTTTAATATTTTAATTTTGCTATGGAGACGTCATTGCTCTGCCTCGAATGTTCCACAGTGTGACATTAAACAGCTCTACTTTACATTTATTCCATTACAGGTGGTTTTATAGCTCAGAAATACCTAAAAACAGGCGTTCTGACTGTGAGCGGCGTCGCCTCTCCACAGATCTGAACTGTAACTTGGTCTGGTTTGGTCTCTGTGAAGGTAAAAAGGTTTAATGTCGCACTGTGAAACATTCCAGACAAAGCAATAACATCTCCACAGAGAAAAGCATTTGACAGACCCTCCACTAGAAAAATAACACAATAAACCTTTAATACAGGGGTCATCAAACTAAGGCCCGCGGGCCAACTCCGGCCCACCACGGCCCTTTGACCGGCCCCCAGCCCCTCAAAAGTTGTTTTTTAAAATAACTTTTTGGCTGCATCTTGTATTTTGTAGATTTTTTCCATTAAAATGATGCTGATCTGAAGTATTTATATTTATATTAAAAGAATTATATGATGTATTTACATTCACAGCTGAATTTGACACAGAAGTTTTGTCACTTGAGAAGTTCTGCACGGGTCGGATATTGACAAACCGCACCCGCCCGTACCCATCATATCTCAATCCGCACCTGAACCGTTTTCAGGCAGAATTTAAATACAAATCCCACACCTGATCTGACTCACTATAAATACAGACCGACACCTGAACCGCACCCGAATGACCCAAAAACCCAACCCAAAAATCAGAGCCAAAAAAGAGCCACAACTTTATACTCTTCGCTCGCTAATTTTCTTTTCAGCTCCTCGTGAGCCATTTTGAGCTGCAGGACGTCACATGCGAGGTTTGAAAATGAAAATGGCACAGATTTGTGGGAATGTGCAGCAAAAACATGGATTTTACATTTAATCATCTTGTACAAACAACGGCATTTTTGCATTTCGCTCAAACACAGCCCCGTTTTCTGTTCGCACGTGATGTCTTGTAAACCGCAGATCAGACCCGCGCTCTCCAGCAAAATGGCTCGTGTTAAAGTACAAAAAGTTGACAGGGAGTGCACACAATGAGTGAGTCATTTTGGTCATACAGTTACAGTCAGGAGCGATAATGTGGCCCCCAGACAAAAAAGTCTGGTGGCCCCTGCTTTAATATAACTATTTAAGCTCTGTCCACCCTCCGTCCTCCCGTCTCTCCAGGACCCGGGCACCTCCCTGCAGCTGTCGGGCCGCTCCATGAGGGGTCCCCGTCGCTGTATCCTCCATCAGCAGTCGTGCCTGGGGGTCCCCGAGCGGCCGTGCTGTGACCCGTGTGACCAGTGCTACTGCCGCTTCTTCAACGCCATCTGCTACTGCCGGCGGGTGGGCCATGCCTGCTCGCCCCGCAGCCCCTGACCCCCCACCCCCGACCCCCGTACGGAGAGGGATTACCCAGTTTGAGCCGTTTACACAATTTGCCTCTATCATGCTCGTTGTGATCATATTTTCACTGTTTTACTTGACAGCTGTGGTGGATGAAGTAACGTATTTTTCGAACTATAAGTCGCTCTGGAGTATAAGTCGCACCAGACAAAAAATGCACAATGAAGAAGAAAAAAAACATACATAAGTCACACTTTTTAGGGGAAATTTACCCCAACAGCAGACATTTCATCTTGAAAGGAAAGTTAAAGAAGTTATAGTAATAAAAACAACCAAATACACTGCAAAAAAGGCCTATCAAAAATAAGAAAAAAATACCAATTTTGAGGTAAAAATGCCCTATTTTAAGCAAAATTATCTGCCAGTGCAGTAAGAAATTTTCTTAAAACAAGACGAAATATGAATCTTGTTCTAAGCAGAAAACTCTAGTTTCGAGAATTTATGGCAAGATTTTTCACCTTATTGGTTTGAGAAGGAAGTTAAAGAGGCTTAACCTGGACTGAGTTAATATAAAAAGTGCTTAGAATAAGTTGTAATATCGAGATAAGATAAATCAGGATGGAATATCCTGAAACAAGTCAAAAAATCTTGTTTTGTTAAGTAAAAAATATCTTTAAAAAGATGAATCTGCTTAGTTCAAGTCAGTTTAACTATGCTAGAAAATCCTTTTTTGTCGTGTAGAGAACAATCTGTGTATCTTTGTTCGTTTGTTTTTCAATATAGAACCAAAAATAAGAAAACGATTTCTTTATTATTTGTCTCTAAAACCAAAATGAAAAAACAGATAACGATTTGTTTTTTAATGTTTGTCACCTAAGTGCCACCTGAGTATAAGTCGCACCCAAACCACAGTGCCCCATTTTGTTACAGATACAGGTTTAAAAAGTAACTGACGTTAAAGTATCACATGAGAAAACCGACTTAAGTAAAAGTATTAAAGTACCTGTTTAAAAATGTACTTAAAGAGTAAAATAAAAGTGTTTTGCAGAGATTTTTTAGAACAATTAAAGGATGAAACGTACTGATTTTGATAAATAATTTGGCAGATTTTAAGTGATTCAACTGATTTCTTAATTTCTCTAGTGTTTTTTGCGTATTTTGCTCAAAGTTAGGTTGAAAACTCAAGGTAAATGTGTTAAAAATAAATAAATCTCAGCCATTTCAGCAGGTCTCAAACTATAAAGAAATGTACGTTTTACTTTTCGGTCCAGATCTAAAATGTAGTGGACTCGAGAGAACAAATACGTGTTCTCAAATGTAGTGAGGTAAAAGCAAAAATGACTTAAGTAAAGATTTTTTACTTAAATATTGTACTGTTACCACCGCTGCTCACGAGAAACAGTGAAAATGTTATCAGTCAGTCGTAGCTTTAGTTCAACGTTTATTCAAGTTAAAAAACACACAGAATATTATGCAAAATTGGCTTTTTTGAACTTTTAACCATGTAATAATGTTTCCCGCTCATTAAAAACATACACGGCCTGGCCAAAAAAAGACGCAACCTGGATTTAACTAAGCAAACAGGTCCGATGTTGCTGCAGTTGGTCAGGTCCAAGTTCAGCAACAGTGTGTGCTCAAGATCTTGGTGAAAAATGAATGCGACACTGGATGGAAATAAATCTCGTGACATTGCAGAAGCTTTTCAAAACAATGCCACAGCGAATGCGTTCATTTTTCACCAAGATCTTGCATTGATGACATAAAAAATAGTGTAATACGGGAACTTTCACCGAGACGTTCTTCTGTATTGATGCGTTTGCTCAGGTTTATTTGAGGTTAAGTGTTTTCATAAACGTTGGGCTCATATTTAAATAGAAATAAACATGTTTAAAGAGTAAAACACATTGACGTCACACCGGACGTAGTTTTAATTGCGTTGCCGTAGTGACCAGAAGCAAATTTGGTTCCGACTCAAACTGATGAATCACCGGATGAACTCAAGGAAACTCTAACTTATTCTGTATTTATGAAATGTTTTCATTTTGTGGATAAATAAAGAGAATACAAATGCTACATGTCTGTGCTGCTCCGTTGCTTTTTCATATAAGACTTGCCTTGTCTGGTAGGTTCCAGCATATGGCGTTAAACTCATCTGTCTCCATGGAAACAGGCAGGTCGAGGCCAAGTTACATGTGGTCAGATCTGTGGAGAGGTGACCTTCTCATAGTAAGAATGTGTGGGTTTTTTTTGTTTGTTTTTTGTTTTTTTTTCCCCCAAGGATGCGGGAATTATAGCTGTAATGAAAAAAATGTTGGATAGATAGACGTAATGCCATACTGTGGAACATTCCAGACCAAGCAGTGACATTTCCATGGAGAGAAACAAGTGGGATTGTTTAGGGGAGAGCTCGTTGTGTGGCTTATAATTGTTGTGACCACTGGAGGGCATCGGTAAGAACCATATTAAGTATATATGAGTGGACTGAGTGAGCCAGACTCCAGATTTGGAAATCCGACCGCAAGTATCATAGCAACCACAAGAGCCAATCAGGATCGAGGTTGTTAAATGTGCGCGTCCTTCTCAGAGCGGAGATACTCTGCACCTGCACGAACCGCTGGATTTCGGTGATTCTTGAGAAGGAAACTTTTAATTTTTATCATCAAAGTTTAAATAGTAAGTTTAAGTCATTGATTTATGTTCTATGTTTTGTTATGTGTGAACAACAATAGAGTCACAATTTAACGAAATTCACTTTATTTTATGTTAGTTAAGATTCTAGTACCGTTAGCTATTGTAATTGTTTGAGATATTTTGCCATTTTATTTCATAAATCGTCAATCGGGGCAGGAAAGTGGGATGGGAACTTACTTAGCAATGAAACGCACTAGCTGTCAATCAAATCTGTTGCTAACGGTAGGGGGAGGGACCTCGGGGGAATGAAGCCGTCTGATTGGTCCATTATTTATGTTCATATCCTGATTTAGGAACAAGATAACGAAATGAAAAATTCAGGCTTCTGTGTCACGGGTTCATACGAACAATTTAAGACGAGGCTCAGTGCAGCAGTTACGGAGAGAGGATCAATAAGATCTTAATGTGAGTCAATGGGAAAAAGGGAGAGAAGGAGCCGGAAGAGCCTCCTGGAGCACTTCCTGTTTGGCACGCGGCGGCTAACGGGTTAGCTTAGTCCACTCATATATACGGTCTATGGTAAGAGTCACAGGCCTAAAGTCTGAGTCAAGTCCCAGGTCATTCACCTTCAAATCCAGGTCGAATGCCAAGTTTTAGTCTATTTGATCAAGTCAAATGTGAAAACAGTGACTCAAGTCTGACTCAAGTCTCAGTCTTGACTTGCAAGTCCCACCTCTGTTGTGTAGTCATAGTTTTTGTGGTCAGTTTCTGGCAATAATACCGCAAAGAAGTGTAATCCTCCCTCTTTAAGTCTATAACAGTTGGTCTAATGAGTTTCAGATGCTTCATGAGTCATATTTAAAAACACAAAGGAGTCATGTGACATTTTACAGTGGTTTATTTTAGTGGTTTTTCTGGGAGCAGTTTAGTTGCTGGCCAAGATCTGGTCCACCCAGGCGCGGAGCTCGGTCACACGGGCGTACACCCCGGGGGAGGAGGTGCTGCAGGTGCCACTGCCCCAGGACACGATGCCCACCAGGGTCCAGGCTCCACCCTTCTGACACACCAGAGGACCACCGGAGTCACCCTGAAACACAACACACCCGCTTCATGTCACAGTTTTACTGATTATGAAAAACTATGCCTGAAATTGGATCTTTTTTCATAAGCTGAAACTGTAATGTACTGATATTGTCACAGACTAATGCAGTTTAAATGGAAATGAACCTAAACAAACATTCAAAAACATTGTAGAAAACACTGAAATATGAATTTATAAATGAATCTAAGAAATACAGAGGTCGAAACTGCATTACCACATTATGACTACAACTGCACTGAGGCAGAAGGAAGCAGGAGGTGTGTGTGTTTATATATGTGTGTGTGTGTGTGTGTTTATATATGTGTGTGTTTAGGTGTGTGTACCATGCAGGAGGAGTGTGTGTGTGTGTGTTTAGGTGTGTGTGTTTAGGTGTGTGTGTGTGTGTGTTTAGGTGTGTGTGTTTAGGTGTGTGTGTGTGTGTGTGTACCATGCAGGAGGAGGAGCCGCTGGCCCCGGCACAGACCATGAGGTCTGTGATCTTGTTGCCCCAGTATCTGGAGCAGTCGCTGTTGGTGAGCAGAGGGAGGGCGGTCTGCTGCAGGCGGGGAGGGGTGTCTGCCGCTAAAACACACAGCAGCATTATTATTATTATTATTATTATTATTATTATTATTATTATTATTATTATTATTATTATTATTATTATTATTATCTCAAGCTACTTTTGTTTTGTACAGTTTCCAGAGTGCAGCACAAACAGATGAACACAATAAACTAAGTAAAGTATAATCAGCACAGAGGCCCACAGCTCAGGCGCATCGCTCAGGTCAAGTGAGAAAATACAAAACAAATATTAAGAAAAAGTCATTTACGGTTGGATCCAAAATGAATAAAGTTTTTCGATTTAGTTATTACGACCTCTTGTATAACTGCGGTATAGCCCGCTGTATTACTTCTACACGTTTATGTCTCAATGACTCCAGTCTCTTCCTGTTTTATTGCTACGTATTTAGAAGTTATAGTACCATTTTAAAATAGTTTTTACTCTTTGTTATTGTAATATGATGTGATGTGTGAGCTGCTGTGTCCAAGTAATTTCCCCTGTGGATCAATAAAGTTTATCTACCACAAAATGTTTTAAAAGAGTGAGCCGCGCTGCTGTCTGGATAATGGCCCGAAGATTTAATTTTACACCATGAAAACTGTGTTTGTGTCAGGGTAAATATCAATGAAACAGTTTGAATCAGTAAATGTAATATTAAATCTACACTGGCCTTGGCATCTTGGATCTTTGCTGCAAAAATTTTCACTGCAAATTCTACACTTTTGTTTTAACTGTGGAATTTGAGGGCTGTAAAAAAATGTGTGCTGAATATTGAAAGGTTATTTTTTATATTGAATTTTAAACACTTTGAAAATGTGCACATAAAATAAAAAAGTAAATGATGTTAATAATGCTAATAATGCTAATGCTAATGCTAATAATAATAATAATAAAAATTAAATGATGTTAATAATGCTAATAATGCTAATAATAATAATGCTAATGCTAATAATAATAATAATAATAATAATAATAATAATAATAATAATAATAATAATAATAATAATAATTTTAATTCAAAATAAAAAAAAATCTTTCATAGTCATAGTCCCATATTTTTCCATTGAAACTGTCCAGTAGAGAGTTATATTTCTCTGGTTGTGCGGCGGTTTGTTCTCACCGTTGTAGCGGGTCAGGCCCCAGCCCGTGGTCACACACATCATGCCCCCGGGGAAGTTGTCTGCGGTCTCGGCCACACACACGGGCGACACTCTGGGGCTGAGCTGAGCCGGAGACGCCAGTTTGATCAGAGTGATGTCGTTGTTGATGGTGTAGGGGTTGTACTGGGGGTGTTTGAAGACCTGAGAGGCAGACAAAGAGGGAGGAACAGGAGGGGTTAATCAATCACTCAATCGATGAAGCTTTATTTCAGACTCCAGTGGGTCCATACAGCACATTTAAAAACAGAAAACACTGATGCAGGAAAAGTCTCAGTGCTTCTGTTGACACTGTTGGTCATGGATCCTCTTACAGAGGCTAGAGGACTGGGAGGGCATCTGAGACACTGCACTAAACTGGTTCAAATCCTATCAAGAAGACAGGAAGTATTTTATTGAAATTGGAAACTGTGGCCCTGACCTGTGGGGTGCCCCAGGGATCAATCTTGGGGCCCCCTTTTTTTGCAGCAATAATGTGTCCAACCCATAGACTGTTTAAAAGAAGTGGATTAAGTGAGTGTGACGTCTCCACAGTGTCAGCATCACTCAAATGAGGCTCCTGTTGCCACGGTTACAGGAGCGACTCTGGAGCCAGGATCCATACAGTATTTGGAAATCCGACCGTGAGTATCACAGCAACCACAAGAACCAATCATGACTGAGGTTGTTAAATGTGCCGCCCTCCTCAGAGCGGAGATACTCTGCACCTGCACGGACCACTGGATTTTGGAGATTCTTGAGAATAATAAGGAAACTTTTAGCTTTTATCATCAAACTTTAAATAGTAAGTTTAAGTCATTGATTTCTGTTGTTTGTTCTGTTACGTGCGAACAACAAAATCGCAATTGAACTAAATTCACTTTACTTTATGCTAGTTAAGATTCTAGTAACGCTCGCTATTGTAATTGAGATATTTTGTCAATCGGGGCAGGAAAGCGGGAAGGGAACTTACTTAGCAGCAAAACTAGCTGTCAATCAAACCTGTTGCTAACGGTAGGGGGAGGGACCTCGGGGAATGAAGGCGTCTAATTGGTCCGATATTTATGTTCATATCTTGATTTAGGAACAAAATAGAGAAACAAAAATTCAGGATCCTGTGTCGTGGGTTCAGACGAACATTTTAAGACCAAAATGACGAGCCCACAGCAGCAGGTACAGACAGAGGGACGATAAGATCCTAATGTGAGTCCACGGGAAAAAGGATGAGAAGGAGACGGAAGAGCCTCCTGGAGCACTTCCTGTTTGGCACACAGCGGCTAACGGGTTAGCTTTGTCCGTACACATATCCAGTCTGTCTCTCTAAAACCTTCAAATCAGGCCAGAAATCAAGGAGTAATAATGGACTCAGACTTGAACCTTAGCAGCCACATCAAATCAATACCATCTGCCGCCTTTTATCGTCTAAACAAACAGCACAAATCAAAGGTCTACTGTCTAAAGCAGACATGGAGAGACTTATCCATGCGTCTCCAGTAGTACAGCTGCAGTACATCCAGAAAGCAGCAGCAGCAGTAGTAGTAGTAGTAGTAGTAATTCAAGAATACTGCGTACCTTTCCAGGTCTCAGGGTCTGGATGGCCTCAGCGTTGGAGTCGCGGTCGTGCTCTCCCAGAACCACACGGTGAGAAGTGCTGCAGGAAATAAAAAGAAATATCGTGTCCTGAGTATCGTGTCCTGAGTATCGAGTAGTGAATATCGTGTTCTGAATCTGTATGAATGAGTTTGTACTGACGTAACGCCGCAGTGGGCAGCGGTCACAACCCAGTTCTCGTTGATGAGGGAACCACCGCAGAAGTGGAATCCAGTCCAATCCTGAAGGGAAAAGAAAAGAGAGATAGAAAGAGGAGAAAAGAGGGAGGAAAGGGAAGGAAAGGGGAGAGAGAAAAGTAGAAAAGAAAAGAAGTAAGAAGGGTTAGGAAAGAAAGAGAGGTGGAAGGAAAGAGGAAAAGGGGGAGAGAACAGACATGTTAGTTTGGACTTTCAGGACAGACACATCCAGAACAGATAAACATGCTGATCTTGGTCTTATCTCGGACTAAACCAGGTCTAAAACAGACCTGGTTTAGCCCTAAATTAGACCAAGGCTAAACCAGGTCCAATCTAGTGCTAAACAAAGTCTATAACAGGACTATTTCAGGCCTAATTCAGAACTATTCCAGGTCTTTTCCAGGTCTAATCCAGTTATAATCTAGGGCCAAAACAGGTCTATAACAGGACTGTTTCAGGTCTAATGCAAGTCTAAACCAGGTCTATAGCAGGACTATTCCAGGACTTTAAAAGGACTATTCCAGGTCTAATTTAGGTGTAAACCAGGACTATAACAGGACTATTCCAGGTCTATAACAGGACTATTCCAGGTTTCAACCAGGACTAAACCAGGTCTAATCTAGGGCTAAACTACATCTATAATAGGACTATTCCAGCTCTAAACCAGGTCTATAATAGGACTATTCCAGGTCCAAACAAGGACTATAATAGGACAAGTCTAATCCAGGTCTAAACCAGGTCTATTCCAGGGCTAAACTAGGTCTAATCCAGGTCTAAACCAGGTCTAATCCAGGTCTAAACCAGGTCTAATCCAGGTCTGTCTCTGGTCTCACCTGGAGGGACACCTGCCAGGGCCAGGAGTGGGGCACGGCCTCCTCTCCGTTCACGATGCGGGCGTACCCGGTGATGACAGGGGGGATGGCAGGGACACCGCACCCTGTCAAACCAAAACAGGAAAATTATTAATTTAATTAGAAATCCACCGTTTTGTTTTCATGGCCGATGGCGACGGTTTAGAATCCAGAAAAACCAACGGTTGATAAATTCTGTTGATATTTTGAGGCAGATGTTTTGGGCCAATTTTTATTATTTTCTTCAAATTAATTAAAATTTTCTATAAACTCCTACTTAATATTTAAGATGTTTTTGTATTGTATTTTTATATATAAATCCCTGAATATTTTACTTTAAATCCAAGGCAACATTCTTAGATACAAAACTCATCAAATTCGCAATTTTCCTGTTCCAAATGTCACATCAAGAGCTCAGTTTTCCCTACGACACAGAAGCTGCAAAATGTGGAGCAGTTTTCACATCTGGTTAGTGACGGCATCAGAAAAAATGTTTAAAAAGGAACTCTTTTTTTTTGTATTTCAAGAAAACTCCGACACACTGTCGCCCAGTCAGGTGGCAGATCATTTCACTTGTCAAGATTAATCGACTCAAATAAATTAAATGTTCTTAATTTAAGTCATTTTAACTTAGCTACATATGTTTTTTTGCAGTGTAATCCCTGCTTTGGACACTTATCTGCAGTTATCTGGTGGCACAGTTGGTGTTGTGCAGTTTAGCCACAGAGTCTGAGGCTGTAGCGGCCAGAATGTCCTTTTTTGGGGTTTAAAATATAAACCTGCTCTACATGATCCTGGTGTCACTATTTTTGTCTGTACATAAATTCTTAAAAAGGAACTCGACTCCACATTCGCTCCTACACTGCAAAAAAGGCCTATCAAAAATAAGAAAAAATACCAATTTTGAGGTAAAAATGCCCTATTTAAGTGAATTTTTTTGCCAGTGCAGTAAGAAATTTTCACTCAAGTTTTCTTAAAACAAGACAAAACACGAATCTTGTTCTAAGCAGAAAACACTAGTTTCAAGTATTTATGGCAAGATTTATCACCTTATTGGTTTGAGAAGGAAGTTAAAGAGGCTTAACCTGGACTGAGTTAATATAAAAAGTGCTCAGAATAAGTTGTAATATTGAGATAAGATAAATCAGGATGGAATATCTTGAAACAAGTAAAAAAAATCTCATCTTATTAAGAAAAAAATCTTAAAATTGATCTTTTAAGATGAATCTGCTTAATTCAAGTCAGTTTAACTATGCTAGAAAATCCTTTTTTGTAGTGTATGACTAGCCACCCTCGATGAGCTTCACTTGACTGGAGCCGAACGCACTTCTTTTTACAGTCATATTGTGTCATAGCCTCAGGCAGTTATTTCCCATGAGTCTTAGCGAGAAATGCTCCTGGTTGAATAAAAACAAGTGACCCTATCCTAAAAAGAAGGAATTAAAATCAGGTAAACGCTCTTTAAAGCTCCAGTATGTAACTTTTCTCTTCTTACAGTGACTAGTTTTACCAAACACAGTTGCGAACAGAGTTTGTGTCTCACCGTAGGCGGCGCCGGCGAAGGCGAGACACGAGAGGATCCACAGGAAAGCCATGGCTCGATCGTGATCTCCTCGAACCTCCTCGGGGCTTTTATGTGTCCAGAGCTGCGCCGTGATTGGACGGCTCGGGCGGAGCAGGGCTGTGATTGGCCGAGAGGAGGGTCCAGGAGGGTGAGACGGAGGCAGGTGTGGTTGGGATCGCTCCATCTGGGATTCGGTCCTGAATGGACGGAACAAATGTAAATCATTCACGAACACGGGGGACGTCAGGGCACGTTCTGAGACACACTTCTGTTCACGTTTATATCACAAAACCGGAAAACATTTGGAAGCATGTGGACGACAACTTCTTTTGGCTCTGTTGGTGATAACAACAAGAAAAAGGCCCAGTTTTCCTCATGTAGATATCACTGTATTCTTTCATTTTCTTTTCTCTTCTCTCTGATTCTCTCTAATTTAATGTCTCTCTCTATTTTAAAGTTTTATGATGATTATTTGTTTTGATTTGTTTGTGTTGTGACTTTGATGTATTTCTTGTTCTGTAAATCATTTTGAATCACTGTGTGTACGAATTGTGCTGTACAAATAAACTTGCCTTACCTTGCCTGACAAAATACCAATTTTGAGGTAAAATGTCCTATTTTAAGTGAAATTTTCTGCCAGTGCAGTAAGAAATTTTCACTTACCAAGTTTTCTTAAAACAAGACGAAATATGAATCTTGTTCTAAGCAGAAAACACGAGTTTCAAGTATTTATGGCAAGATTTTTCACCTTATTGGTTTGAGAAGGAAGTTAAAGAGGCTTAACCTGGACTGAGTTAATATAAAAAGTGCTTAGAATAAGTTGTAATATCGAGATAAGATAAATCAGGGTGGAATATTTTGAAACAAGTAAAAAAAACCTAATCTTATTAAGTAAAAAAAAATCTTAAAATTGATCTTTTTAGATGAATCTGCTTAATTCAAGTTAGTTTAACTATGCTGGAAAATAGTTTTTTGCAGTGTAGCTAAATCATTTGTCCAAGCAGCAAAATCATTTTACTTGACAAGTTTCTCTTAAACTAAACAACCTCTAGATTAAAATGAATCCAATTCAGAACGAGTAAATCGATCATCATCTGAAAACAAGTCGAATAACCTGACAGAAGTTTTAAAACCTCGGCCAGACCAGAGAAATGTGCCGTGTGTTTATTCGTGTGCGTTCATCCGACCAGCTGCTCGTCACACTGAAAACACAGTGAGAGTCTCGTCCTCCATGTGAAGCTTTGGCAGGTCGTGAAGACGCTGCTGCTGAATCCACGGTTTTATCACAGGCCCAGAGTCGGGAACTATAACTATCGGTCACCACCATCTGCCTGTTTCCAAACGTCTTCCCGTCAGCGTGAACAGAGCCTTGTGTGGAGTCCCTGTCCTATTTATGGATTAGTGCGGAAATGAAAGTGAGTTGAGTTTAATTTATTTCAGTACATTTCTGTTCTGTTTAACCCCAGTGCCTTGTTAAGGGACATTTGTGTATTTGAATGTACATTTATCATGACTTTGGCTGTGGTTTTTCGATTCCCATGACGTGTGTTTTGTACTTTCTGTATTTTTTATATATAGTATTTATATTTCAATTCTCTCTGTAACTTTTGTACATATACTTATTCACTTTATATTATTTTTATTATTATTTCTATTTTTATTATTGTTTATCTTGATTGCATCACACTTTTTCCCCTTTTTTACACTAAACTGTCCTGGAGCTACTGTGACTGTTGAATTTCTCCACTGTGAGATCAGTAAAGTCCTGTCTTATCTTATCTTATGTTACAGCATTATAGACATATGTGAGTTTCATCTCAATCAAACCCATTTTGGTGATGTGAGAAGTTCTGTCGACACTCAGCGGGTTCGGGAAATTTGTGTTTTCATTGACTTCCATTATAAACTCGTTTTTTGACCCCGACTCTAAAGGTGAAAATATTTTTTGGTGCAAGTTTGAATTTTTCAGGAGCAAACCAAATTAATTTCAGTAAAAATGAGTGTTACGGAGAGCCAAGGAACCCAAGAGCAGACACGAGTCAAAGGGTGTGGACGGGTATTTAATACAAAATATTAATAATAAACGATCCGGGCAGGGGCTGCAGGACACTGGAGCAGGTCGGAGCAGGGGATAGGAGGAGGTCGGAGAGGGGGACAGGAGGAGGTCGGAGAGGGGGACAGGAGCAGGTCGGAGAGGGGGACAGGAGCAGGTCGGAGAGGGGGACAGGAGCAGGTCGGAGAGGGGGACTGGAGCAGGTCGGAGAGGGGGACTGGAGCAGGTCGGAGAGGGGGACTGGAGCAGGTCGGAGCAGGGGATAGGAGGAGGTCGGAGAGGGGGACTGGAGCAGGTCGGAGAGGGGGACTGGAGCAGGTCGGAGAGGGGGACTGGAGCAGGTCGGAGAGGGGGACAGGAGCAGGTCGGAGAGGGGGACAGGAGCAGGTCGGAGAGGGGGACAGGAGCAGGTCGGAGAGGGGGACAGGAGCAGGTCGGACCAGGGGGACTGGAGCAGGTCGGAGAGGGGGACAGGAGCAGGTCGGAGAGGGGGACAGGAGCAGGTCGGAGAGGGGGACAGGAGGAGGTTGGAGAGGGGGACTGGAGCAGGTCGGAGCAGGGGATAGGAGGAGGTCAGAGTGGGAGACTGGAGCAGGTCGGAGAGGGGGACTGGAGCAGGTCGGAGAGGGGGACTGGAGCAGGTCGGAGAGGGGGACTGGAGCAGGTCGGAGCAGGGGACTGGAGCTGGTGACTGGAGCAGGTCGGAGCTGGAGAATGGAGCAGGTTGGAGCTGGTGACTGGAGCAGGTGGTTGGAGCACGGAGATCTGAGGCAGAGGGATAAGGTAAGTAGACGAGTCACAGGTAAGCATTTCAAAAAGAGCTGGAACATAACACTGACGGAGCAGGTATTAGGATCTGGCTCGGCTCCGGGGCCTTTAACATAATGTTGATTGCCGATAGGGCTCAGCTGAGGAGCGGCTCCAGCACCTGTCTCCACTCCTGCAGCACACGGGGGAGGGGAAGGGGGCGGCCACTCAGAGGCAGATCAGGTCACAGGAGCTTGAGGGGCTGGTGACAAGGGTAGGTTTTTCCAAATTGGAAAAATTGACCAACTTTTAGCCTGTCCCCCCTCACTTCTATTGTGACCCTATGTGGAAAAATAGCCACTTCTGTTGAATTGCTTCCTAAAAACCAAGGTTTTCCACCCAAAATTGTTTGGGTGTGTTGGTAGTGAGTAACTCTTCAAGTCTGAATAGTTAGCATGAAAAAAAATATTTCAAGTAGTGCTTGTGGGGGTATTTGAATCAGAGGCTTATATGAGCTTATAGAGAAATACGTGTATCTGAAGGTACATTTATCGTGGTAACATTGGCTGTGGTTGGTCGATTGCCATGAAAATTCACAAAGATGTGTATTTTCACAGGTTTTTAGACATATGTGAGTTTCATCCCAATCGGATCCATTTTGGCGACGTGAGAAGGTTTGTAGATACTGAGCGTGTTTCAGAAATTTGTGTCTCCACTGACTTCATTATAAACTCACTCTGACCTCCTCAAAATCAACGTGAAAATAATTTTGACATATTTTACTTTTCATTTCTCTGCAGTAAACCAAATTCACTTTAGAAACCATCACCCCACACATGACCACATTTGGACGATTTGTGCCTGCAAAACCAGATTAAAATAGGGAAAGTCACCAAAAATGGACTGGATGTGTCGGGAGTGAAAACAGATTTCAAAGAGTGTTTCTGTGGCTGAAGGGCTGAAGAGCTCTGTCCCTATGGAAAAACAGACGATTTGTAAATGAAGCAATAAAAACAAATAATTTGGGTTCCTTGAAAACGACAAGAAAATGTCCCAAAATCATGAAGATAAACATTTTAAATCTAGGTCTTTAAATGTGATGTTTTAACCTACATTATGTTGGTTTACATACTCTAATGTAGTGTAATTGAGGGAAGCAAATATGCCTTGTGAAAAAGATGAGAAAAATGAGAAGTTCTCTAAAAAAAAAAATTAAGATTTCAGGCCAGAGTAAGAAACTAGGGTGAAATTAGTGATCGAATGCACAGTTTGGGCTGTGGGCAGCGTGTTCAGTCCAAAATGACCTGGTTTGGGGCTGTGAAGCTGCAGATCAGTGACAGTGACTCTACTTCCTGTGGACTTTTCTTGGACCTCTTTTCTGCTTTAAGAGCGGCACGATGGCTGAGTGGCTAGCACTCATGCCTCACAGCAAGAAGGTTGCGGGTTCGATCACCAGGTCGCCCGGGCCTTTCTGTGTGGAGTTTGCATGTTCTTCCCGTGTCTGGATGGGTTTCCTCCAGGTTTCCTCTGGTTTCCCTCATCAACCCAAAAACATGCACTGTAGGTGTGGAAGTTGTGTGAGTGATGGTGGTGGTCGGAGGGACCGTTGGCGCCGCCTCCGTCAGTCTGTCCCAGTGCAGCTGTGGCTATAACAGTAGTTTACCACCACCGGGTCTGGAGTGAATGAAGATGCTCTGTAAATAATCCTCTGTGAAGCGTCTTTGTGACATCTGTCTGTGAAAAGCGCTGTATAAAAAATATATAAATAAACACTTACTTTAAAAATCCTGTATCTGAAGTTTTGCTCCACATTTCACAAATAATAATAACACAGTTTTGACTTGTGTCTAAACTAGAAGCGCAGAGTCTGATCTTTGAACACTTCAGAGTCTCAGAGCGAGTGGTTTTACTGTAGACAGGAAACAGCTGACGCCATCACAGCCTCACAGCTTTATATCCTGTGCTCCACACACAGATCCCACTGCAGTGTTTGAGATCAGAGATTTTAAGTCTCATCAGTTTCTCCTCGTGTCTGTGGTGTTTGTGCTTTTTGTCGCACGTTTAAAACTCGTTTAAGACCGAAAAATCCTGTAGTAATCTACGTTAAAAAAACACCATTACCATTTTTTTGTGATTAATCGCAGCTCTAATTATAAAAAAAATCACACCTTTTGTCTCACTTTCTCTGCCCTCATTTCTCCGTGTTCAGAAATAATGTTTGATCATGTTTTTTTGGCAAAGTCAGACACATGCCCTTCAGCAAACCTCCGCCACTCGTTACCACGGCACAGAGGAAGTGTTACTATGAATCTGAGTAAAGGCGATTTTAGAAATGTCCGTGAGCCACCTCCACCCCCCACTGGCCCCATGAGGCAGTCCTCAAAAGTGTCATGGCCTTTTTAAAATTACTTTTTGGCAAATAAAAACATGTCTGCATCTTGTATTTTGTTGATTTTTTTTTCAATTTAATAAAAGTTCTTTATATGAAGTATTTATATTAGGGCTGTTTATGCGATGAATCACACAAAAAAATCACACTGATGCTTTTCAACGCAGATTAATCACGTTTTATTTTGAACGCACATGTTCCTCTGTGGAAAGTGCGGATGGACCTGAAAGGCGGTGCAGGTTATTAGGTCAGTGATCAGGTCCATGCGCGACTTTAGATAAACTAAGGTCGTTTGCAGATATCACAGTGATGAACTCTCTTTCCACAGAAGCACAAGTTTAAAATACCATCTTAAAGCAAAACACGGGTTTGATTCAGCGGCAGCAACGACGCGACTGTGCCAACAACAACAAACCGAGCAACAATAAATTGCATTTTTGGTAAAATA
The DNA here is from genome assembly GCA_030686955.1 of Odontamblyopus rebecca. Taxonomy (NCBI): domain Eukaryota; kingdom Metazoa; phylum Chordata; class Actinopteri; order Gobiiformes; family Gobiidae; genus Odontamblyopus; species Odontamblyopus rebecca. Next base: position 38,817,769 of record CM060655.1, read on the forward strand.
TTTTGGTCTTTTTTGAAGAATAGTTAACTGTGATTAATTGTGATAAATCAAAATTCTAAAGTGTGATTAATCTCATTTTAAAAATGAGTTGTCTAACAGCACTAATTTATATTTAAAGAATTCTATGATGTATTTACATTTGCCGCTGAATTTCCATCACCTGAGAGGCTTTTATGAAGTTCTGCACATAATTATTATTAATGCATTTGTTATTAATATTATTACTGTTCATATCAACGAGCCGACCTACAATTTGTAATTTTTCACTCTCCTTTTCCACTGTCAATCACCAGATGTTTTTAACCTTGACAGTTTCTTGCCTTTCTTACCTTTATATTTCTTATGTTTGATGTTATTGTTATTAGAAAATAAAATGCACAGTGGCTGAGTGGCACTCACGCCTCACAGCCCGGGCCTTTCTGTGTGGAGTTTGCATGTTCTCCCCGTGTCTGGATGAGTTTCCTCCGGGCTCTGGTTTCCCCCATCAACTTAAAACCTGTAGGTGTGAAAGTGGAGTGTGTGCGATGGTGGTGGTGGTCAGAGGGGCGATAATGTGGCCCCCAGAGACAAACGTTTGGTGACTCCTGGTCTAATGTGCGTCTCTGTAATGCTTCACAGAGTCATATTTAAAAACACAAAGCAGCCGTGTCGTATTTTACAGAGGTTTATTGTAGTGATTCACTGAGCTCTTCTGTAGGGAGCAGTTTAGTTGCTGGCCATGATCTGGTCCATCCAGGACCGGAGCGCCGTCACACGGGCGTACACCGCAGGGGTGGAGGTGCTGCAGGTGCTACTGCCCCAGGAAACGATGCCCACCAGGGTCCAGGCTCCACCCTTCTGACACACCAGAGGACCACCGGAGTCACCCTGAAACACAACACCCGCTTCATGTCACAGTTTTACTGAACATCTATGAAAAACTAGGAGAACTACACCTGAAATGACATATATTTCATAAGCTGAAACTGATATTGTCACAGACTAATGCAAGTTTAGCAAAAATGAATGAAATTATTTACTAAAACAGTGTGTGCGTGTGTGTATTTGTGTGTTTATGTGTGTGTGTGTGTGTACCATGCAGGAGGTGTGTGTGTGTGTGTGTACCATGCAGGAGGTGTGTGTCTGTGTGTGTGTGTACCATGCAGGAGGTGTGTGTGTGTGTGTGTTTAAGTGTGTGTACCATGCAGGAGGTGTGTGTGTGTGTGTGTACCATGCAGGAGGTGTGTGTCTGTGTGTGTGTGTACCATGCAGGAGGAGACCCCGCTGGCCCCAGTGGTGTGTGTGTGTGTGTGTGTACCATGCAGGAGGTGTGTGTGTGTGTGTATGTGTGTGTGTGTGTGTGTGTGCGTGTGTGTACCATGTAGGAGGTGTGTGTGTGTGTGTGTACCATGCAGGAGGAGACCCCGCTGGCCCCAGTGGTGTGTGTGTGTGTGTGTGTGTATACCATGCAGGAGGAGTGTGTGTGTGTGTGTGTGTACCATGCAGGAGGAGACGTGTGTGTGTGTACCATGCAGGAGGTGTGTGTGTGTGTGTGTGTGTGTGTGTACCATGCAGGAGGTGTGTGTCTGTGTGTGTGTGTACCATGCAGGAGGTGTGTGTGTGTGTGTACCATGCAGGAGGTGTGTGTGTGTGTGTGTGTGTGTACCATGTAGGAGTAGACCCGCTGGCCCCAGTGGTGTGTGTGTGTGTGTGTGTACCATGCAGGAGGTGTGTGTGTGTGTGTGTGTACCATGCAGGAGGTGTGTGTGTGTGTTTAAGTGTGTGTACCATGCAGGAGGAGACCCCGCTGGCCCCAGTGGTGTGTGTGTGTGTGTGTGTGTGTGTGTGTGTGTGTACCATGCAGGAGGAGTGTGTGTCTGTGTGTGTGTGTACCATGCAGGAGGAGACCCCGCTGGCCCCAGTGGTGTGTGTGTGTGTGTGTGTACCATGCAGGAGGTGTGTGTGTGTGTGTGTGTACCATGCAGGAGGTGTGTGTGTGTGTGTGTGTGTGTGTACCATGCAGGAGGTGTGTGTGTGTGTGTGTGTGTGTGTGTGCCATGCAGGAGGTGTGTGTGTGTGTGTGTGTACCATGCAGGAGGAGACCCCGCTGGCCCCGGCACAGATCATGAGGTCGGTGATGCTGGAGCCCCAGTAACTGGAGCAGTCGGTGTTGGTGAGCAGAGGGAGGGCGGCCTGCTGCAGGCGGGGAGGGGTGTCTGCCGCTAAAACACACAACAACTATTTCAGTCCACTTTTGTCATCGCGCTCACGTCATTGGAGAGAATAAAAAACATAAATAAAGAAAAAGTAATTTACGGTTAAGTATAAAATGAATAACTCAAGTGTTTTGATTTAGTTCCTTACGTCTTATATGACTGTGATTTACATCTATCCATTTTCCTCCACTTATCCCCCGAAGAAAATACTGTGATATCCTGTATTTATAATACTGTTTGTTTTTTACTTACTTGTACATTTATATCATTTATGTCTTATTGCTACTTATTTAGAAATTCTATTACCATTTTTATTTTTTATAGTTTTTACTCTGTGTGAAGTGACAGAAAATGCTCACAATTTTGGAGATTTACAAATTGCTCCCATTTGCACAAACTCTGATTTCAGTCGTTAAATTCTCTGCTCTAAAGCTACTGGAGAATTTAATTTGGAGCATTAACGCCCCCTACAGATTGAAGTAAAATTTATCATGGGGAAACTTTTTTGTTTTTAAAAATTTCTGAAATTTTGCACAAAATTCCATTTTGCCTTTTTGATCCAAAAAGTCAGTGACATATTTATCAGCCGTGTCATATTTTTGACGGCGTTGCCATAGCGATGATATAAACTCCATGTTATTTCAATGGTAAAATCAATAAATCACACAGACTTTGGCTGATTTCACTCAAATTTCAATCGTGGGTTCAAACCCCGACCCTGAACAGACTGAAAATACAGAAATGGGTGCAGTAGCGCCCCCTAGACAATTTGCATGGAACAATAACATTTGATTTGTCATAGATGTACAAAATTTGGTCTCGATCAAAACACTCAGTGATGGCCATGCCCTAGTTACATTGTGTTGCCATGGCGACAAGCCAAAAATCTGTCCTCTCCAATAGGACGTCCTTACACAAACTCTGGCATAGCCAAACCAAATTTAGAAGCCAGAGGCATTTTAGCAATAGGAACAAAAATGTATATTGTGACCACGCCCCTTTACAAACCAGAAGTCCACCATCTTGGATTTATATATATATTTTTTATATAAATACGCACAAAAACTTTGAAAAATGGTAGTGTTAGGTGAGGGTTAGGGTGAGGGTTGGTTAGAGTTAGGGTTTGGGTTAGAGTTGGGGTGCGGCGTTTGCGGTGCACGGCATAGGCGCACGCGAGGGCCGATCATTGCCGCTTGTGGCTATATTTTTCCATTGAAACTGTACTGTATATTTCTCTTATTGTGCGGCGGTTTGTTCTCACCGTTGTAGCGGGTCAGGCCCCAGCCCGTGGTCACACACTTCAGGCCCCCGGGGAAGTTGTCTGCGGTCTCGGCCACACACACGGGCGACACTCTGGCGTTGAGCTGAGCCGGAGACGCCAGTTTGATCAGAGTGATGTCGTTGTTGATGGTGTAGGGGTTGTACTGGGGGTGTTTGAAGACCTGAGAGGCAGATAAAGAGGGAGGAACAGGAGGGGTTAATCAATCACTCAATCGATGAAGCTTTATTTCAGACTCCACCAGACAGAAAACTCACAAAACAGTAATAATGGTCTGTAGTCTATAAGCAGAGGAGGGAGAGAGAGAAAGAGAGAGGGTGATGGAGAAAGAGAGGGACACAGAGAGAGAGAGAGATGGAGAGGGGGCTGAAGAGCGAGAGAAATGGAGAATAGGAGAGAGAGATGGAGAGAGAGGGTGAGCAGAGAGAGAGTGGGAGAGGGGAAAGAAGAGATGGAGCGAGAGAGAAAGAGAAAGAGAAAGGGTGTGTGGAAGAGAGGGAGAGAGGGGGACAGAAAGAGAGAGAGGAGGGAGTAGGGGTAGTAGTAGTAGTAGTAGTAGTAGTAGTAATGACAGTAATAGTACTTATAGTAGTAAGTGATAGTAGTCGTCTGTTGTACATGTTTTTAGTGATATAAGGGAAATCTACATAAACGCAGGGTGTAGTAGTAAAAGTACTGTGTAGTAGTAGTACTGTAGAATTATTAGTTGTAGTAGTAGTATTAACATATCATAGTAGTGGTAGCAGTACTAGTTATTGTTGTAGTAGTTATAGTTATACTATAGTATCAGTAGTAGTTGTCAGAATAGTAGTAGTAATAGTAGTAGTAGTAGTAGTAGCAGTAGCAGTAGCAGAAGTAGTAGTAGCAGAAGTCCAGAGTAGCAGTAGTAGCAAGAATACAGTGAGTAGCAGTGTTGCAGAGTAGGCAGTAGAGTAGCAGCAGCAGCAGCAGCAGCAGCAGTGCAGCAGCAGCAGCAGCAGCAGCAGCAGCAAGGGCAGCAGCAGCAGTAGCAGCAGCAGCAGTGCTGGGTGCAGCAGCAGCAGCAGTAGCAGCAGTAGCAGCAGCAGCAGCAGCAGCAGCAGCAGCGGCAGTAGCAGCAGTAGCAGCAGCAGTGCAGCAGCAGCAGCAGCAGCAGCAGCAGCAGTAGCAGCAGCAGCAGTAGCAGCAGCAGAAAGAGCAGCAGTAGTAGCAGCAGCAAGGCAGCAGCAGTAGCAGCAGCAGCAGCAGCAGCAGCAGCAGCAGCAGCAGCAGTGGTGTTGGCAGCAGCACCAGCATAGCAGTAGCAGCAGCAGAAAGGCAGTAGCAATAGCAGCAGCAGCAGCGCAGCAGTAGCAGTAGCAGCAGCAGCAGCAGCAGCACCAGCAGTAGCAGCAGGCAGCAGCAGCAGTAGCAGCAGCAGGCAGCAGCAGCAGCAGTAGTAGCAGCAGCAGCAGCAGTAGCAGCAGCAGCAGCAGGAGCAGCAGCAGCAGTAGCAGCAGCAGCAGTAGTAGCAGCAGCAGTAGTAGCAGCAGCAGTAGCAACAGCAGCAGTAGCACCAGCAGAAGTAGCAGCAGCAGCAGTAGCACAGTAGCAGCAGCAGCAGCAGCAGTAGCAGCAGCAGCAAGGCCACACACAACACACGACCGTTTGCCCCGGCAACCACTATTGCAGCCACAGCGTTCTGGGGCAAACTGATGGAAGCGCAGGTCTAATCTGCGACCACCACCATCACTCACGCACACCACTTACCAGGGCAATGCGGGCATGTGTCTTGCCCAAGGACACTATGACAAGCTTGCCACTGGCGCCTCTGTGGCACCTGGAATTCTGTGTCTCATTCCACTGATCCATTCATTGAGGCCTGGAGATTGATCGATCCATTTGGATGATCGGCATACCACAAGGTTATTGTTAAGAAACGAGTTGTTGTTGTTAAGGTTGCTTGGTTAAGCGTTGTTGTCGCCGCTATTATGAGCGTTGCTGGTTGCTATTGGTTACAAGTTGCTCTGTTATATACGCCTGTTGTTGTTGTTGGCTGCTGTTAGTTTGTTGTCAGTTGTTAGTTGTTATTACACATACATTGTTGTCATGGTTGCTGGGTTGCTTATGGTTGCTTGGTTATTGCTGTATTGCTGGGTTGTTATTTGTTATTACAGGTTGTCATTGCTTGCCATTGCTGTCCATGTTGTTAACTGAGCTGCTTGGTTGGGCTGAGCCATTGTTGTTGTTATGCTGGTTGTTAGTTGCTAGCTTGCCTGTTTGTTTGTTTATTGCTATATATTGTCATTGTCAAGGTTTGCCAAAATCATATTATTGTTGTTTATTGTTGCTGTTGCCGTTGGTTGTTGTTGTTGTTGCTGCTCATTATTGCTTGTTGCTGTTGGTCATTGCCGCTGTCATTGGGTTACATTGTTTGCTTTGTTTTTTGTTTGTTGGTTGCTGTTGTCACAAATCTGCTGTCATTGTTAGTTGCTGTCATTACAGGTTGTTGGTTATTACATATTGTTGTCGCTGGTTTCGTCATGGTTGTTGTTGTTGCTGCTGTTAGTTGTCATTGTTGTTGGCTGTTGATGTTGTCGTTATTATAGTTGTTGTTACAGTTGCTTGTTGCTACGCTATTGTTGTTGTTGTTATATTGTTATTAACAGGTTGTTGGTTTGCTGTTAACTGTTGTCAGCTGTTATTATTACAGTTAGTTGTTGTCATATTTGTTTATGGCTCGTTATTGTTGTCATTGTTTGGTTGGTTGTCAGTTGTTATTGCTCATTGTTGTTGTCATTGCTTGTTAGTTGCCGTTGTTGTTAGTTTCTGGCTGTTGTTATTACAGCAATCATATTGTTGGTTGTTGTTGCTTGTCATTGCTAGAAAGAGCATTGGTTGTTATCATTGTCATTGTTGCTGTTACAAACATATATATATATATATATATTAAGAAAGAGAAAGAGCATATATTGTTGTTGTTGTTTTGTTGCTGTTACGGCTGGCTAGAGCTGCTGCTGCTGCTTGTTGTTGTTAGTTGTTGGTTGTCATTATATTATTAAACAGTTGTCATTGTTATATTTTGTCAGTTATATGCTTGTTGTTTGTTTGTTGGTTGTTGTTGGTCAGTTGGTTACAAGTTGGCTATATTGTTGTTGTTGGCTGTTGTTGCTGTCAAGAGTATTATTACATGTTGGATACATATGCTTGGTTGGTTGTCAGCTATAAATTGTTTGTTATTCGCTTGTTGTTTGTTGTTATTGTTGCTGCCATAATCATTGTTGTTTGTCAGTTGCCAATTGTTGTCATTATTATTATTCGTTGTTGGTTTGTTGTCAGTTGGTTGTTGTCATTGTTATTACATATTGTTGTTGGTTGGTTGTCATTGTTATTGCCGCTGTTGTTGCCGTTGTTTGTTTTGTTATTGGTTGTTAGTTGTCATTACTTGTTGTCATTAGTTCAATATTGGTTGCTAGTTGTTGGTTAGTTATACATTGTCAGCTAGTTTGTTATTATTATTCGCTAGTTGAATTGTTGTTGTCATTATTCTATCATAATATTTGTTGAGCTATTAGTTGTTATTATTGTTGTTGTTGTCATTGTTTCAACAGCTATCATTACAATTGAGCTTGAGCCAAGAGTTATATTACGAAAGATATATATTATGTTATTATTACATATTGTTGTCATTGTTTTGTTGTTGTCATTGTTGAACTGTTGTCATTATTGTTGTCATTGATATATATATTATTGATATATCATTGTTTATTGGTTTATTATTATTATTAGTTCAATTGTTGATATTACGATAAATATTGTTTGTTGTTATTATATATTATTAAATATTGTTGCTCGCTGAAAATAACAGCAGCGAGAGAGAACACATATATACAGTTAATATTATATTGTCATTACATATTATTATTATTATTATTACATTACATATTATTTAACATATGTTTACCGCCTGTTGATATTACATGTCATACATATATATTACATAACAGCATATATGATATTGTTGTTGTTAACAGTGAGCAGTGAGAGAGGCCCGGTCAAAGATCGATCAGATCCTCCAGGTCTCAGGGTCTGGATGGCCTCAGCGTTGGAGTCGCGGTCGTGCTCTCCCAGAATCACACGGTGAGAAGTGCTGCAGGAAATCACAGAGAAAAGTCCATTTTAACGAGTACAACAACCGCAGACTGAGAAACGAGACAGAAGTACTGGACAGAGGCCGAAAAAGTACACGAACAGAAAGTTACCTAAAGGGCCCATATTACGCTGATTTTCTGAGCTATATTGGATAATTTCAACTTGAAAACGACTGCGTCATGACATCACAAGGTGGAACAGAGAATGGTGTATGGAAAGATTAATGTTTTAATTGTACACGGTCCCCTTTTTAAAAAATAAAATAAAATAAAATAAAAATATCGTGTCCTGAATCTGTATGAATGAGTTTGTACTGACGTAACGCCGCAGTGGGCAGCGGTCGCGACCCAGTTCTCGTTGATGAGGGAACCACCGCAGAAGTGGAATCCAGTCCAATCCTGAAGAAAAAAGAGAAGGAGAGAGAGAAAGAGGAGGGGGGATGAAGAGAGCACAGAGGGATGGGGAGAGAGAGAGAGAAGAGAGGGGAGGAAAAGAGGAAAAAGAGAGGGATGACATCTAAAACAGATCAACTGATTCAAAAAGGTAAAAAACAAAACATTTTTCACACCAAGTACCACCAAAGAAAACACCTGGCATTTCAAATAACCTAGGGCTAAACCAGGTCTCTAAAAGGACTGTTTCAGGTCTAAAGTGGGACTAAACTAGGTCTAACCTAGGTCTAAACCAGGTCTATAACAGGACTGTTTCAGGTCTAAAGTGGGACTAAACTAGGTCTAACCTAGGTCTAAACCAGGTCTATAACAGGACTGTTTCAGGTCTAAAGTGGGACTAAACTAGGTCTAACCTAGGTCTAAACCAGGTCTATAACAGGACTCACTATAACAGGACTATTCCAGGTCTAATCCAGAACTAAACCAGATCTATAACAGGACTATTCCAGGTCCAAACCAGGACTCTAACGAGACTTTTCCAGGTCTAATCAAGGTCTAAACCAGGTCTAATCTAGGGGCTAAACCAGGTCTATAACAGGACTATTCCAGGTCTAAACCAGGACTATAACAGGCCTATCTCAGGTCTAAGTCAAGTCTAAACCAGGTCTATAACAGGACTATTCCAGGTCTAAACCGGGACTAAACCAGGTCTAATCTAGGGCTAAAAACAAGGTCTAATCAAGGGCTAAACCAGGTCTATAACAGGACTATTCCAGGCCCAAACCAGGACTATAACAGGACTGTTCCAGGTCTAATCCAGGTCTAAACCAGGTCTAATCTAGGGGTTAAAGCAGGTCTATAACAGGACTATTCCAGGTCTAAATTGGGACTAAACCAGGATTATTCCAGGTCTAAACAGGGACTAAACCAGGTCTAATCCAGGTCTAAACCAGGTCTAATCCAGGTCTGTGTCTCTGGTCTCACCTGAAGGGACACCTGCCAGGGCCAGGAGTGGGGCACGGCCTCCTCTCCGTTCACGATGCGGGCGTACCCGGTGATGACAGGGGGGATGGCAGGGACACCGCACCCTGTCAGACCAGACAACAAAACAGGCAAATTATTCGTTTTCTTAGAGATTTTGTTTTCACGGCCGACGACGACGGTTTAGAATCCAGAAAAATCAATGGTTGATAAGTTCTGTCGATATTTTGAGGCAGATGTTTGGGGTCAAATTTGATTATTTTCTTCAAATTAATAAATATTTCTGACAAACTCCCACTAAAGCTCGACTTATTACTACATTTAAGAGAGTTGCGTAGTCACGTTTTGTGTAAATAAATGCATCTTTGAGTATTCTTTAGGCAACAGAAATGTTCATAGCCGATAAAAAGTTTACATCAAGGTCTAATAGCGTGAATACTGACTATATTTTCACCCCTTTTTTCTGAGTAAATAAAAGGAAATAGCCCGGGTTTGCACATGCAGCATTTTCACTATAGAAAGTACAGTCGTTGTGCAGAACCGTCAGTTTTTCTTGGATCAACTTGGACGATATTCAAGAAGAAGGTTCACCGAATAATTCTCGAGCTCCTGGGACTTGTTTGCTGTGGCTGAGACTAGTTTTGAGTGGACAGCACTAGCTCCGTTCACATGCACCCTTTCTAATCAGATTCAAGCTCGACCAAAATGAAATTTGGTCATCTAAGCGGGACAATCGGAGTGAAAAACGCCAACAAATTTGAGTGTTGGGCCATTTAACATCTGTGAATTTAAGCAAAACTACGTTCTCCCGCACAGAAACTACACGCATTACTCGTTGCTTTGGACAATTATCTGCAGTTATCTGGAGGCGCAGACGGCGTTGTGCAGTTTAGCCGCAGAGTCGGCGCCTGCAACTGCCATATGATCCTTTTTGGGGGTTTAAAAGGTTGGTATAAACCCTCTCTCATGATTCCGGTGTTTTTGTTTCACCACTTTGTCCGTACATAATAAATTCTTCTTCCTAAAATGGAACTCGACTCTACATTGGCTCATGTAACCGCCGGCCTCGATGAGCTTCACTTGACTGGAGCTGAACGCTGTGGGTGAAGTTACACTCCACTTCTTTTCTCTAAGCGAGTAATGCTCCGGGTTGAGTTAAAAACAAGTGACCCTGTCCTAAAAAGAGGAAATTAAATCAGGTAGACGCTCTTTAAAGCTCCAGTATGTAACTTTTCTCTTCTCACGGTGACCAGTTTTTCCAAACACAGTTGCGAACAGAGTGTGTGTCTCACCGTAGGCGGCGCCGGCGAAGGCGAGACACGAGAGGATCCACAGGAAAGCCATAGCTCGATCGTGATCTCCGGGAACCTCCTCGGGGCTTTTATGTGTCCAGTGATTGGCCGAGAGGAACTGTCCAGGAGCGTGAGACGGAGGCAGGTGTGGGAACGCTCCATCTGGGACAAATATAAATCATTTACAAACACGGGGCATGTCAGGACGCGCTCTGAGATGCACTTTGTTTTAATATGGTCTTTTATTTTTGCTAATACGCAGTAAAAGCAGATCATCTTTTCATTGTGGTGCTGTTTCTTGAATTAAAAATGTGCATCTTTCAGCACTAAACGCCAAACCTGAGCCGCATTTGGCCTGAAGAAACATCATGGAAATTATGTTTCTTTGGCATCTCTCAAGTGTGGGTTTAGCCATAGACCGTATATATATGAGTGGACATAGCTAAAGCGCTAGCATTTCCCCATTGATTTATATTGGGATCTTATCACTTCTTTTCTTTGTACCTGCTGCTGTGACCTCATCATTGTGTCTTAAAATGTTAATATGAACCCGTGACATTTTCATTTGGCTGTTTTGTTCCTACATCAAGATATGAACATAAATAATGGACCAATCGGATGGCTTCATTCCCCGAGGTCGCTGCAGCAACAGGTTTGATTGACAGCTCATTTCGCTGCTAAGTAAGCTCCCTTCTCACTTTCCTGCCCCGACTGACTATTTTTGAAATAAAATGACAAAATATCTCAATTACAATGGCTAAAGTTACTAGAATCTTAACTAGCATAAAGTAAAGTGAATTTTGTTAAATTACAAACAAAAGTGGGCACATTTAACTAGACCAGTACTAGACCAGCACTAGACCAGTACTAGACCAGCACTAGACCAGCACTAGACCAGTACTAGACCAGCACTAGACCAGCATTAGACCAGCACTAGACCAGCACTAGACCAGTACTAGACCAGCACTAGACCAGCGCTAGACCAGTACTAGACCAGTACTAGACCAGCACTAGACCAGTGCTAGACCAGCACTAGACCAGCACTAGACCAGTACTAGACCAGCATTAGACCAGTACTAGACCAGTACTAGACCAGTACTAGACCAGCACTAGACCAGCACTAGACCAGCAGTAGACCAGCACTAGACCAGTACTAGACCAGTACTAGACCAGTACTAGACCAGCACTAGACCAGCACTAGACCAGCGCTAGACCAGTACTAGACCAGCACTAGACCAGTACTAGACCAGTACTAGACCAGCACTAGACCAGCACTAGACCAGTACTAGACTAGTACTAGACCAGCACTAGACCAGTACTAGACCAGCACTAGACCAGTACTAGACCAGTACTAGACCAGTACCGGACCAGTACTGGACCAGTACTTGACCAGTACTAGACCAGCACTAGACCAGCACTAGACCAGTACTAGACCAGCACTAGACCAGCTCTAGACCAGTACTAGACCAGCACTAGACCAGCACTAGACCAGCACTAGACCAGTACTAGACCAGTACTAGACCAGCACTAGACCAGCACTAGACCAGTACTAGACCAGCACTAGACCAGCATTAGACCAGCACTAGACCAGCACTAGACCAGCACTAGACCAGTACTGGACCAGTACTAGACCAGCACTAGACCAGTACTAGAACAGGACTAGACCAGAACTAGACCAGCACTAGACCAGCACTAGACCAGTACTAGACCAGCACTAGACCAGCACTAGACCAGCACTAGACCAGTACTAGACCAGTACTAGACCAGCACTAGACCAGTACTAGACCAGTACTAGACCAGTACTAGACCAGCACTAGACCAGCACTAGACCAGTACTAGACCAGCACTAGACCAGCATTAGACCAGCACTAGACCAGCACTAGACCAGCACTAGACCAGTACTGGACCAGTACTAGACCAGCACTAGACCAGCACTAGACCTGTACTAGACCAGCACTAGACCAGCTCTAGACCAGTACTAGACCAGCACTAGACCAGCACTAGACCAGCACTAGACCAGTACTAGACCAGTACTAGACCAGCACTAGACCAGCACTAGACCAGCACTATACCAGTACTAGACCAGCACTATACCAGTACTAGACCAGTACTGGACCAGTACTAGACCAGCACTATACCTGTACTAGACCAGCACTATACCAGTACTAGACCAGTACTGGACCAGTACTAGACCAGCACTATACCAGTACTAGACCAGCACTATACCAGTACTAGACCAGTACTAGACCAGCACTAGACCAGCACTAGACCAGCACTAGACCAGCACTAGACCAGTACTAGACCAGTACTAGACCAGCACTAGACCAGCACTAGACCAGTACTAGACCAGTACTAGACCAGCACTAGACCAGCACTAGACCAGCACTAGACCAGTACTAGACCAGCACTAGACCAGCACTAGACCAGCGCTAGACCAGTACTAGACCAGCACTAGACCAGTACTAGACCAGTACTAGACCAGCACTAGACCAGCACTAGACCAGTACTAGACTAGTACTAGACCAGCACTAGACCAGTACTAGACCAGCACTAGACCAGTACTAGACCAGTTCTAGACCAGTACTATACAAGGACTAGATCAGGACTATACTAGTACTAGACCAGCACTAGACCTGGACTAGACCTGGACTATGCCAGTACAAGACCAGTACTTTGGTACAACAAATACTTCAGAACATTCTCCATGGAGCCAGACATGTTTTGTGCCACTGTGGACGATAACAGCCAAAGCTCATGTTATAAGTGCAATAAAAACACGCTTTTATTTTGGTGTCTAAAATTTCTTCACACTCTTTACACAAACGACAATATCAGTCTCTCCACAAACATAACATACCTCCAATACTCCGGCGACGCTGCTCCCAGCCCTGCTCAAACACAGTGATTCGGTTTCGAACTATCACAACACAAGCCTAAAATTCTCCTAAAAGTGGCGTAAGAACAACCATCTCCACCTCAGTGTCAGCAAAACAAAGGAACTCATTTTCAGCCTCGCCTCACCACAGACGCGATCATTACCAGCACCCAGACAGAAGAGACAGCGGACGCTTTCAGACATCTCGGGGTCACAGTAGACGATGGACTCACATTTGATCAGCACATTATGGACATTTGCAAAAGAAGCCATCAACGACAATACGACGATAATCAGGACCCTCAAAGGACTCTGCGTTTCTCTGCATTTGTTATGACTGTTGTACCTCCAGCCCATCACGTTGTATCGTTTAGTTTAGTTTATTATTTATTTGTCAGGGATAATGTACAAAAACTTTCATCTCACAAAGAGAAGAGACGCTTTGGACCAGTTTAGCTAAAGTTACTTTCGTCTGCAGTCCCCGGGCGAGTCTGCACAACAGTAAAACAAATCACAACAAACTTACCATTAGTTCATTCATAAAAATACTTCCTTCTATTCCTATGGCATATAAAAATACACTTACTAAAAGGGTTACTATGCCTAAAGTGGTCAAAGAATACTCAATACAAATACACAGTGAGCAGTACACATTCAAAGTAAACACAGCATTAGGGCCAGTGTCAGCACAGTTGATTATATTATGTTTTTTTATGTCTTGAGAAAGAGTTTGCAAGTCTATAGACAGTTTCAGCCTGTCCGGGAGCTGCTTCCACAATACGATGGCTTTGTATGAAAAGGCCGATTGTGCAAAGGCCGAGCTTCTTTTCGGGACGGTGCAATTTTTATGAGACGTGGACCTAGTTGTTCGGGTTGTTTTTTTCCGAACAGTTGAATGAATTTCTTTAACAGAGGTGGAGTGATATTATTGACAATTTTGAAGGTAGTTTGTAAATTTAAAAATTGAATTAGGACGTCAAAACTTAGCATATTGTGTTTGCTAAGAATACTGCAATGATGATCCATCCATCCATTTTCTTCCGGTTATCCGAGGCTGGGTCGCGGACGCAGCAGTCAGCAGTCTAAGCCGGGACTCCCAGACTTCCCTCACCCCAGACACTTCCTCCAGCTCCTCCGAGACCCCGAGGTGTTCCCAGGCCCAGAGACAGAGTCCCTCCAATGTGTCCTGGGTCTTCCCCTGGGGCCTCCTCCCGATGGGACATGCCCGGAACACCTGCTGAGGGAGGTGTCCAGGAGGTCCACCCCAGCTGCTCCTCTCAACATGGAAGATCAGTGGCTCTATTCCTCCCCCTCTCTCTAAGGGAGCGCCCGGCCACTCTGCGGAGGAAACTCATTTCGACTTCTTGTATCGGTGACTTCTTGTATCTGGTCCTTTCGTTCCCCAGAGCTCAGGACCACAGGTGAGGGGAGGAACGTGACTGAGGTAAATCCAGAGCTTTGCCTTTGGGCTCAGCTCCTCTTCACCACAACGGTCCAATACAGCGACCGCATCACTGCCGACGCTGCACCGATCCGCCTGTCGACCTCACGCTCCATCCTCCCCTCACTGTGAACAAGACCCCGAGATACTTGAACTCCTCCACCTGAGGCAGGGACTCCCCACCCACCCCCCGGCGCCACCTTTTTCCACTCAAGAACCATGGCCTCGGGTTTGGAAAAGCTGATCCTGTTCCAGCCTCATCCCAGCCGCTTCACACTCGGCTGCAAACCACCCAGGTGCAATGATGATAATGAAATGGTTTTTTTCCAGCACCATTAGGACTTGGTTATCCAGAGATCTGAGTGGTTTGAGTTTGGTCTCAAACGCATAAACAAATTCAACTTTACAACATATAAACCATCACCACTACAGAGCCACATCACCCCCTGAGATTATCATGTGTTTAATGCAGCTTTAGCACATTTGTTTACATTTTACAGAATCAAAACTTAAAACCACACGGCTCATTTGCATAAACTGTAAATGCTGGACAAAAGCAGCTCTTTCCTTGTGCTGATGCTTCAGCTTCTGTTGGACTAAAGGACACGACTCAGTGGAATATGAGTGTTCTCTCTGTGACAGAGGATGTTCTGCTGATGGTGAGTCTGTTCTGTGCGTATGTCGCGTTGGAGATGTTCATGTTTTCAGAGATCGTATGAGTGCAGATCGTACGAGTGCAGATTTAGTGCAGCTCTTTATTTAACATCATTTCACATTATTTATGTCGGTCACTTTATTTATTTTGGCTTCTGTTGTGATGAAAAGACTGAAAAGTGTTTGTCTTTTGAACCAATGAGCACTCGACTGTTGCAGTAACCGGGATACTGCATATACCTGCACCAGGACCAAACCGGGATACTCAAAAAACCTGATCCCGAAACACTGATGTGCAGGTAAACACACTCTCTGAGGAATATAGTGATCTCCAAGGAGCCGAGACATGGGACTGTGAGGCCACAACTCCAGTGACGCAGCCTCGTCTCCTTACGCTACGCACAGCAACGATCCATTATCGATTAGTCGACTAATCAGGCTCATCCCTAATACTTAGTGTAATGCAGATGTTTGTGTTGCAGTCTTCACTATATGTTTATGTAGCACATTTGAAAAAATATATTGGCTGTGTTACTGTTTTTGGTATATGCTTGAGAGCCGCCGATTAAAGCTTGGTGAGCCGCGAAATGAGTATCGCTTCACTACAGAATCACTTCACCCTCTGCCCTCAGGACGCTCAGATGCAGGAGGGACGGCGCTGGCAGAATCCCGATGAGTGCACTGTAATGCCTATTGTAATGTGTCTGTTGTGTTGTGTTTTGTGAAAACTCATCTCTTTTCCCTGGCATTTACGAGCGAGTCAGTTTAGCTTGGCTTTTATTATAGTCGTCACATTGTGTTATATATGTATATGTTTCTTCTGCCTTTGTTGTCCTTTATGTGAAGCTCTTTGGTCAACTGAAGCTGTTCTAAATGTGCTATAGAAATAAACTTGAATTGAATTGTGTTGTCACTGTATGTGTACGGTGACCAGACGTCCCTATTTACCCTGGACAGTCCAAGTTTTGAGCTCTGTGTCCCCTGTCCCACCAGATTTATCCAAAGCCGCTGATTTGTCACAGTTTTATACAAGAAATGTCCCAGGTGTCCCTATTTTTGACCAATTTGAAACCTGTCACCAGTAAAGAAAGGCATAAATCGTCAATTGTTTAGGTAAAATCATAGTCCGTATATCTGAGTGTCTAAGTGAGTGTGACGTCTCCACAGCGTCAGCATCGCTCAAATGAGGCTCCTGTTGCCACGGTGCCAGGAGTGACTCTCGAGAGATTTGGAAATCCAACCGCGAGTATCATAGCAACCACAAGAGCCAATCATGATTGAGGTTGTTAAATGTCCTGCCCTCCTCAAAGCGGAGATACTCTGCACCTGTACGGACCACTGGATTTACCTGATTCTTGAGAATAATAAGGAAACTTTTAGCTTTTATCATCAAACTTTAAATAATTGATTTATGTTGTATGTTCTGTTCTTTACCAACAAAGAGTCGCAATTTAATGAAATTCACTTTACTTTAAGCTAGTTAAATTATGCTAGTTTAGATTCTAGTAACGTTAGATATTGTAATTGTTTGAGATATTTCATTATTTTATTTCAGAAATCGTCAATCGAGGCAGGAAAGCGGGAAGGGAACTTACTTAGCAATGAAACGCACTAGCTGTCAATCAAACCTGTTGCTAACGCTAGGGGGAGGGACCTCGGTTAATGAAGGCGTCTGATTGGTCCGTTATTTATGTTCATATCTTGATTTGGGAACAAAACAGGATCCTGTGTTCATACGAAAGTTTTAAGACCAAAATGACGAGGCCACAGCATCAGTTACAGAGAGAGGGACCATAAGATCCCAGTGTGAGTCAATGGGAAAAAGGGGGAGAAGGAGCCGGAAGAGCCTCCTGGAGCACTTCCTGTTTGGCACGCGGCGGCTAACGCTTTAGCTTAGTCCACTCATATATACGGTCTATGGGTAAAATACAGAAAAGCTGCTTAAAAATGACAAAAACACACAGAAAACGTGATTATACTGACTCACATTAGTGCCAAGTGCAGAACAATTTTCCTTGTTTTACAGTTTTATTATTACCAACCCAAAGCAGGGACGTCCCAGTTTTTTATTCTGAAAATCTGGTCACCTTATACACGTGTGAAATCTGTGTGCGTGAAAATGAATTTCCCATCGGGGACAATAAAGTCTAAAATCTAAAAAGTTACGCACTGGGGCTTTAACCGTCGAATATAACCTCACGAAGAAACAGCTCCTGACATGGCCTGGAGCTCCTGTGTCAAGAACATTTCCAAACTAAACGGCGTGTTTCTTTGGCATTTGGACTGCTTTTAATTTGGAGCAGTTCGTGGAAAACGACAGATGCCACATTCACTGACCTTCAGCGAGTCAGAAACAGCGCTCGGTGCCAGAAACAAAACAAACAAGCGCATTTCATTTTAAAAGACGAAGGAAAAAAAAAAAAAAACACCAAGAATTTTTACTTAATTTGCCAAAGAACGAAAGTCTGAAAATTTAAAACACCGTGAAATTAAACAGAAGTGCAGTGTCAACAGAACGCGGCGAAAACAAAGTCCAGTCAGGCTAAAAGTTTGAACCTGGATAACCGTAATATTAAAACAAACAAGGATTTCATTTTAAAGCTACAATGCGTAACTTTTTTTTTTTTTGGATAGCGAGCACTCCTGACACAATGGAAGTAGTTAAAGCCACACTTTGGAATCTTCATGGGATGCCGTACGGTGGAAAGTTCCAAGCGAAGTCATTTCCAAAGCGACGTTTCCATGGAGACGAACAGCTTCACCACCACCACCAGACCAAATCATGAGTCGGGTCTGTGGAGAGGCGACCCCCGCTCATAGTGAGAGTATGTGAGTTTGCAAATGAATGCTCTGTAGTCTATTTTTATGGTTGTAAAGTTACACTGTGGGACTTTACGCGTTCACCAAACCTCACTGATTCAAATGCACTCTGTTGTTGTGCCCATGAGCAAAGCACCTGAAAGTTACATCGTGCTTGTTTTAAAGCGAAAATTGACTTTTTTGGAGTTTTCTTCCATCTTATAATGTTATTTCTTCATCAAAAACATGCCTGAAGTGGTTTTAGATGTCATCCCTGCACGTCTGAGTAATTTAGAGATCTCTCCTGGGCCCTATTCAAACCCTCCTTACGCTCTCACACAACAGTTCTCCAAAAAATATACAAAAACATGATACAAAACTGCACAAACAACTGCACAAACCTGATGCGATGTGCAAAATTGCTTTGATTAGGGTCGGGCGGTATCCAAATTTTGATACCGTTAAACCTTCTCAGCATTTTACGGTTTACGGTTTTACTGTGACTAATTAAGAATTATTTTGTACCATTCAAAACCAGAAGAGCAGCATTATATTTGAAGATGAGGCACAAGTTCTGATCAAACCAAACTTTGTAGCATCAGCATCAGCTGTTTTTATCAGCGCTTATACTATATGCAAATGAGCTATGCGGCTTTAAGTTTGGTTTGTTCAAACACATTATTACTGAAAGTACAGACCCTTTTAGGGCAGGAGATTTGGCAGCGGAAGTGGCGTTGTTCCCCATTCAAGTCCAATTCATTCAGACTGAACACGGACAGTAGAAGATGAAGATAAAAAACATTTTACTAACAGCACCAAAATGTCTGGTTGTTCTGTGTGTGTTTGTCAGAATCGATATTCTACCAGTGGACTCAAGTTTAAACCTTTACTCACTGATCGCACAAGGATCTGGCAGTGACACTGTTTGTCAAAGTCGGCTTGTTGAGGAAATATTATCGATCTTTTGACGATAATCCTTTGGCAGAACTCGACAAACTGCTCCACTACAAAAAAGGATTTTCTCGCATAGTTAAACTGACTTGAATTAAGCAGATTCATCTTAAAAGATCAATTTTAAGATTTTTTTTACTGAATAAGATGATTTTTTTTTACTTGTTTCAAGATCTTCCATCCTGATTTATCTTATCTCGATATTACAACTTATTCTAAGCACTTTTTATATTAACTCAGTCCAGGTTAAGCCTCTTTAACTTCCTTCTCAAACCAATAAGGTGAAAAATCTTGCACTTGAAACACTTGAAACACTTGAAACTCGTGTTTTCTGCTTAGAACAAGATTCATATTTCGTCTTGTTTTAAGAAAACTTGGTAAGTGAAAATTTCTTACTGCACTGGCAGATAATTTCACTTAAAATAGGGCATTTTTACCTCAAAATTGATATTTTTTTCTTATCTTTTGATAGGATTTTTTTGCAGTGTGAGTTCTGCCGTACTTCTGTTGCCAAAATGGCCAAATGAGCCCACGTCATCACTGTTTACTGACACTAAAAGGGTCCATATAATGAGCAGGGCACCGGAAATGTAGAGCGGTGGTTGAGAGGACGATTCACAGCCCTTGTTGTCTGCATCACTGTCTGCGTCTTTTTGATGTGTAGTTAGAAAGTTTTGGAGGGTTTTTTTTTTCTTGAAAATTTTGGAGGTGCACGTCGGTCGACTTGGATGCTGTGTATGTCGTTTTGACGCAGATCCATAAATTGGGCTTTAGCGTCTCCTCCGTGAAAGTCTGACTTCGCCCTCGGGAACTTTCTCTTCTTCAGCCTCGTCCCCTCTCGACTCTCGGCTTCAATAAAACGTCTCCGTCACAAACTTTTGGGCTCAGCGTCGCACACGAAGCGTCAGGTTTTTTTCTTCTTCCTGCTGCGTGTGGATGGAAATCTCCAAGCGGAACCACGTTTGGAGAGGAGAGAGAGCGGAGGGAGGAAAGTCCTGCTGTGGTTTTAGGTCCTGATGCAGATTTTTTAAATGACGATGATGAAACTGACACCGATGCTACTTTTTGATACCGCGGGATACTGAATAACTGTATTACCGTCCAACCCTAGTTTTAATAATGGGGAGTGAAAAACAAAACAATTAAACATTTCAAAACAATAAAAGGTCTAAAATCTAAATATATGAAGTTCGAATGAATCAGAAAAAGTTCCACTCACTCCAAACTATTTTGTGTGTAATAGAAAACGATAATGACTTTTCTCCTTTAGGTTTGACACCCGGGACATTGACTAATCCTTCTTTTCTGTCTGTCAAAATTCCAATTCCCTTTCAAATCTGTTCTGTTTAAGTTTTCATTTTCATCCAGAAACGCCGAAGAACAAAGTGACAGTTGTTTTGTGTTTATAATCGCGTCCGCGGAGCTGCTGGACCCCGTTTTTACCAAGGTCAGACGGGCGTGAGTTAAAGACTCATTTACTCAACGCTGAATTAACCTCGAGTCCACAAACACATTTCAGCTTCCATCAAAAAAGCTGCAAATTCCGTTGGTGAAAAGCGTCCGCAGCTTCCGACCTTCAGGGAAACGGTGGAACTAAATGGACTAAACGTGACCAGTTTAAAAAGGCCCATTCAAAACGATGAGTCTAACGGTGTCATTTTATTGTATTTATTTGCACTTTGGCAGAGAAATGGAGTCCTGGAAAGATTAAAAAGTGAAGTGGAAAGTGCTCGCTGTCACCTGAAGAGACAAAACGAGAGATTTTTACCGTTTTAACTTTGGAAATGCTCAAGGTTTTGAAGTGAAAGCTTTGGTTTGCATAAAAATCAAACACTCAAACGTCCTGTACCAGATTCTTTTCTTTCATGTTTGATCAAAATGCCCCAGTCGTTCATTCGTTTTTTAAAATAAAACCAAAAATAAGAAATGGGAAAACGTCTTTTCTTCATGATTTGTCTCCAAAACCAAAATGAAACAGAGAACGATTCGTTTTTTCAGTTTTTCGATTTTGTTTCCCAAGTACGAACTGGATCAGGACTAAACCAGGTCCAAACCAGGTCCAAACCTGGTTTAAACCAGGACTAAACCAGGACTGAACCAGGTCTAAACCAGGAATGAACTAGGTCCTGGTTTAGTCCTGGTTTAGACCTAGTTCAGTCCTGGTTTAGTCCTGGTTTAGACCTAGTTCAGTCCTGGTTCAGTCCTGGTTTAGACCTAGTTCAGTCCTGGTTTAGTCCTGGTTTAGACCTGGTTCAGTCCTGGGTCAATTCTAGTTTAAACCTGGTTTAGACCTGGTTTAGTCCTTGTTTAGTCCTGGTTCAATTCTAGTTTAGACCTGGTATAGTCCTGGTTCAGTCCTGGTTTAGACCTGTTTTAGACCTGGTTCAGTCCTGGTATAGTCCTGGTTCAGTCCTGGTTTAGACCTGTTTTAGACCTGGTTCAGTCCTGGTTCAATTCTAGTTTAAACCTGGTTTAGATCTGGTTTAGTCCTGGTTTAGACCTGGTTTAGACCTGGTTCAGTCCTGGTTTAGACCTGGTTTAGACCTTGTTTAGAAAAAAATTGAAAAACGAATAATTATCCGTTTTTTCATTTTGATTTTGGAGACAAATAATGAAGAAAATAATTTGTTTTGTTTTATTTTGAAAAAAGAATGAACAAATGAAACACAGATTATATTCAGGGCCGTCAACAGAAATTTGGGGGCCCGGGGCAGAAAGCCTCATATGGGCCCCCCTCTGGATATATCGTATAAGCAGCTCTGGAGGTCAACGATGAATTAACCTCGAGTCCACAAACACATTTCTGTTTCTGCCAAAAAAACTGCAAATTCCGTTGGTGAAAAGCGTCCGCAGCTTCCGACCTTCAGGGAAACGGTGGAACTAAATGGACTAAACGTGACCAGTTTAAAAAGGCCCATTCAAAACGACGAGTCTAACGGTGTCATTTTATTGTATTTATTTGCACTTTGGCAGAGAAATGGAGTCCTGGAAAGATTCAAAAGTGAAGTGGAAAGTGCTCGCTGTCACCTGAAGAGACAAAACGAGAGATTTTTACCGTTTTAATTTAGGTAATGCTCAAGGTTTTGAAGGGAAAGCTTTGGTTTGCATAAAAATCAAACACTCAAACGTCCTGTACCAGATTCTTTTCTTTCATGTTTGATCAAAATGTTTCTTGCCCCAGTACAGAAATATTCAATTATTTGTTTTTCAATATAAAAGCAAAAATAAGAAAACGAAAAACTGAACTCTTTTCTTCATTATTTGTCTCCAAAACTAAAATGAAAAAACGATTTGTTCTTTTGATTTTGTTTCCCGTTTACCAACTGCCGAGCCCATCGCCAGGACTGGACTAGGACTAAACCAGGTCCAAACCAGGTCCAAACCAGGTATAGGTTTAGTTCTGGTTCTGTCCTAGTTCAGTCCTGGTTTAGACCTGGTTTAGTCCTGGCTTAGTCCTGGTTTAAATCTGGTTTAATCCTGGTTTAGTCCTAGGTCAGTCCTGGTTTAGATTTAGTTTAGACTTGGATCAGTCCTGGTCCAGTCTTGGTTCAGTCCTGGTTTAGACCTGGTTTAGGCCTGGTTCAGTCCAGGTTTATTCCAAGTTCCGTCCAGGTCCAGTCCAGGTTCAGTACAGTCCAGGTTCAGTCCAGTTCAATCCAGGTCCAGTCCCGGTCCAGTCCAGGTCCACTCCAGGCTCAGTCCAGGTTCAGTCCAGGTTAATTCCAGACCCAATCCAGGTCCGGTCCAGGTTCAGTCCAGGTCCAATCCAGGTTCACTCCAGATCCAATCCAGGTCCAGTCCAGGTTCAGTCCAGGTCCAGTCCAGGTCCTGTCCAGGTCCAGTCCAGGTCCAGTCCAGGTTCTGTCCAGGCTCAGTCCAGGTTCTGTCCAGGTCCAGTCCAGGTCCTGTCCAGGTCCAGTCCAGGCTCAGTCCAGGTTCTGTCCGGGGTCAGTCCAGGTTCAGTCCAGGTCTAGTCCAGGTTCAGTCCAGGTCCAGTCCAGGTTCTGTCCAGGTCCAGTCCAGGTTCTGTCCAGGTCCAGTCCAGGTCCAGTCCAGGTCCAGTCCAGGTCCAGTCCAGGTCCAGTCCAGGTCCAGTTCACTTAACACTTCTTACCGAGGGGTTATTTTACTTCTTCGCGGTATTAACTTCTAACACTCGACATATTTCTACCACCTTGTTGCCCTTTAATATTTTGAATGGTACATTTCTGCTCCCTGTGCTAAGTCGCTCCACCTTCAGAGCACAGTCGCATTACAGTCGGCCTACAGCTCCTATACTGAAGCTACAACACATCACATCAGGTTTGGGAAGTTGTTTTGTGCAGTTTTGTATCATGTTTTTGTTTATTTATGGGGAATTATCGTGTGAGAGGACCGAGAGATCGCTAAATTACTCAAACATGCAAAAAATAAAAAAAATAAAAGCTCTTTGGGCGTGTTTGTGATGAGGAAACAACGTAATAAGATGATATTTTTAAAACAAATAAGGACAAATACGACAGTGAAATTTGATCTTATTGAAACTTTATTGAGTTCCTTTGCTCGTCGTGGCTCAGGTGTTGCAGCTCACTCGTCTGGATCCGGTCCAGGTCCAGGTCCAGGTCCAGGTCTGGCTCAGGTTTAGTTGGAGGCCAGGGTCTGGTCCACCCACGCCCTGAGCTTGGTGACGCGGGCGTAGACGGCGGGGGTGGAGGTGGAGCATCGGCTGCTGCCCCAGGACACGATACCCACCAGGGTCCAGGCGTTGTCCTTCTCGCAGACCAGAGGGCCACCGGAGTCACCCTGAGACGCACAAACACACTCGGGTTTAGGGTTTCGCACAGAAACGGGCAAAAGTGTGACTAGAACTTCAATAAATCTTAGTATTTTAGAGGTGGAGCGTGGAATTCCCTCAGCGTGTAAGAGGTGCTCCAACTCCAGTGTGTTATTCTGTAGTAAAGACCCTTTCATTTGGAATACGGTTGGATTATATATTGTGTTCACCATGCAGGAAGTGGCTCCAGCTCCAGTATAGTATTCTACAGTATAGTATAGTATAGTGTATAGTGTTATATTGTGTTCACCATGCAGGAAGTGGCTCCAGCTCCTCCAGCGCAGATCATCACGTCGCTGATTTGCTGGCTGCCCCAGTGTTTCTTGCACTGGTCGTTGGACAGAAGGGGCAGAGCGGCCTGCTGCAGCTTGTTGGGGGTGCTGGGAGCTGCAACACAGAGTCAAGTTCAGCTTTCTGGAAAATTATCCGTCACAATCTGTTAAAGCTCATTAGCAAAATGTTGTTTTTAAGGAGTCCTTGTTTAGTTAGCCCTGGCCTTCGACTCTCCTGAGGCAAGACGCAGAAAGTATCGTAAACATATGAGAGAAGGTCGCGCTGGTCTGGTTTAGCCCCGATTTGGTCCTGGTTTAGTCCTGCTTTAGTCCTGGTTACGGTCTGGTTCAGTCCTAGTTTAGCTCTGGTTCAGTCCTGCTTTAGTCCTGCTTTAGCTCTGGTTCAGTCCTGGTTCAGTCCTGTTTTAGTCCTGGTTCTACTCCTGGTTTAACCCTGGTTCAGTCCTGGTTCAGTCCTCATTCAGTCCTGGTTTAGTCCTGCTTTAGCCCTGGTTACAGTCTGGTTCAGTCCTGGTTCAGTCCTGCTTTAGCCCTGGTCCTGCTCCTGGTCTAGTCCTGGTTCAGTCCTACTTTAGCCCTGCTTTAGTCCTGGTTCAGTCCTGGTTCAGTCCTGGTTCAGTCCTGCTTTAGCCCTGGTCCTGCTTGTGGTCTAGTCCTGGTTCAGTCCTGCTTTAGTCCTGCTTTAGCTCTGGTTCAGTCCTGGTTCAGTCCTGGTATTAGCCCTGCTTTAGTCCTGGTTCTACTCCTGGTTTAACCCTGGTTCAGTCCTGGTTCAGTCCTGCTTTAGCCCTGCTTTAGTCCTGGTTCAGTCCTGGTTCAGTCCTGGTTCAGTCCTGCTTTAGCCCTGGTCCTGCTCCTGGTGTAGCCCTGGTTCAGTCCTGTTTTAGTCCTGGTTTTAGCCCTGATTCAGTCCTGCTTTAGTCCTGGTCCTGGTCCTGGTCTAGTCCTCGTTCAGTCCTGGTTTAGTCCTGCTTTAGCCCTGGTCCTGCTCCTGGTGTAGCCCTGGTTCAGTCCTGTTTTAGTCCTGGTTTTAGCCCTGGTTCAGTCCTGTTTTAGTCCTGGTTTTAGCCCTGATTCAGTCCTGCTTTAGCCCTGGTCCTGCTCCTGGTGTAGCCCTGGTTCAGTCCTGCTTTAGTCCTGGTCCTGGCCTCACCGTTGTAGCGGGTCAGGCCCCACCCGGAGGTCACGCAGGTCATGCCGGCGCTGTAGACGTCGCTGGACTCGGCCACGCACACGGGGGACACGGTCTGGCCCATGCGCGCGGGGGTGGATAGCTTGATCAGGGTGATGTCGTTGTTGATGGTGCGGGGGTTCCAGTTGGGGTGAGTGAACACCTTCGGGACACAGAGGACGCCGGTGAGATTCAGCTCAGAACAAATATTACGCGTTATTTATGTATGATTTAATATCCCGGGTGGTAATAACTCCTTTTTTCTGCTGCTTTTTTCCTTGAGCGTCTCATAATGTGTGGAGTTTTATTCATGCACAGCTGTTCAGGAGTGATTTGAAGCATAAATAATAGTCGCTTAACACAACTGGATCTCTGTTTTAAGAAAATAAGTGCTGTTTTCGGTCCGTACGCTGGTATCGCTTGGCATCGGGCATCGGTAAATACTTAAAGTCAAAGTTTTTATATTGGTATCGGTTCTTTAAAGCATCAGAATCTAAGTATGTGCTGCTTCCTGTGGCCTCTGCAGTCTCAAGTACTATGTGACATCACCCATCGCCCCTTTCAGCTGAAGAGTCGTTTGAAATGTGGTTGTGGGCAGAGTTTTAGGCGTTTAGTGTCACTTTTAGACGCTCGAACGCCAAACTCTTTAGACACCAACTGAGTCCGTCTTTCCAGAGGCGCGATCCAACACCGGGACCTGCGGGTGTGACGCCCCCCGCTGGCATTAACGGCACATACTGAACTGTTTAAACCCAAAACGTGCACTGCAGGTGGGAAAGAGGAGTGAGCGTGAGCGTTGGTGGCGGCTCATTACCACCGGGTCTGGAGCAAACGAACAAAGCTCTGTGAATAATGCCGTGCGAAGCGTCTTTGGGGACGTGTGTCTGCGAAAAGCGCTGGAGCTGTTGTTTTTAAGGCGACCTCGGGTGTCCAGGAAGGCGCCAAATAAATAAATGTGTGGCTAAAGCGAAATACAGTTATGTTTTTGACGAGGCAACGACGTCACATCATGACTCAAATCTAAACGTACGGCAGTTTTGTGTCTGGTTTTCGTTTTTCGTTCCGTATAAATCGCTCAATAAAAATGAAGTGAGCAAAAAATAAATAAAATCTATTCATCTATTGTCTGTTAAAAGTCTATTTTGCATACTGCGCGTTCCTTACTCTGGCGGGCTTGATCTTCTGCACGGCCTCGTTGGAGCCATAGCCCTTATCGTGCTCGCCCAGAATCACGTAGTGGTAAGTTCTGATCAACACAAACACACAAGCGTCAGTAACACAAGCAGAAGACGTGAAAAACAGACTTTATAGATATTATAAACAGTCTTTGTAGATATGTAAATCCTGCAGTAGACGACTGGCACAGACGCCCTGGGACTGACTGATGTGGTTGGGAAATGGTTCATTCTTTGGGACAAATATTGGACACCTGCTTATAATATAGAGCAGTGATTCACCTGAGGTTATATTTATTCTATCTTTGTTTTTAAATTGGTTTATTGGACTTGCTGTAGTCCTGGTTTAGTCCTGGTTCAGTCCTGGTTTAGTCCTGGTTTGTTCCTGCTTTAGTCCTGCTTTAGCCCTGGTTAATCCTGGTTTAGTTCTTGTTCAGTCCTGGATTAGTCCTGGTTCAGTCCTGGTTTAGTCCTGGTTCAGTCCTGGTTTAGTCCTGATTTGGTCCTGGTTTAGTCCTGGTTCAGTCCTGGTTCAGTCCTGGTTTAGTCCTGATTTGGTCCTGGTTTAGTCCTGGTTCAGTCCTGCTTTATCCATAGTTCAGTCCTAGTTTAGTCCTGGTTCAGTCCTAGTTCAGTCCTGATTTAGTCCTGGTTCAGTTCTGCTTTAGTCTTGGCTCAGTCTGGTTTAGTCCTGGTTCAGTCCTAATTTAGTCCTGGTTTAGTCCTGGTTCAGTCCTGGTTTAGTCCTGGTTTAGTCCTGATTTGGTCCTAGTTTAGCCCTAGTTCAGTCCTGATTTAGTCCTGGTTCAGTCCTGCTTTAGTCCTGGTTCAGTCCTGGTTCAGTCCTGGTTTAGTCCTGATTTGGTCCTAGTTTAGCCCTAGTTCAGTCCTGATTTAGTCCTGGTTCAGTCCTGGTTCAGTCCTGGTTCAGTCCTAGTTTAGTCCTGGTTCAGTCCTCCTTTCGCATCTTTGTTTTTCAGTTTGTTTTCTTTGTGAATTCTAACAGTGAAGTCTAATCCGTATGTAGAGTCTGACCTGACGTTGCAGTGGGCGGCGGTCAGGACCCAGTTCTCGTTGATGAGGGAACCTCCGCAGAAGTGGAATCCGTTGGATTGCTGAGAGACACAGAGTCAGACTTCCGTTTCCGCCGGTCATAAACAGTAAAAGTGTTTCATAAGAATCTCACCTGGAGGGACACCTGCCAGGGCCAGGAGTGGGGCACGGCCTCCTCTCCGTTCACGATGCGGGCGTACCCGGTCACCTCGGGGGGGATGGCAGGGACACCGCAGCCTGGAGACACCAGCACAGACTTTAAACTAACACTCATGAAACTGTGCTGCCTTTAGATGGTTTTATTCTGGTTCAGTCCTGCTTTAGACCTGGTTCAGTCCTGATTTAGTTCTGCTTTAGCCCTGGTTCAGTCCTGGTTTAGTCCTGATTTGGTCCTGGTTTAGTCCTGCTTTAGTCCTGGTTCAGTCCTGCTTTAGTCCTGGTTCAGTCCTGCTTTAGTCCTGGTTTAGTCCTGCTTTAGTCCTGGTTCAGTCCTGCTTTAGTCCTGGTTTAGTCCTGCTTTAGTCCTGGTTCAGTCCTGCTTTAGTCCTGGTTCAGTCCTGGTTTAGTCCTGCTTCAGTCCTGCTTTAGTCGTTTTAAAACTGCAGGAGCACAAATGACTTTAAAATGGCTAAAACATGTTTGTGTTGTTTTCCTGCTGTTGGTTTTCTGGTTCTAGTCTCAGTGCAGATGGTCAAACAGAACAGAGACAAACTCAGTATAAACACAGAAACATTTACAGCTCAGTTAAGTGCAGCTTTGTGTTACTGAGCTTCTGCCTGCAGGAAAATGTGAGAGTTTTGTCGCAGCGTTTGTGGTTCAGGTTCAGGTTCAGGTTCAGGTTCAGGTTCAGGTTCAGGTTCAGGTTCAGGTTCAGGTTCAGGTTCAGGTTCAGGTTCAGGTTCAGGTTCAGGTTCAGGTTCAGGTTCACAGCCTCAAGCTAAAATATGGATTTATCTTCACTCAAACCTCCACAGGATCCACCATCTAAATATGCAGAGCGTTTGGGCCTAAAGCAGGACTAAAGCAGGACTAAAGCAGGACTAAAGCAGGACTAAACCAGGACTAAACCAGGACTAAAGCAGGACTAAAGCAGGACTAAACCAGGACTAAACCAGGACTAAAGCAGGACTAAACCAGGACTAAACCAGGACTAAAGCAGGACTAAAGCAGGACTGAACCAGGACTAAACCAGGACTAAAGCAGGACTGAACCAGAACTAAAGCAGGACTAAAGCAGGACTAAAGCAGGACTGAACCAGGACTAAAGCAGGACTAAAGCAGGACTGAACCAGGACTAAAGCAGGACTAAAGCAGGACTGAACCAGGACTAAAGCAGGACTAAAGCAGGACTAAAGCAGGCCTAAACCAGGACTAAACCAGGCCTAGAGTAGACTTAACCCAGGACTAAACCAGGCCTAGAGTAGACCTAACCCAGGACTAAACCTGGCCTAGAGTAGACCTAACCCAGGCCTAAACAAGGCCTAGAGTAGACCTAACCCAGGACTAAACCCGGCCTAGAGTAGACCTAACCCAGGACTAAACCCGGTCTAACCCCAGACTAAACCCTTCCCGTGCATATTTGTGGTCATGTTCTAAAAGCCCTGTTCTCCCGGTGCAGTCCCGTCCTCTCACCGTAGGCGGCGCTGACGAAGGCGAGGCAGGAGACGATCCACAGGAAGGCCATTGTGACGATGCCCGACTGTGGGACCGGACCCCCTTTTTAAAGCCGGGACCCCCCATGCCTCGGCCAATCAGAGGAGGCCGTGGCCGTGCCTATAGACGCAGCTGCTTATCGGCGTCCGGCTCCCGCGGTTTAACGTACAGGTGCAGGGCTCACACCGCCGCAGCTCCAACGTATGGGGCTCACTTAAAGGTGCATTTCGTAACTTTTCTCGCTCGAGTGTTTTAACAGTACAGACGACGTAGACTTGGACAAACTTTACTGAGCCACGAGGGAAATGATTTGGACAGAGAAGCAGAATCAAAAATAAAACAGGGCCAAAAAACTTCATTTCACAGGCCGATGGTTTTGGCAGTTCTGCTTGAATAAAGTCAGATCACAGAATGTACAGAAACAGAGATTTTATATTTATGTGGTGTTTTTATTCTGATTTTTGTGAAATAAACCAGGTCTAAACCAGGTCTAAACCAGGTCTAAACCAGGTCTAAACCAGGACTAAACCAGGGCTAAACCAGGACTAAACCAGGACTAAACCAGGTGTAAACCAGGACTAAACCAGGACTAAACCAGGTCTAAACCAGGACTAAACCGGGTCTAAACCAGGTCTAAACCAGGTCTAAACCAGGACTAAACCAGGACTAAACCAGGTGTAAACCAGGACTAAACCAGGTCTAAACCAGGACTAAACCAGGACTAAACCAGGTCTAAACCAGGTCTAAACCAGGACTAAACCAGGACTAAACCAGGACTAAACCAGGGCTAAACTATGTCTAAACCAGGACTAAACCAGGGCTAAACTATGTCTAAACCAGGACTAAACCAGGGCTAAACCAGGGCTAAACCAGGACTAAACTATGTCTAAACCAGGGCTAAACCAGGACTAAACCAGGACTAAACCAGGGCTAAACCAGGACTAAACCAGGACTAAACTATGTCTAAATCAGGACTAAACCAGGGCTAAACCAGAGCTAAACCAGGTCTAAACCAGGACTGAACCAGGTCTAAACTTGGGCTAAACCAGAACTAAACTTGGGCTAAAGTAGGACTATTTCAGGTCTAAACCAGTTCTAAACGAGGTCTAAACCAGGACTAAACCAGAAATAAACCAGAACTAAACTAGGACTAAACCAGGTCTAAACCAGGTCTAAACCAGAACTAAACCAGGTCTAAACCAGGTCTACCTCAGGTCTAAACCAGGTCTAAACCAGGTCTAAACCAGGTCTAAACCAGGTCTAAATCAGGACTAAACCAGGGCTAAACCAGAGCTAAACCAGGTCTAAACCAGGACTGAACCAGGTCTAAACTTGGGCTAAACCAGAACTAAACTTGGGCTAAAGTAGGACTATTTCAGGTCTAAACCATTTCTAAACGAGGTCTAAACCAGGACTAAACCAGTACTAAACCAGGTCTAAACTAAGACTAAACCAGGTCTATGTCAGGTCTAAACCAGAACTAAACTTGGGCTAAAATAGAACTATATCAGGTCTAAACCATTTCTAAACGAGGTCTAAACCAGGACTAAACCAGGTCTAAACCAGGACTAAACCAGGTCTAAACCAGGTCTAAACCAGAACTAAACCAGGACTAAACCAGGTCTAAACCAGATCTAAACCAGGTCTAAACCAGTGGAGCATAAAGTACATTTGTTTGGCCCAAATCCAGAAGTCTTCTGTATTTTGTCTCAGATTATACACAGACCCACAGGTCCAGAATGCAGAATGTCACACGTTTATTCACCACCCCAGCCCTGGTGTGGCCCACTTTTTCATTTCTCTTATTTGTTTTTTTTTACGGTGCTCATGCTCCATATACACTGTGAACAAGAGAAAGGCACATTTCTCGAAAAAAGGAGTCGGAAGAAGAAAAACTCGCCGTATGCTAACCCGCCCCCGCTTCTGTTTTTATGCCTTTAACGCCGGGAGAAAATTCCAGGCGAAGCAAAACATCTCCAGAAAGTTCATGTCTCGAGATTTGGTGACAAAAGTTCAGACGGAGGACAGCGGCTGTGCGAAGAAAATAAAAACTTTCTGTTTTGAAGCAGATTTTGAGCCAGACTGTTTTATTGTGGGAACGAGAGAATGAAGTGCAGCGCCGTATATTTTGGATTCAAGTCGCTGTACCTGATTTTGGCTTAAAAAATGAGAAAAAAAACAGAACTTATTCATTTGAAAGAGTTTGCAGAGTTTCCAGAGTTCTTCCTCACTTCCCTTCTGCATTCGGAGCCTCCTAATTATTCACAATGAGTTTTTAAGCACTTTTCACAACTTGAAATGGAGTTTTTCCCTCACAACTAGCATGCTAACCCACGATCTTCCTGATTGTGTGTAAAATCCCTCATTTGTCCAGGTAGAATCCATGGGAGAAATTTTTAAAAAATTACAAAAACACTAAATGATATAAATAAGGTTTGTTTGCGCGGCGTAACTTGTGGGTTCAGGATCCTCGTCACCTGCTTGTTTCCATGGAAATCGGTCATTGCTCTGCCTGGAATGTTCCACAGTGCGACTTTGAACGGCTCCACTTTACGTTTATCCAATTACAGGTGGTTTTACAGCTCAAAAATACCTTGCCTCTCCGCAGATCTGACCTGTAACTTGGTCTGGTTTGGTTTCTCTAAAAATAGAAGGGTTTAATGCCGTACTGTGAAACATTCCAGACCAAGTTAATAACACCAACACTCGGTGGAGAAACCTGTTTGACAGACCCTCCACTGGAAAAGTTACTTAGTGCACCTTTAAATAAATAAATGACAAAATATTGGATTTTGTCAACTGGACAATTAAATGCACAAAATAAAATTGAATAAAAGTAAAAGTAAAAGTAAAAGTAAAAGTAAAAGTAAAAGTAAAATAAATAAATAAAATAAAATAAAATAAAATAAAATAAAATAAAATAAAATAAAATAAAATAAAATAAAATAAAATAAAATAAAATAAAATAAAATAAAATAAAATAAAATAAAATAAAATAAAATAAAATAAAATAAACTTTTGACCAGCTGACAGAATAGTATTTCTCCTTTGCCAAACCAAATGATAAAACTCTTTATAATGAGACTTATTCTGACCTCCAGAGCTGCTTAAAGGCTCCATATGACGTTACATTTTCTGATCTCTGTTCTAATGTAGTTTCCTCGTCACAAACAGACCTGAGAGTCGTGTTTTGTTTCATTCACACGTGTTTCGCACTCAAACCCTGCACAGGCTTCAGTTCTTCTCTCAAACTGAAAACGCTCTGTTCCACCTTGTGATGTCATGTGGTAACACTTCAGCGCTAGAATCATGTGGATCTTTTCAACCCTGGGATTCCCGATCTCTACTGAGCTAAAGGTTAAAAGAGCTGTTACCACCGCGTGACATCACTTCTACTGAGCCTGAGTAAAAATATATTTAAAATAAAAATCGAGTTGGCGAATCAAATCGATTTGTTTTGTCAAGAAATCAATATTAAAGATTTTTTTTATACAGCGCCTACATGTTGCATTCACCAAGACTTTCCGTAGTCACTTCCTGCAGTGTTTCTCTCACTTTCCCCTAAGACAAACAAAGAAAGAAACAAACAAATAAATCTCTGTCACAGAAAGAAAACTCATTTAATCCACTGAGTCGTGTCCTTTAGTCCGACTGAAGCTGACGCACCAGCACAAGGAAAGAGCTGCTTTTGTCCAGCGTCTACAGCAGCGACGTGCACAGGAATTTTGAGGGGCAGTTTACATGTAAAGTCTATGTGGGTGCGTGACCAGGTCGTCCAGCGTTTTTTACGGCGTCAGCGTCGGCGTCAGAAGTTGAAAAAGCTGAACTTTTGGCATTGGACCTGTCGTGTCGACCAAACAGGGACGACTATACAGAAGAAAGAGAAAGAGCCGAGAACCAGAGCCGCGGGGTCCGGTGCTCCGCTGGTCCGGGGCTCCGCGGGTCCGGGGCTCCGCGGGTCCGGTGCTCTGTGGGACTGGTGCTCTGCGGGTCCGGGGCTCCGCGGGTCCGGGCCTCCGCGGGTCCGGGGCTCCGCGGGTCCGGGGCTCTGTGGGTCCGGGGCTCCGCGGGTCCGGGGCTCTGTGGGTCCGGGGCTCCGCGGGACCGGGGCTTGTGGGTAATCTCTTCTTACTTTGCGCTCAGGTGTCGTGTGCAGCTCTGTGGTTATGTGAACAGAACTGAGCCCCTCCCGTACGACTCAAACTCACCCTAATGTGAATGAGGCGACTATTTTATTTTCACTTTCAAATCTAGACACATTTTCATACATGAAATCCTGCATCCATCGAATGATTTTAAACAAATATATATTATTTTTTCTTTCCCCTCAGAAGTGCAGCTTCAGTCGAGGTGACATACGGGCAGTTTCCAGGGCCACCAGAGCGACCCCCCTGTGCACGTCCCTGTTTTACACTTTATGTAAATGAGCCGTGGGGTTTAAAGTTTTGTTTCTGTAAGACGTCAAAGACAAATGTGATTCAGATTCAGAAAACCTGATTGATCCCAGAGGGCAATTAATTTGCAGCTTTCACAGAGCAGTTCTCACTTCTCACCCGCACAAACACACAGTGTGTCAGACCTTTACAGACACAAGTGGAACTCAAAGAACAATATAAGAACAATAAACATATGACAGAGCAAAACCCCAAAAAACACGACCCTCAGACCCTTTAGCAATTTCATAGCTGAAGGCACAAAAGAATTGGAGAACTGGTGAGTCTTCTGTACCGGAGCATAAAATCGACGTCCTGAAAGCATCAGGATAAAGTCAGAGGATGAGGGGCGGAGCCCGGAGACACTCGCTCCCTCAGTTTGACCCCTGTGGTTTTTGAGCAGGTTTTTACAATGTTCTGCAGTTTGTTTTCATCCTTCAGGGACAGGGACTGGAACCAGCAAATGAAGGAGAAAGTGACTTTCAATAAAAGAACAATAAATGTTGTTGAGAATAGTTTTTTTTTTGTGCGCAAAGCTGCATTAAGCACATTATAATGGCTCTATAGTGGTTATGGTTTATATGTTGCAGATGTGAGTTTATTTATGCAATTTCAATATAAAAAGTTAATGATTAATCGATAATCGCTCGTTAATTCTCCCGGGGATCGGATAAGAAAACGTAATCATCCCTACTGTGCACTATGTGAAATGCTTCCAGTTTATTCGGTGGAAAAAAGAGGTTTTCACAACAGGGTGAAAGTTTTGGATGAACTGAGGTTTTCTAAGGGGAGGGGAAATCACCCAGCTCTAACTCTACCCCTGCACTGTCAGGGTTTGGTGTGTGGTATATGTTCCCCCTCCCTCCTGTGTCTGTCTGCTCCTCTCGGGGGTGTGGCTGGGCTCATGCTGCACCTACACCTGCAGCTCATTGTCCAATCAGCACCACTACTTAGTCCTGTCCTTGTCCTTTGTTCTGTGTCAGTTCTTTCCTCGTCAATCCCTCATCTACGCTGTGTCTATTGCTTGTCCCCCTCGTCCAGTCTTCCCCGTGAGTCTACCCCAGTGGCCATACTGGTTTGTCAAAGCCTGATCCCGTCAGATCTCAGAAGCTCAGCAGGGCCTGGTCAGTACTGGGATGGGAAACACTGGGAATTCCAGGTGCCACAGGGGGCGCCAGTCACGATGTAGACCAGGCATGTCCAAACTATGGCCCGGGGGCCAAATGTGGCCCTCAGACCAATTTTTTTTTCCCTCAGGCTTCCAGGTGAATTGGCCCATACTACCACAAGTAGTACTTTTACTGCATGTTTTTGAAATCTACCCTGATCAAGCAAATGTAGTGTGTCCTTCTGAGGGTCTAAGCCTGAACAAAGGTCTGGAGGATCAATCAAACATGTAATAAATGCAAAGATTTTAATTACTCACTGTTTTGACATCCAGTCTATGACCATCGATCGTCCATCACGCTGCTCTGTGTTTTAATATGTGGCCCTAGATGAAAAAAGTTTGGGCACCCCTGATGTAGACAGATTAATAATAAAGTGTCACTCAAATATGTGAATGAAATAAAACACAACTCCAAGTCTGTTTTTGAGGACGAAACGACATTAGAAAACAACTTAAAGCTCAGAAGAGTCTATTTTTGGCGTTATATAAAACCTTTAACATATCTGTACAGGGGCGAAATAATGGGAACACGGGAAAATAATCAGGTTCAGAGCCTTTAACGCGAATTTATTACCAGCACATCACTGTCTCTCTTTCTGTTTTGAAATACGCTAAAGCCAAAACCACAAAAACACTGAGGATTTCCGCTCGAACAGTCCATCTGGTCTCTCTCTCGTCTGTGGACTTATATAACACTGTGAGGGGGAAATAATGTTTAGTTACGAGGACGTCTGATTTTTCTTAAAGCGCCTGCAGACTAAAAGAAAATAAACACTTGAAACGCTTGAAAACTCCGGAGCGCAGACGAGTCAGCGGAGACGAGATGAGAGCTCTGGCCTCCGCCTGATCCTCTCACGATCGGATCCGCACACACCACCAGCAGGTTTAAGTGCCGCTCGGATGTTCGGGGGGTAAATCAGGAGGGGTAAAGCCGCAGGCCGGGCAGATGGTCACAACGGTCAACAGACGCTCGATTGGATATTCGCTGATTTTTTATATTTTTTTTATTTTCCGTTTCAAAGCTGAAGCCAAAATCACTAAAAAATAAATCTAGGGACTTCCAATTGAATTTGCAGCTAATTCCAAAACACTAAATGAGATAAATAACGTTTGTTTGACTGCGCACTATGTAGTTTTTGGGTCGTTCGGCTGCTTGTTTCCATGGATACGTCGTCGCTCTGCCTGGAACGTCCCGCAGTGTGACATTAAACAGCTCTGCTTTACGTCTATTCAATCACAGGTGGGTTTATAGCTCAAAAATACCTCAAAAAACAGGCGTTCCGACTGTGAGCGGCGTCGCCTCTCCACAGATCTGACCTGTGACTTGGTCTGGTTTGGTTTCCGTAAAGATAGAAAGGCTTAATGCCGTACTGTGGAACATTCCGGACCAAGTAATAACACCAACACGGAGGAATGGAGGAAACTATTTATCCATTTATCCAAATTATTATCCATTGGAAAAGTTACACAGTTTTAAATAAATAAAAACAAGTGTGAATGGAAAATTAAAAGCACAGATCGGCAGCTTCACTATGACAGTCCTTTTTCACAACGTCCGGTCTTGTTTTAGGTTTGCAGAACTTCCGCTTCATATTTTTCTGTGGTAAACGTGTGTGTAAATGTGGCGTATTCTCCAGCAGCTTCATAAATCTGCCCCATCACCAAATCTTCAACCAACGAGGTCGACAAAGGAGAAACGTTCTAACATGAAGAATTTATCCACAACGATCGAGGGAAGAAAGACGAAAGCTTAAACGAAACGACGACGAGGAGCATCAGTGAAACGACTGAGCAGCACTAACGTTATGGTCCTGAAGAGAACAGAAGGAACTTGTTCACTCAGACTGAATCTAGAATTAAAATCAAACACTGATTTCATGATGCAGATATTGGCACAGATCAGGTGCCTCCAACCTGTTGCTCGCCAAAGGATTTCTGAATTATGTGTCTTGTGCTGAATAAAATGTGACAGGAAACACACACCAAACTTCTTGTAGAGATGCAACTTCAAGGAACAGCAACATGAAAGTGAAAAAATGCACAGCACGTTCAGATGGCCGAGGTCCAAAAGCTTTTACTTGACTGAAGAAGGGTTTTGGACATCAGCCATCTGAGTGTGCTTTGCTTTTTTCACTTGTTTATTGTGCTGAATAAGTCAAATGTGATGGATTAAATGTCTATTACCATATATACCAAACTGTGTAAACTAGTAAATGGAGAATGGTTTATGTTTATGGACATCGAACTCCTAAATAAGCCTCTCCATTGTTCCATCTCTTGTGATTGTGTAAAAGTAGCTCACCGGAGGAAAAAGGTTGGATATGGCCGGAATAAAAAGCTACAGATGTTCACAGATCACACGTCTCGCACTGAAACTGCACAAATCTGTCTCTCTGTGCTAATATTGACATCATGAAATAGATTTTTAATTTCATGACTGTTTCTCCTTCGTGGACCTCGTTGGTTGAAGATTTGGTGATGGGGCAGATTTATGAAGCTGCTGGAGAATACGACACGTTTACCACAGAAAAACATTAACCAGATGTTTCGTAAGCCTAAAGCGCTTCTGGCTACTGTGACAAAGGTTTATTGGACTGAACCAGGTCTAACCCAGCCAACAATGTTTACTACACATGGGATCAGCTAAAATGAATATAGATATAACGTAGATTTTTATGATTTTAATGCAGGAAGTTAATGAGTCTAGTCACTAATAAAATTATATAGTTCAAAATGTGTTCAGAAATGTACCTTTTGGATATTTTATGTGAAAAGTACAGTCTGAAATGATCTGATGATGAAAAAAAACACACCATCAGGACTAAAATCAGTGAGTAAAATCAACTGATCTGGTCACACTTGAATCAGGATAAAAACAATAACTCACTGACACCATTTTCGGCTTTACATTTCTCAGGTATAATCATAGTTTATATCAAAGGTCCTAAACTAGGAATCTGCATCTCCCCAAGAGCAGAACTCCCCAAAGGACACTTGGACTTTCCCATTTATTATTATTTATTCATCCACGGGGGAGTGAGAAGCAAAATTTCGATTCTTTACATGTTTCTCGCATAAAGACTTGACAAAAAACCTTTCTGAACTTGAACTTTCAACTTAAACCATGTCATAACGCTGTTACCTCCTCAAACACAGAGCTGGAGTTGTGTTTTTTGTTTCATTCAAGCATGTTTCAGTGACTTTTATTGCTACCTCCATAGTTCAAAATGCTCTGTTCCACCTTGTGATGTCCTGAAGCGGTTGTTTTCAAGTGAACAGCTCCTGTTACCTTCGGTAGAGATCAGCAGTTCCAGGGCTAAAATGATCCAGTGATTGTGTGGAGGTGGAACAAAGTGAACTCAGCTTAAATCTGCAGCGTTTGTGTGTTAAACGTGTGTGAATGAAACAAAAACACAAGTCCAGGTCTGTTTGTGATGAGGAAGCTACATTAGAACATCCGAAAATGGCGTAAAACGTCTTGTTAATAAAAGAAAAGAGTAAATTAAAGTCTTGTACCAGGCGTCTCAAACCCGTACAGTCAGCAGAGATAATGTGTGACCGAGATAAGCCCCTGTCACTGTACCAACACTGTATGTACACGTGTGGAAACAAAATGTGTCCTGCCCCAGTACAGACATGTTGTATAAGCAGCTATTGGGGTTAAAGGTCCAGTATTACCCAAAATCGACTCTTGTGAGCTTTAAAACACATTATAACGCTGTTACCTCCTCAAAAACCAGGTCTTTACAGGTATTTCCACATCCCTTCATCACCACATGTCCAGTTTTCTAACACTTTTTAGTATCGCTATTCCGACATGTCATTTTTTATTTTTTTTGAGAGTCGTGATAGTCCACCCAGGCACGTCTCTCGCCGTTCTACGATGTTCTTAAAGGGACAGTTGTGAATTTTGGACATAGCTCCTCATTTCCTGGTGATCCAGAGCGTTGGAGACGTGTGGAGACACTTTTTCCTTGTATTTGCAGAGGTGCTGGTGCTGGACTAGTGCAGGTCAATGGCCACAGTCGTCCTGCCACTAAAAACAGTCTGACCCACTCCACAGACCCGAGGAAAAACTATTAGAACTCCAGACTGTCCCTGTGAACGTCTGTGTCCAGAGAATCATGTTAGAAGTAAAACCAACCGTTGTATTTGAAGGATTTACAGCTCTGGAAAAAAATAAGAGACCACTGTAAAATGACCAGTTTCTCTGATTTTACTACTTACAGGTTTGTCTTTGAGTAAAATGAACAGTAGTTTAATTCTATAAACTACTGACAACATTTCTCCCAAATTCCAAATAAAAATATTGTCATTTAGAGCTTTTATTTGCAGAAAATGACAAATGGTCAGAATAACAAAAAAAAAGACTAAATGTTTTCAGACCTCAAATAATGTGAAGAAAATAAGTTCATCTTCATTTTAAAACAACACGATCCTAATGTTTGAGTTTAGGAAGAGTTCAGAAATCAATATTTGGTGGAATAATAATAATAATGATGAACACAGCAGTGGTTTTCCTCCGTTTCCCCCTTAAATCAGGTTTGGTTCAGGTGATCTCCTCATCAGAGCCTCATGAAGCAGAATGAGGTGTGTTTGTGTTGGATTCGACAGACGCTGGAATAAAACGGCCAAAACACATGTAGAGACGCTGATTTCAGACAAAAAAAATGCACTGGTTTCTTATTTTTTTCCAGAGCTGTTTGTCTGAGCAGCAGTGAGTTGTACTTCCTGATAGAAGCTCGGCAGCGGCGGACTGATATATGAGAAAATAGTCCCTCGACATGCGACGATTCATGCGACGCAAGGTTAGTTTTATTTCAGACCTTATTCTGAAAAAAAAATGCTGTAAACAAAGAATGCTTTCAGAAATATAAATAATAATGATCAAAATGCAAAGTGAGCGAACAAAAGAAAAAGCCAGAGTCGTTCAGAACTCTCTTGAGCGTAAAGAAGAAGCAGAAGAAGTTGTGTTGGTGCTGGTCGGGCCCCACAGACCTCAGCATCATGGAGTGAATCTGGGATTAACATGAAGAGACAGAAGGATGTGAGGAAGCTCCATCCACACAGGATCTGAGCTTAGTTCTTCTACATGTTTGGAACAGCGACCAGCCCAGTTCCTCCACAAACTGTCTGCAAGTAAAACCTGGAAGAACTGAGGCTCTTCTGAAGGCAAAGCTCACACCAAATACTGATCTGATTTAGATTTGTCTTTTGTTCAGTCACTGCGTTTTGTTGATTGATGAAAATAAATGACAAACACTTACATTTTTGAAAGCGTTCTTTGTTTACAGCATTTTTTTGCTGTGTATACTGTAAATCTGTGAAAAGTGGTCTAGAAATAAATAAATACTTGCGTCAGCAGACTTGCCCCCATCACTACACCAGTTTGTTGCCTTGACAGACTCACTGCCACAGCGAGATCTCCGCCGAGGAAACACTGATCTGTGCCGTTTTTTTGGCTTCTGACAGAATTCCACCTCCTCCAGTGACGAACTTTAGCTTAAAACGTGCCCGAGTTCCCTTTTAAAGTCATGCATAAGAGACGGTCACGGATGAAAGTTAAAGAGACCCTGACAGCCCATCTATAACAGACATGACTATGACACAAGACGAGCCTCCAATGTTACGTTTATTTTGCCTAAACCGAGAACTAATGCACTGAAAAAAACGGATATCCAGAGCCATTTCTCGCCGGAATAAGCTGCCTCAAGAAATAACCGTGACAAACAACCATCTTGCGCTTAAAAGTTAACACCAAGCTGTGATGAACGGATCTGCGTGTTTGTTCCCGCCGTATCCGGTGTGACACATTCGCCTCATGATGGAAGTCGCCGTTGTGTAATGACTGTTGTGATTTGTTGCTGATGTGTTTTTGTGGAGTTTTGTGATGAGAAGTGGACCCCAGGAAGAGTCGTCTGTGCCACTGCAGAGACTAATGGGGCTCCTTAAATAACCAAACAAATAAACTCATATGTCTTCCTCCTTTTTCTGTTCTATATGCTGTATTTTTATTGATTTATTCAGTATGTTTGACCATGGATGCTAACCAGAATAATGGGCAAATATTTCTTTTCATTCTTCATTTATGCCATCACATTGTACAGTCATTTGTTTGGCCTGGTGCATCTTATGATATATGGAAGCGCAAAGTATAACAGACACATTCGTCTTCGTGTGGGAAAAGCGGAATGTTTGAAAAATCGTAAAGTGTCAAAAAGGTAAGGTAAGGTTTATTTATATAGCGCTTTACACAGACACATGTCCCCAAAGTGTTTTACGCAGCATTTTACAGAAGCATTCTTCATTCACTGCAGACCCGGTGGTGTAAACTACTGTTGTAGCCACAGCTGCCCTGGGACAGACTGACGGAGGCGGCGCCAACGGTCCCTCCGACCACCACCAACACTCACTCACACAACTGTCACACCTACAGTGCATGTTTGGAGTTGACTAAAGAAAACCAGGACAAAACCAGGACAAAACCAGGATGATACTAGAACGAAACCAGGACGAAAAAAAGGACAAAACCAAGATGTGAACAAGAACTAAACCAGGATAAAACAAGGACGAAACCAAGACAAAAACAAGGACAAAACCAGGACGAAACCAAGACAAAAACAAGGACAAAACCAGGACGAAACCAAGACAAAAACAAGGACAAAACCAGGACAAAACCAGGATGTGAACAAGAACTAAACCAGGATAAAACCAGGACGAAACCAAGACAAAAGCAAGGACAAAACCAGGACAAAAACAAGAACTAAAC
Organism: Odontamblyopus rebecca; assembly: GCA_030686955.1. Lineage (NCBI taxonomy): Eukaryota > Metazoa > Chordata > Actinopteri > Gobiiformes > Gobiidae > Odontamblyopus > Odontamblyopus rebecca. Next base: position 38,859,265 of record CM060655.1, read on the forward strand.
CAGGACAGAACCCGGACAGAACCAGGATGAAACCAGGATGAAAAAAATGGATGAAAAAAGGACAAAACCAGGATGTAAACAAGAACTAAACCAGGACAAAACCAGGACGAAACCAAGACAAAAACAAGGACAAAACCAGGACAAAAACAAGAACTAGACCAGGACAAAACCAGGACGAAACCAGGATGAAACTAGAACGAAACCAGGACGAAAAAAAGGACGAAACAAGATGTGAACAAGAACTAAACCAGGATAAAACAAGGACGAAACCAAGACAAAAACAAGGACAAAACCAGGACGAAACCAAGATGTGAACAAGAACTAAACCAGGATAAAACAAGGACGAAACCAAGACAAAAACAAGGACAAAACCAGGACAAAAACAAGAACTAAACCAGGACAAAACCAGGACGAAACCAGGATGAAAAAATGGACAAAACCAGGACGAAACCAGGATGAAAACAAGAACTAAACCAGGACGAAAACAAGAACTAAACCAGGATAAAACCAGGACGAAACCAGGATGAAAAAATGGACAAAACCAAGACGAAACCAAGACGAAAATAAGAACTAAACCAGGACAGAACCAGGACAGAACCAGGACGAAACAAAGATGAAAGTGATGAGGAAACGACATTAAAACACAGAAAATAGTGTCATGTGGGCCCTTTAACGTTTGTGATCAAAAATAAAGACAGGAAATAAACAAAAAAAACCATTAGCGGCCCCATGAAACAAAGATAGTCACCAAAACCGTACATTTTCTACAATACCAATTCCTTTGTGTGATAATATCAACTGCATTTGTTTTAAAGCAAGAGTTCAACTTAAAACCAGTGGAGTTTGACAGTTTTCCGATCAAAAAATGTGCATTCCTATTTGATTTTCCACTTAGATTATGGGGAAAAATTAAAATAGCTTTTCAGTTTAAGAGAAAAAAAAACAAACCATAAATAAAGTGTGAGTTAAATAAACACAACTTCAGGTCTGTCTTTAATGAAGAAACAACATCATAACACAGGTAGGAAATAGCGTAGGTGGGTAGCGTAAATCTAATATGTTCTATCTGCTGAGGTTTATTGTTTTAGAATCAGAAATGGCACTGTTAGCATGCTAGCTGTTGTTGAAACTCAGGTAAACAAAGGTAAGTGAGGAGAAACAAATGAACTACTTGTGTTTTTCACATTTTAGCGACAGTCAACATCAGATATACAATAATAATCAGAACATCAGAATCAATATTGGTTTATTTCTCCCCGAAAGGCCATAATTTTGTTCCAGAAATGCGTAGCAGTTATGGAGACGTGTTGCAGCTATGAAACTGTGTGGACAGTTTCTGACAGCTCACTCCCACAGCTCTATATTAGGAGGTGTTTGTGTGAGTAAAGTTCCACACTGTCCTGACGCCGGGGTGAGGAGACTGGAGTCAGGAGATTGGACCGAGAAAGTCTGGGTGAGTCCAGGTCTTAATGAGCGGAGACGGGTCAGAGCAGCAGCGCCCTGGTTTATTCCGTCTCTGCAGAAAACAGACTGTGCACTAGTGCTGTCAAAAATATCACGGCAATGAGTGACCACAAAACAAATTTAACAGCGTTTTTTTTTTTTCACGGCAAACTAGTTTTTTCGTAAGCTGTGGCCACTGCACAATGTCAGAAAAACTACAGGATCCAGCTGTAGAAGTCCTGTGTGTGCGCTGTAAACTTCTGACTCCTTGAGGCACCTTAAAACAAAGACGTGGAAGTCGCAGAGCAGTTTTAAGAAGATCTTTATTTGAGCTACAACAGGATACAACAGGATACAACAGGATACCGGCCTTTATGATTGGTCTTCGCTCCCTCGTCTCTGAAAATCCCTTTCTGCGAGACCTTTTTTTATAGCCGGACTCAGACATTACAACACTTGCTGATGCGTGCAGGTGTAATTCTGTCCTTGTTGCTTACGTAAAATTGCCGAAATTGAGCGTCTAGCCCAACGTCTAAAGCAGGCCCTTGCAGAGACGGCACATTTATTTAAATAGACAAGGGTCACAAGGTTAACATGCTCCTGTGGCATTTGAAGTTGAGCATATGTTTTAAAGTCAGAATAGGAAAAAAGCATATATGCACTCATTTAATCATTCCTTAATATTAACACAAAGAGAATAATTCACAGCGCTGATGTTATTCATACGAGAAAAACACAAAATAAAGTTGCTCCAAAACACACGGCGAATCCGCACTGATTTTTGATAAGGACTAAGGAAGTTTTGCAGCCTCGTCTCCTCCTCCTGTCCTCACTGCTCTGAGCTGTTGTTACCTCCATAAACTCACAGAGGAGCGTATCGCAGCAGGACTCACATCTGTCTCACTGTTTAATAGACACTTCTGTCGCTGGACTTATTTTCTCTGCTAAAGCGTTAGCTCTGCTGCGACATGTAAACAAACAGCGCCCTGTGATGACGTCCTCGTCTTTAATACAGCGGCGTTGGGACGACAAACACAGATGCGATTTTTTTTTTTAATTGCACAAAGTCTATCTACTTTTCCATGTTGATAAGAGCATTAAAATGATGATTAAAAGTTGTTCATATGTGACTAATTTGAGATTAATCGAGAGTTAACTATGACATTCATGAGATTAATCGCGATTAAATATTTGAATCGATTAACAGCACTATTATATATATTGGGGTATCCAACCTTTTTTCATCTTTTTTCACCATCTGTGCTTTTATAACAGGTTTGAATGACCCTCCAGACCTTTGTTCAGGCTCAGACCCTCAAAAGGACTCACTAAATCTGCTTGATCAAGGGAGAGTTCGAAAACATACAGTAAAAAGTACTCTTTGCTGCAGTATGGGCCAATTCACCTGAAAGCCTGAGGGCCAAATCAATTCATCTGAGGGCCACATTTGGGCCTCGGGCCATAGTTTGGATGTACCTGGTCTACATAAATGGACATAACTAAGCCGCCGCTGCTGTGTTTGTGTTCGTGGGTGCGTTTCTTGCTCTAGCTCCAATTCACTTCGTATTGAAAAACTGTCTCCTCTGTGACTGCTGCTGTGAACCTCACTATTTCAGTCTGAAAATGTTCGCATTAACCCGGCTCTACATGATCCTGGGGTTTTATGTTTTCTATTTTCTTTGTAAATCAAGACATTAATATAAATAGCAGAAAAATCAGCCACCTTCCTGCAGCCGTTGCCTCCAGCAGCGCTGCAGAAAATCCTGCACTCCTCTGATGCACAAAACGACTCTTCTGTCTCTTCTATTTCATTCTTTTAGTTTCACATCCAAACAGCCCGGGTGTTGAGATAAAAACTTCCACATGTGTGTGTGTAAATGTGAACATTGGTGGAAGTGAAGTTGAGTCTATAACCAGTGTTGGGGAGTAATGGATTACATGTACCGGCGTTACGTAATTAGAATACAAATTATGAGTAACTGTACAGTTACAGTTACTGTTTCAATGAGTGGTAATTACATTACAGTTACTTTGTTGAAATAAATGGATTACACGGCGGTATTTTCCTCTTTTCACATTTTTTATTTCGGTAATTCCACTCTTTGCGTAAAACCCAAACAGAACCATAGACTGTATAAAGAAGTGACTAAGTGAGTGTGACGTCTCCACAGAGTTTAGCGTCTCTCAAATGAGGCTCTGATGCCACGGCTACAGGAGCGAATCTGGAGCCAGGCTCTGTTATGAATAGGGTTTTTTTGTTGACAGGGGTTTGTAGGGGTTTTTTGTTGACAAAATTAGCGGGAAAAAAATCATGTGTCGCGGGTTCATACGCACATTTTAAGACCAAAATGACGAGGCCACAGCAACAGGTACAGAGAGAGAAGATCCCAATGTGAGTCAATGGGAAAAAGGGAGAGAAGGAGCCGGAAGAGCCTCCTGGAGCACTTCCTGTTTGGCACGCGGCGGCTAACAGGATAGCTTAGTCCACTCATATATACGTCTCTGAACAGAACATGCAATAAGAGCGGCGTAAACGTCCTGTTAACGCTGACGCCGCGTCAGTCACACAGTGGATGAAGTGGAGGAGTCAGTAGAACAGAGGCAGCAGTGCAGGGAAAAAACACATCTGTGTCTTGGAAATTCAGCCATGACTTTGTATTTAAAGAAGAGAGGGACGAGTGGGGTCTGACTGTGCAACGCAAACTCTGCTGCAGCAACCGACTGGCTTTGGACGTCGAGATTTTTAAAATCTAATGTTCACCTGCTGCAACTATGTGGGTGGTGCCAGTGCCACTTCAGGAACATAAATGTACTATTTACTATGTGCTTTTAATACGTGGAGCGCACCTCCTCCGGTGCACTGTCTCTTCACGCATATGCTGCATGAACCCACAGACCTTGTGCATCTCCTCCCGTACGTCACGTTTCCTCCCGTACGCCGCACCTCCTCCGGTACAGCGCGCACACCGCACCTCCTCCCGTACATCACGTTTCCTCCCGCTCTCGTACACCGCACCTCCTCCGGTACAGCGCACACCGCCTGTGGATCGTGTCTTGTCGCGTACACTGCGTGGACCGTGTTTCCTCCTCTAAACCAGAACTAACACCAGGACTAAAACCAGGACTGAGACAGGTCTAAGCCAGGTGTAAACCAGATGTAAAACCAGGTCTAAACCAGGTCTAAAACCAAACGAGAATTTGCAGGTAGTTACTACATTCATGCAGTTTTAAAAATCATGACAATATCAAGTAATCAGATTACATTACTCACTTTAAGTAATTTAACAGATTACGTTACAAACTACATTTTGGGGTCTGTAATCTGTAGATACATTTTAAAAGTCACCTTCCCAACACTGCCTATAACACATTTTGAAGCAGTAGCTGGACACTGCTGCCATTTTGAATCCTAACAGACCCTTATGGGGCTTCAGTGCCTTGAGGCCGCCTGTAAAAGAGGAGCTGTTATTTCCTCGTATCAACAGTCAGTACGTGTGTCCAGGCTTCTTCCATCCTCTGTCTGTGGATGGAATTTAAAGCTACAGGATGTAACTTTCTGCAAATGGCACGTCAACCACTTCTATGGAAATATGAAGTTAAACCCAAACTTTGTAACTTTCTCCATGGAAACAGATACATTTCTTGGCGAACGGTGGGAGATTATAGCCACAGGATCAACATCTCCACAGAGTGAAGGTGCTTCACTGTGGATTAGAAACTCGCATGAATTTAATCGAAAATGAGTCGTGAAGCGCCGTCGAGTGTCAGAGAGATTTGACTCAAGGCTAAAACCTGACTTCACCAAATATTATTTATGTAAAGGCTGGAGGGAGGGAGGAAGGAGAGAGTGGAAAAGAGAGACAGAGGCAGAAAGGGAATAGAAAGAGATAGAGACGGGGAAAGAGAAATGAAACTCTTGTACAATAAGGGTCAAATACGAGAGGAGAGAGAGATCAAAAACGAAGAGAAAAGTAGAGTAGATGGAGACAGATGGAGGGAAAGAACGAGAATAATAAGATGGATAGAGTGCCAGAGAAGGAGAGAAAGAGCAGGGATAAAAAATACAGAGAGAAAGAGGAAACAAACGAAAGGCGGAGAAAAAAGGAGGATGAAGAGAAGATAGAGTGACAGGAAGCAAGAGAGAGATGTAGAGAAAAAGGAGGGAGACGTACAGGGAAAGAACGAGAATGAGGGACAGAATGAGAGAAAAAGGAGAATGAGAGAGGTAGGATAAAGGGAAGGAGAAAGGAAACAAAATAAATGGTAAAAGGGAAGAGAGAGAAAGAAAGAAAGAAGTAAACAAGAGAGACAAAGCAGATTATCAGGAAACCCACAAGATCCTCAGATCCCAGCTCAGATCTGGAGTTTGGCCCCTGGAGTTTGGCCCCTGCAGTTTGGTCCCTGGAGTTTGGCCCCTGGAGTTTGGTCCCTGCAGTTTGGCCCTTGGAGTTTGGTCCCTGGAGTTTGGCCCCTGGAGTTTGGTCCCTGCAGTTTGGCCCCTGGAGTTTGGCCCCTGGAGTTTGGCCCATGGAGTTTGGCCCCTGGAGTTTGGCCCCTGGAGTTTGGCTCCTGGAGTTTGGCCCCTGGAGTTTGGCCCCTGGAGTTTGGCTCCTGGAGTTTGGCTCCTGGAGTTTGGCCCCTGCAGTTTGGCCCCTGGAGTTTGGCCCTTGGAGTTTGGTCCCTGGAGTTTGGCCCCTGCAGTTTGGCCCCTGCAGTTTGGCCCCTGCAGTTTGGCTTCTGGAGTTTGGCTTCTGGAGTTTGGCCCCTGCAGTTTGGCTCCTGGAGTTTGGCCCCTGGAGTTTGGCTACTGGAGTTTGGCTCCTGGAGTTTGGCCCCTGGAGTTTGGCTACTGGAGTTTGGCCCCTGGAGTTTTGTCCTCCGCTCTGGCGGCTGTGAAAGGAGGAGTGAAAGTGACATTTCACTGGAGAAATGTGGAGAAAAGTTTAATGAAATAATCTAAATCTAAATCTAAATCAACTGAAACTCAGGACGTGTCCTCACTCGTCCTCTACAAACAGAAAAAACTGGTTTGGGCTGAAGGATGGACGCAAGAGAGAGGGATGAGGGAAAAGAGGGAGAGAGGAGAGAAGATGGGGGGGGGGGGGATGAAGAGGGAAAAGGGGAGAGGAGGGAGAAAAAGAAAACAAGGGAGTGAGAAATATGATGAAATGGAGATAATGAAGATAGAGAACGGGGGAGATGGAGGGAGAGAGGAAGCGAGAGAGAAGAGAAGAGGAGGGAGTGAGAGGGAAAGAGAGGTAAGGAAGGAGGGGGAAAGAGAAGGGGAAGAGAGAGAGAAATAAAGGAAGATAGGGGATAGAGGAGGGAGAGAGATAAGGCAAGAGGAGGTAAAAAGGTGGGAGAGAGAGATGAGGGAAGAGAGAGTAGAGGGAGAGAGAGAAAGCGGTATGGAGAAAAAGAGCGATAAGGGAAGAGGGAGTAAAGAGAAGGGAGAGAGCGAAAGACGAGGGGAAGGAGATTTAGACAGAAGCAAAGAAGGAGTAAAGGGGGAAAGAGAGAAATAACGGAAGATAGGGGAAAGAGGAGGGAGAGAGGGATGGGGTATGTAGAGAGAGAGTTGAGTGAAAGGGAGAAAAAGAGAGAGAGATATGAAGAGATGAGAGAGAAGGGGAAGATGGAGAGAGAGAAATGAGGGAAGAGGGAGGAGAGAGAAGAGTAGCGAGAGTTAGAGAGAGAGATGAGCAAAGAAGGGGTAAAGAGAAGGGAATGAGAGGGAGAAAAAGAGGAAAGGGAGGTAAAGATGAGGGAGAGTTAGAGACAGAAAAAATAAGGGGTAAAGAGGGGGAAGAGAGAGATGAGGGAAGAGGGAGAGTTAGAGGGAGAAGTGAAGAAGGGGTAAAGGGGGAGAGAGAAATAACAGAAGAGAGGAGAAAGAGAAGCAAGAGAGAGAGATGAAGGAAGAGAGAGTAAAGAGGAAGAAGAGAGAGAAAAGCGAAGAAGAGGTAAAGGAGGAGAGAGAGAAATAAGAGAAGCGAGAGAGAGAGATGAAGGAAGAGAGAGTAAAGAGGAAGGAGAGAGAGAGAAGCGAAGAAGAGGTAAAAGGGGAAAGAGAGAAATAATAGAAGAGAAGAGAAAGAGAAGGGAGAGAGAGTAAAGAGGAGGGAGAGGGGAAAGAGAAGAAGGGGTAAAGGGGAGAGAGAAATAACAGAAGAGAGGGGAAAGAGAAGGGAGAGGAAAGAAAGCAAGAAAGAAAGAAAGGAAAGACCGGGATAGGAGGAAGAGAGAGAGAGAGATGGGGTATGCAGAGAGAAAGAGAGAGAGAGAGATAAGGAAAGAGAGGAGAGAGAAAAAGGAGGATCATTATTGTGAAACATCTTTGCGCCACAGCGAAAAGCTCCACAAAACCACTGCATTATTATGATTATGATTATGATGAAAGAGAGAGAGAGGGAAAAAAGAAAGGTGGATGAGGGGAAAGACTGAGCGAAACCAAGGCGATAAATAAAGAGCGAGAGAGAAAAAAGGGAGAGATAGTGAAAGGGGGCGGAGAGAGTGATGTGAAAGAGAGGAGGGAGAGAGAGACGGAGAGAATGAAAACAGAGAGGAGAGGAGGAGGGGAAAAAGAGAGGCAGAGGATGGAGGGACAATAGAAAAGGGCAGTTGTTTGGAGGGAGGGAGAGAAAAGGAGGGAAAAAGGAGGGGAAAAAAGAGCGTTACTGTGGAAACGGTGGAGTCCGGAGATCAGAGGACGACCGAGCGAAACACAAAAGTGAGAAACATGCGGCGAAAATTCTATGTTTATTAAGTGGGAATAAACGGGGAACGAATCGAAATTGTGACTCAAATACGGAGATGCGACAAAAAGACTCGTCAAAGCGTCGAATAATTCTTTAGAGTCACCCGCGCATGTTTGAAGCATTTAGAGATCTCTCCCCCCGGGCCCTATTCAAACCCTCTTCACGGTTCGTGGTAAGATTCTGTACGAGGCTCCGCCCACAAGTCTATTTCAAAATCAAAAACTGCGACACTCGGTTTGCCGTGGTTGCTAATAATAAAAATGTGAAACAAGTTCGTCAGGAAATTGTTATGTTTTAGTTTAGTTTTAGTTTAGTTTAGTTTATTTCTATACAGGGCAGTGTGCAGTAACATTAAAACGATGGCTGCACCAGATTTAGCACAATGCTACTTTCCGTCTGCAGTCCTTCACAGACCAACATTTAACATACATAATAAAAAGGAACATTTAAAAAGGCAATTTACCTCACAATACCATAAAAATACCATAAAAATACCATAAAAATACCATAAAAAATACCAACAACACAGCAGCATTTTCTTTAGTGCAATTATTAAATAAAATGCATCAGTTTTGATTTTAATGCGTGACACATAGCATCCTAGCTAGTACAATAGCTACCGGGTGTACCCACGAGGGTAGCGCCCGATAGCTATATACCTGAGTGGTATGTAAAGTGCTTATATAATAAAATTATTGCATCATCTAGTAATCTGGTAGCTGATGGCAATATACCCGTTTGGTATTTTAGTGTGCGCCTGACTGGTCTTCTTTGTGTTTTTGGTCATTTTCAAGCAGTTTTTCTGGATTTTACAGAAACAAATGACAATTTATGCCTCTTTTTACTGTTGGCAGGGTCAGATTGGTCCAAAATAGGGACACATGGGACAAATCCCTGGTTTTGGATTGGCTGGTAATAGTTGGTTGGTAATAGTTGATAATAAAACTGGTTGGTAATAGTTGGTAATAAACTGGTTGTAATAGTTGGTAATAAAACTGGTTGGTAATAATTGGTAATAAACTGGTTGGTAATAATTGGTAATAAAACTGGTTGGTAATAATTGGTAATAAACTGGTTGGTAATAATTGGTAATAAACTGGTTGGTAATAATTGGTAATAAAACTGGTTGGTAATAATTGGTAATAAACTGGTTGGTAATAATTGGTAATAAACTGGTTGGTAATAATTGGTAATAAACTGGTTGGTAATAATTGGTAATAAACTGGTTGGTAATAGTTGGTAATAAAACTGGTTGGTAATAATTGGTAATAAACTGGTTGGTAATAATTGGTAATAAACTGGTTGGTAATAGTTGGTAATAAAACTGGTTGGTAATAATTGGTAATAAACTGGTTGGTAATAATTGGTAATAAACTGGTTGGTAATAATTGGTAATAAACTGGTTGGTAATAATTGGTAATAAACTGGTTGGTAATAGTTGGTAATAAAACTGGTTGGTAATAATTGGTAATAAACTGGTTGGTAATAATTGGTAATAAACTGGTTGGTAATAGTTGGTAATAAAACTGGTTGGTAATAATTGGTAATAAACTGGTTGGTAATAATTGGTAATAAACTGGTTGGTAATAGTTGGTAATAAAACTGGTTGGTAATAATTGGTAATAAACTGGTTGGTAATAATTGGTAATAAACTGGTTGGTAATAATTGGTAATAAACTGGTTGGTAATAATTGGTAATAAACTGGTTGGTAATAGTTGGTAATAAAACTGGTTGGTAATAATTGGTAATAAACTGGTTGGTAATAGTTGGTAATAAAACTGGTTGGTAATAATTGGTAATAAACTGGTTGGTAATAGTTGGTAATAAAACTGGTTGGTAATAATTGGTAATAAACTGGTTGGTAATAATTGGTAATAAACTGGTTGGTAATAGTTGGTAATAAAACTGGTTGGTAATAATTGGTAATAAACTGGTTGGTAATAATTGGTAATAAACTGGTTGGTAATAATTGGTAATAAACTGGTTGGTAATAGTTGGTAATAAAACTGGTTGGTAATAATTGGTAATAAACTGGTTGTAATAGTTGGTAATAAAACTGGTTGGTAATAATTGGTAATAAACTGGTTGGTAATAATTGGTAATAAAACTGGTTGGTAATAATTGGTAATAAACTGGTTGGTAATAGTTGGTAATAAAACTGGTTGGTAATAATTGGTAATAAACTGGTTGGTAATAATTGGTAATAAACTGGTTGGTAATAGTTGGTAATAAACTGGTTGGTAATAGTTGGTAATAAAACTGGTTGGTAATAATTGGTAATAAAACTGGTTGGTAATAATTGGTAATAAACTGGTTGGTAATAATTGGTAATAAACTGGTTGGTAATAGTTGGTAATAAAACTGGTTGGTAATAATTGGTAATAAACTGGTTGGTAATAGTTGGTAGTAAAACTGGTTGGTAATAATTGGTAATAAAACTGTTAAACGAATGCATAATTAAGGGAAATTGTTATGCACTAGGTACAAATGTGAGTCAGTATAATCTCATTTTCTTTGTGTTTTGGTTATTTTTAAACAGATTTTCTGTGTTTTACCTAAACAAATGACAATTTAAGCGGGGCAAAATACGCCCGTACTTTGAATTATTGTATATAGAATTAAGTTAAAATTTGTCAAACCCAGTTAAAGATGAATTGTTGGTGCAGTTTGGAAGTTTGACATTCCTAGGTGAGACGGTTGTCGAGTTAGAGCGCGGACAAGAAATTGTCCACAGACAGACGGACAGACGGACAGACGGACGGACAGACGGACGGATAATCAATAGGGAAATCTGGCTCTTGCAGTAGGAGTATGAGTATGACATCATCACATTCTAGAATCGGAATTCCACCAATCAGATCGCAGCAACAGAACTCAAAGACACTACAAAGCTTTGAAGTGTCAAAGCTCAAAGAAGCAGAGAATGTGGGTTGTTCTCGCTTTCAGCAGCAGAACATTTGAGAAGAGAGTTCAGATCTACGGCACGTAACATAAAAGGACAGAGATGGAAGATAAAAAGACAGAGATGGAAACGATCACAGTTAGCAAGAGCGACGGGCAGGTTTTCGCAAAGGGTCGACCTTTGAAGTGTCCACAGACGGACGGACGGACGGACGGACAGACGGACGGACAGCGCCATACCGAGGCCCGGGTTGTTCCCACAGCAGCACCTCGGGAGAACAGAGCTGCTGCCCTGGGGTCAACCCGGGCCCGACCAAGTCAACACAGGCAAGTCTCAGAACCTCCACCACCAGCAATAGCGCCGCAATCCACCTTCAACCAAACACTAATACAGCAGCAAAATGCTCGGAGGAAGTCAAATTGTGTAAAAGAGGTTGAAAAACTTCAAGAAAAGCGCGAGAAAAGACGACTTCAGCAACAGGAACTCAGAGAAAAGAGGGCCCAAGAAGTAGATGTCAATTTACCCAACTATGAAATTATGTGCATGATCAGAGACTTCAGAGCCAGTCTGGACTACAGGCCCCTAACCTCCAATGATCTAATTGAGGAGCACAGAATATGTGTGTGTGTGCGGGCTCGACCACTGAATAAAAAAGAGCTATCAATGAAGGACTTGGATGTCATCACTATCCCAAGTAAAGATGTTGTTATGGTTCATGAACCGAAGCAAAAATTTGACCTGACACGCTACTTGGAGAACCAAACGTTTCGTTTTGACTACGCTTTTGATGAGAACTCCACAAATGAAATGGTTTACAGGTTTACAGCCCAGCCTTTGGTTGAGACCATTTTTGAAAGAGGAATGGCAACTTGCTTTGCTTATGGACAAACTGGAAGTGGAAAAACACATACTATGGGAGGAGACTTTTCAGGGAAGAACCAGGACTGCTCTAAAGGAATCTACGCTCTGTCAGCCAGAGATGTCTTTCTCATGTTGAAAAAGCCAAACTACAAAAAGTTAGATCTCCAGGTCTTTGCCACTTTTTTTGAAATCTACAGTGGCAAGGTGTTTGACTTGTTGAATCATAAGGCCAAGCTGCGGGTATTGGAGGATGGAAAGCAACAGGTCCAGGTGGTGGGCCTACAGGAGAGACAGGTCAAATGCACAGAAGATGTCCTTAAACTAATCGAAGTGGGAAACAGCTGCAGGACTTCTGGACAGACATCAGCAAATGCCCATTCCTCCAGGAGCCATGCCGTTTTCCAGATCATTTTGCGCCGACAAGAAAAGATGCATGGAAAGTTTTCTCTTATCGATCTGGCTGGAAACGAGAGGGGAGCTGACACATCCAGTGCAGACCGCCAGACTCGCCTCGAAGGAGCTGAGATCAACAAGAGTTTGTTGGCCCTGAAGGAGTGTATTCGGGCTCTAGGAGGAAACAAACCCCACACTCCATTTAGAGCAAACAAATTAACTCAAGTACTGAGAGATTCCTTCATTGGAGAAAACTCTAGAACTTGCATGATTGCTACAATCTCCCCTGGAAAGGCATCTTGTGAAAACACTTTGAACACTTTGCGATATGCCAACAGGGTCAAAGAGTTCGGCATAAGCCCTTCAGATATCCCTTTCACACAGAGCGGGGGAGGAGGACGAGCTGAGTTGTCACCTACTTATGAGGTTCAGGATCTAACAGTGGATCCTCTGGCAGCGATGGACTGTCATCAGGCTGGACACATCAACCAGCTGGAGGTGCTTGAGGCCCAGTGGGGCAGCTCCCCACAGAGAGATGATCTGAAGTTGCTCTGTGAGCAGAATGAAGAGGAGGTTTCCCCACAGCTCTTCACTTTCCATGAGGCTGTGTCTCAGCTTGTGCAGATGGAGAAGCAGGTTCTTGAGGACCACAGGGCTGTGTTTCAGGAGTCAATTCGTTGGTTAGAAGATGAAAAAGTACTTGGTGAATCATATGCAACTCAACTTGAGCAAATTCTGGATCAGAAGATAGACATTCTCACTGAGCTGAGAGACAAAATCAAGTCTTTCCGCTGTGCACTGCAGGAGGAGGAGCAGGCTAGCAAACAGATCACCCCAAAGAGGCCTCGGGCACTATAGACAGAACACACAAACACTGTATGAAATGATATGGAATTTCTTTAAAGACTAAGTTTTCCTTGTCCCTATTTTTGACCAATCTTATACCTGCTGACAGTAAAGAGTCACTTAAATTGTCATTTGTTTAGGTAAAACACAGAAAATCTGTTTAAAAACAAGAGCTCCGCCAGCGGGGCAAAATACGCCCGTACTTTGAATTATTGTATATAGACATCCTTGACCCATGGGGTGTCCAGCCATGAAGTTTGACATTCCTAGGTGAGACGGTTGTCGAGTTAGAGCGCGGACAAGGTAATGTGTAGTTGTCTTGTATTCTCTCTCTCCCGTTGCCTAGCAACCGCTGCAGCTGGAACTGTGTGTCACCTTTGAACTTTAAACTTCCTCTTCATGAAGACAAAGCTTCAAAGACTTCAAAGCTTTGAAGTGTCCACAGACAGATGGACGGTTTCATTACCGTCATTTAACAAATCTGCAGCGCAAAAGGACCTAATATAATATCAGGAGCATTTTGGCTTCAGGGGAGAGACGCAAATGTTGAGGAGCTACGACCCTGCGTCAGTCACAGTCACTTCAGACACGGGGAACAGCGCCGACTTCCTCCCTCCGCTCTCTCTTCTCTCCAAACGTGGTTCCGCTCGGAGATTTCCATCCACACGCAGCGAGGAAGAAGAAAAAAAACCCGACTGACGCTTCGTGTGCGACGTTGAGCCCAAAAGTTTGTAACGGAGACGTTTTATTGAAGCCGAGAGTCGAGAGGGGACGAGGCGCTGAAGAGGAGGAAGTTCCCAAGGGCGAAGTCAGACTTTCATGTCTTTGAGGACATGTGTCTGTGAAAAAGCGCTGTCCTTGTAAGGCGACCTTGGGCGTCCAGAAAGGCACCAAATAAATAAAATGAATTATTATTATTATTATGATTATGATGATTATTATTATTATTACGTGCTGGCAAAGTTTGGTTTGATCAGAACTTGTGCCTCATCTTCAAATATAAAGCTGCGACTCTGTTTCTGAAGGGTTTAGGTGCAGCTACAAAATAATTCTTAATTAGTCGCGGTAATACTGTATCCCCCTGTAAAATGCTGAGAAGGTTTAACGGTATAAACATTTGGATACGGCCCAACCCGACTGGAACCGTTCAGCAGCAGCGTCTTCACAACCTGCCAAACCTTAACATAAAGGACGGGACTCTAATTGCGTCTTTTTTTGTTGTTGTTTTTTAATAGGCATTTTATAAAATGAAAAAAGAAAGAATAAAGTGATATCTAGATGAAGAAATCTGTGCCATTTTCTCAGTTTCCTCAGATTTTGTCAGAGTTACTGAAGTCGCCATCCGCGTGTCTAATTCCACACTGCAAAACATTCATTACGTCGTCATGGAGACAGCAATGCAAGCGGACCCTCCCCCAGAAAAAGTACACAACAACAAACCATTTCACAACTAAATATGTGTATGTCTCCTCTCATCCCTCTCTCTATCTTCTCATCCTTCTCTCCTCTCATCCCTCTCTCTCTCCCCTCATTTCTCTCTCCTCTCATCCCTCTCTCTCTCCTCTCATTTCTCTCTCCTCTCATCCCTCTCTCCCCTCATCCCTCTCTCCCCTCATCCCTCTCTCCTCTCATCCCTCTCTTTCTCCTCTCATTTCTCTCTCCTCTCATCCCTCTCTTTCTCCTCTCATTTCTCTCTCCTCTCATCTCTCTCCTCTCATCCCTCTCTCCTCTCATCCCTCTCTCTCTCTTCTCATCCCTCTCTCCCCTCATCTCTCTCTCCTCTCATCCCTCTCGTTCTCCTCTCATTTCTCTCTCCTCTCATCTCTCTCCTCTCATCCCTCTCTCTATCTTCTCATCCCTCTCTCCTCTCATCCCTCTCTGTCACCTCTCATTTCTCTCTCATCTCATCTCTCTTCTCTAATCCCTCTCTCTCTCTTCTCATCCCTCTCTCCTCTCATCTCTCTCCTCTCATCCCTCTCTCTATCTTCTCATCCCTCTCTCCTCTCATCCCTCTCTCTATCTTCTCATCCCTCTCTCCTCTCATCCCTCTCCCCCCTCATCCCTCTCTCCTCTCATCCCTCTCCCCCCTCATCCCTCTCTCCTATCATCCCTCTCTCTCTCTTCTCATCCCTCTCTCCTCTCATCCCTCTCTCCCCTCATCCCTCTCTCCCCTCATCCCTCTCTCCTCTCATCCCTCTCTCCCCTCATCCCTCTCTCCTCTTGTTGGTTAATAATACTGGACTCTTCTCTTGTCACGGGCAGAATGAGCAAATGCCTAAACCTCCAGTGTCCACAAGGGGGCGTCCTAAAGCTGCGCAGGGTCATAAAGGCGTTTAAAGGGCCCAAACCTGATATGAACCATGAGTCAGGGAGTGTTTTAAACCTTTAGCTCGCCCACTTTGTCCTTTGTGCCTCTGATATCGCTCAGTGACACAGGAACAGTCGTCTGGGTCAGTGCAGTTTCCTTATAGCTCTCACCTCCTAAATCATACAGTAGTTTTGTTTTATTTATTTATTCGCTCTTGAAACTGCACCAAGACGCAGAATCCAGTGTTTGGGTTAATGTTTGGCAGTTTCCGTATAGTTCTCCCATCTTAAATCCTGCTTTTTTTTGTTTTGTTTTGTGTTTTTTTACTCTTGAAACTGCACCATAACAAAGAATCAAGTGTGTCAGGCAGTTGTTTCCTTAAACCTCTCACCATATCGTTAATTCTACTGTTTTTTATTCCTGTTTTTTTATTTGTTTGTTTAGTTTTGGGGTTTTTTTGCTCATGAAAATGCACCATGACAGAGAATCAACCTGCGTGAAGTCGCCCCGTCAAACTCAAGCTTCAAAATGCACTAAAACACCAAAAACGGAGTCAGTCATTTGTGTTTTGTTTGTGCTGTTTTTTTGCTTTTTTTTTGTGTGATTCTGGTAGAGCTCAAAAATTTGGGAAAATGTTTGTATTTCTTTTGTGCTGTGACCATTTTCATTTGTGTGAGTTTATTTCTATAATTATTATTTCTGCGGTAATTATAGGACGTCATTTCCGCTCATCTGACGGCGACAAACTCCACAAAACTAGTGAAGAGAAACGACCTGAGGCTGTGGAAAAGTCTGTGTTATTCTATAAAATATGAATCAAAAGCAAATGACTAAAGACTGAGACTTTTCCACAGCCTCAGGTCGTTTAGTCACTAGTTTTGTGGAGTTTGCTGCCGTCAGCTGAGCAGAAATGATGTCCTATAATTACTGCAGAAATAATCATGAATAATTTTAGAACTAAACTCGCACAAATGAAAATTGTCACAGCACAAACCAAATCCAAACGTTTTCTATCATTTTCTGCTTGTTTTGAGCTCGATTTCACATTTTGAGGTTCTGGACGACGTCATCGACTGAAAATAAAACTCCAAATATCTTAAGAACCGGAATCGCACAAACGAAACTTTTTGCAGAACAAACGAAGCACAAACGACTGACTCCATTTTGGACGTTTTAGCTTCCTGTGGGTCTGTTTGACCCCAATCTGACCTGTAAAAGAATCGTTAATTTCTCCAAAACTAAAGAAGCACAAACGAAACTTTTTGCAGCACAAACGAAGCACAAACGATTGACATAGTTTTGGTGTAGGTTTGCGTTTGATGGGGCGACTTCACGGGGGCAGAGATTCAAGTATGTAGAATAGTACCGGGCAGTTGTTTTCTTATAGTTCCCACATTTTTAACCCTACTATTATTGTATTCCACTCATGTGACCCTGATGATGCGTGGAATCCAGATGGGGACAGGAAGTGTTTTGCTCCACTTGACGCGAGTATGTAAAAAGTTTGAACGGCCTCAAACCTGCTACAGCGACAAAATACGTGCAAATAGTCGGTTATGACCCGTACGATGTGGAGAAGTCGGACTTTTCGCACGATTTAGAGGATTTTCCCGGCGTTGAGGCGATGGACGTGATAAATGCTCTGGCGCTGCAGACGTCGTGTTACACTGAGCCAAATGAACGACTTTAAAAACCTGGAGGAGACGACTATTTAGAATTAAACTCACCCGCTGCACCAGGAGGACCTAAAATAATGATTAAAAAAAGGTAGAAAATGCCAAATTGCAGAAGTAAGCTGATAAAATGAGCACCACGTAAAGCTTTTTTGTGATCTATAAAGCAACAGTTTACCGTCACTTTCGCTGCTCGTCTTTCTGAATAAATGTCCAAAAAAAAACCAATATCCTCCAAACTGAACTGAAAATATCTGATCTTGTCTCATTTAAAGCTTTTCGCTCTTTGTTACTTAATAGGTAAAACGCTCCATCCATCAGTGTCTGTGTTTTTCAGTTGTCATTGCAAAACTGCTCTTTGTAATAGATTTTATTGCATTTTATCATCTATTGTTTACAACTACTGCACTTTATCCTTTTAGACCAGGGGTGTCAAACTCATTTTGGTCCGGGGGCCGTATGCAGCCTACTTTGATCCCAAAAGGGCCGGATCAGAAAACTCAGTTCTCTCTTCAAGTTATTGTATTTTTCTCCGTGTCTCGTAGTGGTGTTTAAGATTATATTCCTCGAGCAACGCCACTTGTTCCAAACACACTGAGCACAGATTTCCCATTCACCTCTGTCAACAAATAAGAATTAGACTATTTTTCTTGGGAAATCCTGAACTCAGCATCTGCTTTTCTCATTTTTTGACATTTTGCTGATGAGGGTCACGGTCGACAGTCAAAACGATCGTCCTTTAAGAGCGTTTGGAAAGAGGAAAGTCTTCATTTGTGCTGCTCTGGTGGGAGTCGCCACGTACAGAAACGCCGGAGACGCTGCTATGCTAAACGGTGCAGAAAATTAACAGAAAAATCTGAAAATTGTAAGTATTTTAATAGAAAAATCAGCCGAGGGCCAGATTAAAGGTCTTGGAGGGCCGGATCTGGCCCCCGGGCCGCATGTTTGACACATGTGTTTTAGACTGTCACAGCTTCTGCACTTTTGAAATATTTTCCTCACTGCACTTGACCTTCATAACTGATGTTTATCTTAATCGATTGTTGCTTTCTCGTTTTTATTGACGTTTACCTTAATCGATAGTTGTTTTCGGCTCTTGTCTTGTGCTGTTGACCACTTGGCCAATGGGTCTTTACCTGTTTTTAGCTCCCGGAGTTTGTCGATCCACTTTTGTCGTCTTTTTTCTGTAGTTTTTTTTTCTTTTTAAACTAACTCTCGTGACACGGCACTTTCGGTACATGAAATAAACGTTTGTCTTTCTCCCGATCTGAGCGTCTGTCTTTACTTCCTGACCCCATCTGCTTTAAGTGACGTCATCTGAAACCAGCATATTTACTTTTTGTCCGAGAATCCCGTGTCTGGCAAACGTTTCCCTGCAATTCTCACATTTCTAATCGTACCGTTCGTTTATTGTCATGCTTGAAAATCACCGTCACAGAGAATCAAGGGTCTAGAATAGTGCGGGGCAGTTTTGTTTTCTTATACTTATCACATTTCTGTCTTGAAATTGTACCACGACAGAGAGTCCTGTGTCGGGGTTAGTGCTTTACATTTGTTTTCTTAGACTTCTCACATCTCTAATCCTACTTTTTTTCTTTCGTCTTTCTTGAAAATGCACCGTGACGCAGAATCCAGTGTCTGAGTTAGTGTCTGCAAGTTTCTGTATCCTAAATCCTACTGGGTTTTTTTTGTTTTGTGTTTTTCGTTCTTGAAACTGCACTGTGACAAAGAATCAAGGGTCTGGCATCGTGCCGGGCAGTTGTTTTCTGACGTGTTCTCACATCTCTAACCCTACAGTTATTTTAATCCTACTGTTTTTTTTTTCCACTCTTGAAAATGCACCAGAACAGAGAGTCCAGTATCTGGGGTAGTGCCTCGCAGACGTTTCCTTATAGCTCTCACGTTTCTAAATCTACTATTTTCTTTTCTTTTTCTCCAAATGACATGATTATATAGTGTTTTGCATCTTCACTCACTGAAGCCATCGACAAATTGCAAAACGCTTTGAACATGGTTTGCCACAGCTTCTCTGAATTGAAACTCTGTCTTCACGCAAATAAAAACCAGAGTCGTGCTGTTTTCTAGAAGTAAAATTATGCAAAATGTTCCTCCAGTTGTTGCACCTGACGGCTCAGCTATTGACGCTGTTCGTGCTTTTAAATACTTGGGTGTCATAATTGACCACGGACTGTCTTTTAAGCTTCATATCGACTCTTGTCAAAAAGTTGCGTCTTAAATTGAGTTTTTACTTCAGAAATAAGTCGTCTTTTTCGTTCAACGCCAGGAAGAGGCTTGTTGTGCTGGACTGTGGGGATCTTTTGTATCTGCCCCAGCCCAGGCTCTGCGCTCTCTGGATTTAATGCCTCTTTGCGCTTTATTACAAACTGTAGAGCTCGGACCATCATTGCGAACTCCCCTCTGGCGTTGGATGGCCTGCCTTAGCGACCCGGCGGCTTTAGCGACCCGGCGGCTTTAGCGACCCGGCGGCTTTAGCGACCCGGCGGCTTTAGCGACCCGGCGGCTTTAGCGACCTGGAGGCTTTAGCGACCTGGACGCTTTAGCGACCCGGTGGCTTTAACGACCTGGAGGCTTTAGCGACCTGGAGGCTTTAGCGACCTGGCGGCTTTAGCGACCCGGCGGCTTTAGCGACCCGGCGGCTTTAGCGACCTGGAGGCTTTAGCGACCCGGCGGCTTTAGCGACCCGGCGGCTTTAGGGACCCGGCGACCCACACACTGGTACAAATCTATTTCTAAGGGACTTGTTGGGCTGCTTCCTCCAGACCTTAGTGTGTATCTTCAGCCTGATGGACCCAGAATTTACGTTCTCAGGATTTTTTACACGGTCGGTTCCTACTGTGAGAACACGGAAAGGAAAACTCTTTTCAGTATCGTGCTCCACACTGGAATTCTTTGCAGAGAGTTTTAAAACTTCAATCACTTGTGCCTATGGCTTTTTTTAATGCTCTTTTGAAGGACCTGGAAATGCAGTCGATGATGTGCCAATGTTTCTAACTGCATCGCTAACATTTTATCTGTGTTGATTTTATATTTAATTGTTTTCTTAAGGGTTGTGTTGTGTGGGCCTCTTGGCCAGGGCTCCCTTGAAAAAGAGATCTTTGAATCTCAATGGGACTTTCCTGGTTAAATAAAGGTTAAATAAATAAATTGTCTCTCTGGAAAATGCCCCAGGACAGAGAATCTAGTGTCTGGCAGTTGTTTCTTGTAAGTTGTCGTGTCTTTAATTCTACTGTTTTGTTTATTTTGTTTTTTGTTTTTTTACTATTGTAACCGTACTATGACAAAGAATCCAGTATGTAGAATAGCGCCGGGCAGTTGTGTCCTTATAGTTTTCACATTTCTAAACCTACTATTTACTTGAAAATGCTCCATGAGAGAAAACCCTGTATCTGGGATAGTGTCTGGCAAACGTTTCCTTCCCATTCTCACATCTCTGATCCCGCTGTTCATTTACTCTCTGTTGCCTGTGTGTCTGGACGTGTCCTTTGGTAGTTCTCACATCTCTTGAAAAGTCACAAAATTGTACCATGACCGAGAATCCCGTGTCTGGGAAAGTGTCTGGGTTAGCGTGAGGTCATTGTTTCCTTATAATTCTTACTTCTCTCTCTTGAAAATGCGCCAGGACAGAGAATCGAGTGTCTAGATGTTTCCTTATCGTTGTTACTTCTCTTGAAATGTCTTGAATTTGCACCATAACAGAGAATCCACTGACTCTGACTGTGCCAGGCAACAGCTCCTAACAGTTCTTACAACCCTAATTTACCGAAGCCCATTTCCGCCAGTAAATAAGTAAATAAAAGCCCCACAGTACGGCATAATTCTGTGTTTAAAAGTCATAATTACTAGGTTTAAACTCATAATTATGACTCTCTGTGAGGGTTTTATTTTTCATTTACTGGTGGAGATGGGCTTCCACACTAATCCTGCTGTTTTCTTTCTGTTTTTTTTTATTTTCGTCACGCTTGAAAATGCACGAAAACGGAAAATCCAGCGTCTAACATCGTTTCTTTATAGTTCTCACATCGTTAATCCTACACTTTTTTGCGTGCGCGTGTTTTTTTTTAATTGATTGAGCTTAAAAATGCTTCACGACAGAGAATCCAGCGTCTGGGACAATGTCGGGCGGTTCAATTAAAGCTGCACTGTGTAATATTTCCTGCGCGGGGTCCAATGTGTCCTCGTCTCCACGGCGACGTTATTGCCTTTACTGGAATCGTCTGCAATAACGGGATTAAACTTATCACAGCAGTTTATCTATTTTTATTATCATATTTGCCAAACTCATTCCTCTGATCTCACGTCGCGCTGTGCAACATTCCACAGCGGGGCATTTACGTCTCCGTGGAGACGAGCGCTCCGAAGCTGCACAGTGCACCTTTAAATAATGTGCAGCCGTTCAAATGTCTGGCTCCTTTTTCTGTTTATTTACACGACAGATTTCGAGGCGTGAACTCAGTTTATCGCACATAGAAAGATTCAGATGTGATTAAAAGCGAGAGAGGGAGTGTTTTTTTTTTTTACCTTTGGAACCTTTCTAATCGACTGCACTGTAATAAAAAAAATATAACTGGTATTAACCTCTTGAGACCCTGCAGCCTCACACAAGGACATCACATTTTTGCCTCTTCGCACCTTGATATTCCATTTTTTTTAAACTTTCACCTGTCAGCCATATTGAGGGACGATCCTGTGCTGATATCGCAATATTACACCAAATTTCAATGAAAAAAATGGCGGGGAAAATCAACAAAAAAGCCTTTACGGCAAAGACAAAACAGCACGGTGTTGGAGAGGAAACTGCTGCCTCCATTTTGTACTCTTGCACTTTTTGCACGTCCGATTGAAAACCAGAAAAAATGAAAACCGGACCACATTTTCACGCCTTTGTCTGTGTTTTTAACGCGCTCACGGTCGACCTACGTCACATTTGGCAGGTTTAGAGCTTGAAATAAACAGCGGAATGCATTTTATCTGGCAAACTGAATTATTTAATTGCTGTTTAAATTATGGTTTCTGTAAAAACCTGCCCAAGGACTAAAGATGGAAATTAGCCAGTAAAGCTAAATCTGGTGCAGAGCATCTTTTCTCTGTGAGATTAATGTCTTCTGTGCACTGTCCTTGTTTTAAATAAATAAATAACAATAAATAGTTTAGTTCTGGTTAAGTTCTGGTTAAGTCCTGGTTCAGACCTGTATTCAGTCGTGATTCAACCCTGGCGTAGTCCCTGCTTCAGCCTTGATTCAGTTCTGGTTTAGTCCTTTATTTAGTCCTGGTTTACTCCCGATTCAGCTCTGGTTCAGCCCTGGTTTAGTCCTGGTTCAGTCCTGGTTTAGTCCCATAGTCAGTCTTGGTTCAGCCCTGGTTTAGTCCTGGTTCAGTCTTGCTTCAGATCTGGTTCCATCTTGGTTCAGCCCTGGTTTAGTCCTGGTTTAGTCCCGTATTCAAGCCTGGGTTCTTCTTGGTTTAGTCCTGTTTCGGTCCTTGCTCAGTCCTGATTTAGCCCTGGTTCAGTCTTAGTTTTAAACCTTTTTCAGTCCTGGTTTAGTCCTTGATCAGTCCTGGTTTAGTCCTTGTTCAGTTTCGTATTCAGACCTGGTTCAGTCCTGGTATAGTCCTGGTTCAGTACTGGTTCAGTCCTGGTTTAACCTTGGCTCATCCCTGATTCAGCCCTCGTTTAGACCTGGTTTTGTCCTGGTTTAGATCTGGTTTAGTCCTGGTTCAAGTCCTCGTCTCTAGAATCAATTTAATCAGATCCAGACTCTTTACATTTAGACAGTGACACTGGACCCAACTTTCCTTTGTTTTTCCCCTCAGATGAAGTTAACTAATTATCCTTCCGAGACATTCATCTTTCTCCTCCGAGACTCGGGGCCGAGCTCCAGATAAGACGAGCACATTTCTCACTTCTGCCTCCAGTTCGTGTCAAACCTGTTTTGTACCTGAGAGTCTAAATCCTCACTTCAGACGCTGAATTTATTCACACCACTGTTTCTGCGGATCTGAGTCTGCACAGGTTTAAAAACAAACTTAAAACAAACTTAGACAAAACAGTGTTCAAAGTTAGTCCTGGTTTAGTCCTGGTTTAGTCCTGGTTTAGTCCTGGTTTCGTGTTAGTTTAGACCTGATTTAGTCCTGGTTTAGTCCTGGTTTTGTGTTCGTTTAGACCTGATTTAGTCCAGGTTAATCCTGGTTTCGTGTTGGTCTGGACCTGATTTAGTCCTGATTTAGTCCTGGTTTAGTCCTGGCTTAATCCTGGTTTAGTCCTGGTTTAGTCCTGGTTTAGTCCTGGTTTTGTGTTGGTTTAGACCTGATTTAGTCCTAGTTTAGTCCTGGTTTCGTGTTGGTCTGGACCTGATTTAGTCCTGATTTAGTCCTGGTTTCGTGTTGGTTTAGATTTGATTTAGTCCTTGTTTAGTCCTGGTTTAGTCCTGGTTTCGGGTTGGTTTGGATCTGATTCAGTCCTGGTTTAGTCCTGGTTTAGTCCGGGTTTAGTTCTGGTTTTGTCCTTCTTTGGTTTAGAATTGATCAAATCCTGGTTCATACAGTTTTGGTTAAGTCCTTGTTTAGTTCTGGTTTAATTCTACTTTGGTCCTGGTTCAGTCCTGGTTTAGTCCTGGGTTAGTTCTTATTTGGTTCTGGTTTAGTCATGATTTAATCTCAGTTTAGTCTTGGTTTGGTCCCAGTTTAGTCCTGTTTCAGTGTTTCCTGTCAAATCCTGGTTCTGTCCTTTTGGTTCTGATTTAGTCCTGGTTTAGTCCTGGTTTAGTCCTGGTTCTAGATTGGATTTATCAAATCCGAAAAATAAGAAACTTTATATAGTTAGAAATGTATTAAATCATAAACTTGTGTCCAAAAAAGTTGGTTCTTTATTCTGCTTTTTATGCATTTAAAGGTCAAAACAGACTCTTGTGAACTTTAAATCCTGTTATAATGTTGTTGCCTCCTCAACAGCTCCTTTTACCTTTAGTTTCAGTAGAAATGGACAATTCCAGGTCTGAAATCGTCCAAATGGGTTCTTGTGAAGGTGTGTGGAGTTTAAAAACACAGTGGTGCACTTCCTGTATCACCGCATGACATCACAAGTTGCAACAGAGCGTTTTCTGTGTGAGAGAAGAACCTAAAAATGCAGGATTTGTGGGTTAAACATGTGTGGGGAAAAACACAACTCCAGGTCTGTTTGTGGTGAGGAAACTACATTAGAACAGATCAGAAAATAGTGTAATATCGGCTCTTTAACATATGCATGTGGTTTGGTTTGTTTATATCAGATGCCCTCCCTGTTTCAACTAATCGTGTGGTGGAATTCTTTTTTTCTTTTTTTTACTGAAACAGTAGCCGATTTCCAGCTCTGCTAAAGTCTGAGGGACAGCAGAGCAAAACTAATCATCTCATCTGTTTTACGAGTCTAATATCTGTGTTTCTTGCCTTTTCAAATTAAGACTTAATAAAACCAAACTTTCCCCTGGTTTATTTGCTGCTGACACGGGACACGTGTGAAACATAAACATAGCAGAGGAAATGAGTGTGAGTGAGTCCCGCGGCTTTATGGCTGTTGTTGTTTGCACTGGAGCTGTCCTCGCGCGCTGATAACGCTTCATTAATGCGCGCTCCCGACAGAACGCAAAGGCGTGAGCGCGCGTCAGTCTGGATCAAGTTCAACAGCACGAGACCGGAAAAGACCCGTGGAATCACCACGAGCCAAACCGACGAGAGACACAGTCACTTTCTCCTGATTCTCTAAAGCTCGGAGCTGTTTTCTCCCTCGGAATGAATCCATGGATCATTTAAATGTCGCTCTGTGCAGGTGCAGAGGGTTTAGTGTTTCACTGAGGGGGAAGAAGTGATTTTATGGACGTTTGTGACTCTGTCTTAAACTGAGTTTGATCTGGACACATCTGCGAGGCAGCGCAGCGATAACTGGACGCGCTCTTGGCACGTTTCAAAGTCGAGCCGTTTTATTCTGAATAGGTCTGACCGGAAGCAGCTGCGTCCTGCCGGAGCTTTGAGTCCAGTCTGAGTTCGACCGCAGACCGCTGCACCTCGTGCGCTCCACTTCGTGCGCTCCACATCGCGCGCTCCACCTCGCGCGCTCCGCGGAGAGCCGGAGTGAGGGGCTCATGCTGCACAACGAGTCCTGGGCTGAGGCCGCGGAGGGGAACTCCACGGAGGCGGGGGAGGGTCCGGGGCCGGAGGTCCTGGTGGTACAGGTTCTGTTCGGGGTCATCTTCGTGCTGGGTGTGGTGGGGAACTCTCTGGTGCTGGCGGTGGTGGGCCGAGCGCGGTACGGCACCGGGGGCCTCTCGGGCTCCGTGGGGGCCCTGCGAGCCGCGAGCCCCACAAACCTGTTCATCCTGAACCTGAGCGTGGCGGACCTGTGCTTCCTGCTCGTGTGCGTGCCCGTGCAGGCGTCCATCTACTCTCTGCCCGAGTGGGTCTTCGGAGCGTTCCTGTGCACGTTCGTCCACTACGTTTTCACCGTGTGCATGCTCGTGAGCATCTTCACGCTCACGGCCATGTCCGTGGACCGCTACGTGGCCGTGGTCCTCTCCAAAAAGTCCGCGCTCATCCGGAGCCGCCGGAACGCGCTGCTCGGAGTGGCGCTCACCTGGATCCTCGCACTCGTGCTGTCGGTGCCCGTGGCACAGCACCAGGTCCTCACGGGACACCCCACGGCCCCCAACAGCACCTTCTGCTGGGAGCGCTGGCCCGGGCCGTCCCGCTCCGTCTACAAAGTGTCCATTCTGGTGCTGGGGTACCTGCTGCCGCTGCTGCTCATCAGCTGCTGTTACGCAAGGGTCAGTGTCTACTCACGCGCACGCTCACGCGCAGACTCACATACTCACACTCATACACACGCGCACACTCACGCGCACACAAGGGCGAAGTGCGCGCGTAACGCGCTGTGCGTAAAAACGCAGAAAACAATCTGGTATCTCATTATGTTTCTATGTGAGAAACAGAGACAGCGGGACATGTCTCACTGGGAGCTTTGGTTTGTGTTTATCTGTGGGACCCCCTCTTATCAGCAGGGAGTTACACGATGCCGGAGAGGAGGGATGGCGCCGTCAGTGCTGTTGATACGGGTCTCCAGGGTGCGCAGAGACTTGGGTGAATAATGTGCCCACCGTGCCATAGCTCAGAGCGCTCTCTCCAAAGCGGAGAAGTGCGCTCCTGTGCGTAATGGTCTTTGGACCACAAACAGCTGAGCCAAGACAAACCCACCCCCACAGGCGCCTCCACTCCGTTAATAGCGTTAATAATCACTTCTGCTGAGTGTTTGGATGATGCCAAGCAGCGAGCCGAGAAACAGCGTTTATCGGACGTGTTCAGTGCGCGGTGAAAGTCCAGACGCAGCGTAATAAAAGCAGAGATAAACAGCGCACTTCCGTGAATTTTTGACCAGCTTTATGAATGTCAGGTTCATCACAACTCCACGCGCCACGAGTGGCTTCTGTTTTCATTAAACCGGAGCCGTATTTCCCCGGACAGGGGTCCAGTGTTTGTGAGGGAAAGTGCCAAATTACGTCATTATAAGATCTCCTGTGCGTCTGATGCAGAATACCCGTGTTTCGATCTCATTTTCAGTTCGTTCTTCCTCTTAAAAGGAGTGTCCATGCTTTTCTAGATTTAGAGGAGATGCGTGTTTCTAACTGGGGAAGAAATGCGCCAAATTTTGTCCCTGTAAATTATTATAGTTATGACCAAGGAACAAAGCTCAAAAATCCACGTTGGTTATAAATTAAATTAAAGAGTCATTAGGATCAGCACCTTAGACTGTTACACAGGCCTGTTGTGTGTCAGTGAACAAGACACTTCACCTTCACCTCCTCTGCTCCTCTGACTCAATCCTCTGCTCTTCTGCTCCATTTGACCTTCTGTTCTGCTCCTCAGCTCTATCAGACCTTCTCCTCTGCTCCATCAGACCTTCTTTTCTGTTCCTATGCTCCTCAGACCTTTTCTTCTGCTCTCCAGCTCTATCAGACCTCCTTCTCTATTCCTCTGCTCTATCAGACCTTCTCCTCTGTTCTTCTGCTCCTCAGACCTTCTCCTCAGCTCTATCAGACCTTTTCTGTTCCTCTGCTCCCTCAGACATTCTCCTCTGTTCTTCTGCTCCTCAGACCCTTCTCCTCAGCTCTATCAGACCTTCTCTTCTGTTCCTCTGCTCCTCAGATCCTCTCTTCTGCTCTGTCAGACCTTCTAATCTCCTCCTCTGCTCTATCAGACCTTCTTGTCTGTTCCTCTGCTCCTCAGACCTTCTCCTCTGCTCCATCAGACCTTCTTCTCTGTTCCTCTGCTCCTCAGACCTTTTTCTCTGCTCCTCTGCTCTATCAGACCTTCTCCTTAGCTCCATCAGACCTTCTCCTCAGCTCTATCAGACCTTCTTTTCTGTTCCTCTGCTCTATCAGACCCTCTCCACTGCTCTATTAGACCTTCTTCTGTTACCCTCTCCTCTCCTCCTCTGCTCTATCAAACCTTCTCCTCTGCTCTATCAGACCTTCTTGTCTGTTCCTCTGCTCCTCAGACCTTCTCCTCTGCTCCATCAGACCTTCTTCTCTGTTCCTCTGCTCCTCAGACCTTTATCTCTGCTCCTCTGCTCTATCAGACCTTCTCCTCTGCTCTATCAGACCTTCTCCTCCCCTCCTCTGCTTTACCGTCTTGTCTCTCTCTCTCTCTCTCTCTCTCTCTCTCCACTTTTCCTGTCTGCTGCTACACATCCATCACCTCCCCTCTCCATTACTCCTGTCTTTTCTGTCATAATTGGTTTCAATTAGATCTGAAATACAACAAAGGTCACGTTGAGCCTGCCAAGGAAGTTTCATGATCAAAACAAAAAGTGCGCCGTCTGACTTCTCTGCCGGAGGGTCTGCCGGCGGCTCGTTTCCATGGTGACGTATGGCTCTGCTTGTTTTAATTAAAAGAACCCAACGGAAACGAGGAGTTAAAGGTCAGATCTGTGAAGAGGCGACCGAGGTGTTATTCACACGTTTGAGAAATCTTTTAGCTCGGAAGTGAAGAGATCGACGATTCCAGGACTGAAATCCATCCATCCATCCATCCATCTTCTCCCGCTTAATCCGGCTGGGTCGCGGGGGCAGCTTGCTGCCCAATACTCATAGCACCTGACATCCCCCTATGAACCCCTCTGCAGGTGGTGAGCCCACAGGAGGGTGGACATTATGGTCCTTGATGTTAGTTCATAGGGGTGCGGGCATGTTTTTGGGTTGATGGGGGAAACCGGAGTACCCGGAGGAAACCCATTGAGACACGGGGAGAACATGCAAACTCCACACAGAAAGGCCCAGGCATCGAACCCACAACCTTCTTGCTGTGAGGCCTGAGTGTTGCCACTCAGCCACCGTGCCGCCAGGACTGAAATCATCCCAGTGATTCCAGTGAAGGTGCGTGGAGTTTAAAAACACGGTGGAGCACTTCCTGTGTATTGCCGCATGACATCACAAGGTGGAACAGAGCGTTTTCTGTTTGAGAGAAGAGCTCAGTCTAAATACGCAGCGTTTGTTTGTGCGTTAAACATGTGTGAATGAAACAAACCACAACTCCAGGTCTGTTTGTGATAAGAAACATTATAACATACGTAGATCAGAAAATACCACAATATATTTCATCTTTAATGTAACAACTCCATGGAGACGAACAGACCGAAAAAGTTACATAGCGCACGTTTAGCTGTTCTGACCTCCGTTAGTCACCATAACACACTGTCGTATTGTAGATTTGTTAATGAATCGTCCGTGTCACACCTTAAAGTGTAACTCCGGCACGTTTGAAGCTAAAGTCCGTTGCTAGAGGTGGTGGAATTCTGTCAGAAGCCAAAAAACGGCACAGATCAGTGTTTCCTCGGTGGAGATCTCACTGTGGCAGTGAGTCTGTCGAGGCAACAAACTAGTGTAGTGATGGGGGCAAGTTCTGAACTTCCACGTAAAACGCCAATTTGCACAGAAGAAGCTTAATACCACTTTACACCACTGCCTGGCTCGCTCATTAGTGTTTGGAAACGTTAGAAAACAACTTTATAAGCAGCCTTATGTAACCCAGTAGAGAAAACGTACCTTATTTCCCTTTTATTTTAATGCACTCATTTTATTTTGAAAAACGTTTATTTTGGTAAGAGGAAGTGTGATCCTCTCTCTTCATTTGACTTCCTGTTTTGTCAGTCACGTTGGGCGGTAATGACCTTCCTATTTGTCAAAAGTAATTAAGACCCGCCCAGTTTTTCATTCTTTTATGCTCTGGATACACATGCTAGCGGCTGTGTGACAATCTCTTTCATTCTGCTAAGCTAAACAAGTCATTGGGTGATTGCACTTTAATGTAATTCAATATAAATATGGTATAAGATTGTAATGCTAACAGGGAATGTTTAATTGTTATTTTATGTTGATTCCATGCGTGAACCCTAGGGCCGTGACGGTGTTCATGCTAAAATATCGTCTTGGTGAGTCTACACGTGTTTACTAATGCAATATGGTGAAAAACATGCTAGCGCGATGCTAACGTGATGCTAACGCGATTCTAATGCTAATCGCGAGTGGTAAACTACTGCTGAAAGTCAATGCAGAAACTATTCGTATTTGTTTTCTGGTATTCAAAGGCGAGATTTAAGATGACAACACATGTCACTGCACTTTTATTTCATTTTACACTGTTTTATGGTGGAATGTGATGTTAATTTGAGGCTAAATGTACATTTTGATGTTTTAAGCACAAGAATGTAATTTAATGGTAAACCAGCTAGGGTTTACTGATTCAATAGAAGTGTAAAGATGTTATTACTTTTACTACGATTTGGAAATGTAAATAATTAATTGTATTTCATTTCAAGGGTCTAAGTCTCTTTTAAAAGTAAAGTATGAATACTAAAATACTTAAACTACCGGCAAATACACCAACAAACAAATCATCAGTATGTTATAATGTGGGCATTTTAAATCACAATATTCATGTTAATTGACTGGAAAACGGTGGATTGCCCTCTCCGGGTGATGCATTCGCTGTACTGGACCGTTGTGGTGAGGAGGGAGCTGAGCCAAAAGGCAATGCTCTGGATTTACCTCAGTCTATGTTCCTACCCTCATCTATGGTCATGAGCTCTGGGGAATGACCGAAAGGACCAGATCGCTGATACGAAAAAATGAGTTTCCTCCATCCCTGAGAGCACGGCCCCTGGGGAAAGCATGGGAAGACGCGCGCTCACCTGTTTCCTTATTAACTGCGAATTCTATCATCCAAATGCACAGGAAACTTAATTTTACCTTACCTCGGCTGTGACTAAGGGTGCACACTTGGAAGCGCCAGAACTATCCTCCAAAACCCTCAATAAATCGACCCTTTACTCATTCTCGCGCTGCCGCCTGCCCCCTCATCCCGGTGCGCACTGGCAAACCCGGACACCTCTGCGCCGGGAGCTTAAATCCCCCCGTTGCGCACGCTCCGGGCTCATGTGAGCGACAAGTGACTGGCATGGACAATTAGCTGTATTTTATTTTTATGTGAACTGTTGGAGGTCATTTATGGATGTGAGATTATAGTGAGTCTCTGTATGTAACTGTTGGCCCCGTAATATTTCTCATTCGGTCGTAGGAATGATGTAATTAAGGTTTTAGAGGGGAGTTATGTAAGGTGGGAGGGGCGTATAAAGGTGCGCTCTGCCGTCAGTCTGAGCCTGGCTACAGTGGAGGTAAAGTGCGAGAGAGAGCAAAGGACAGAAAGAGCCTTGAAGGAGAGTCGATTTTTTTGTACTTGCTTGTAAATAGACCCTTTTTCACTGTACCATTGTAAATATTTCCGTGCACTGTGGAATAAAAACCCCAAAACGAGCATCCCGACATGGGAGAGGGAAGTCTGGGCCTCTCCCTGACTGCTGCCGCCTGGCCCCATCCATTTTCTTCTCCTTTAGAAAATGGATGGATAATCATGTTAAAGGCAGAAACAAGTCCGCTGATTTCTGCTTTAGAAAACTGTGGAGCCCAATGGGAGAACAAAGAGCCGTGCAGCTGCTGGCCCCTCCGATGGACGGCTGAAGATTGCATAATAGAACCTATAATCAGATAAATAAAGCAGAATGAGCCTCACATGACTCTTATTTGAGTTGCCAGGTTCAATCCTCAAATCCGTTTTGTTTAAACCTAAAACATTTTTGTCTGATCTAAATAGCCACTACGTAAACCCCAGCACCTGCAGGAACACAAGAACAAAACACTGACGACACAGGTTCAGTTGTGATTGTAGAACCGTATACACTTTTCACTCTCCTTCCTCGGAATAGTTTAGTCACCCTGATGACGTTTTCATTATATTTGTCCCTAAACACGTTGTAATCATTATTGTCCCTAAACACACGACTTTGTTTCTTTCAGGTTTTGTTCCATTTGCACAAAAAGATGAAAAACATGTCCAAGAAGTCTGAGCGCTCCAAGAAAAAGGTGAGTTCACTTTGGCCAGAAATTAAACAGAAAAGATTCTGATCATTGAGCTCGGGTTTGTTTAAGTTTGTGCTGAAGAACGAGCCGCTTCCAGAGGTCTGAGATCTAAGCCTCTCTGAATCTGAACAATGAACTCCGTAAATGTTTATTTAAGTGGTTTATATTGTAATCGGATGCACCCTTGGCTACAGAGATTAATTCCTAATACAGTCTGTTTGAGTTCACCAAATTTCAAGTGTTTAAATTAAGATTACGCTATTTTCTGTTCTCTGTTCTAATGTTGTTTTCTCATTACAAACGGACCTGGAGTTGTTTTGTTTCATTCATGTTTAACACACAAACCCTAAATATTTAAGATTAGTTCTTCTCTCAAACGGAAAACACCCCGTTCCACCTTGTAATGTCTTGTGGTAGTACAGGAAGTGCTCCACTGTGTTTTTAAACTCCACACACCTTCACTAGAATAATGAATAAGGGAACTTTCATATATTTATTTTATTATATTTTTTTTCATGCATTATTTTTTATTATTTATTTTAACATACATATTTTATATTATTATTATTGTTGTATTTTTTTCACATACATATTTTTTATTATTTTTATGTATTCTTATTTATTTATTATTTTTGTATTTTAACATTTTTATTATATTTTATTATTATATTTTATTATATTATATAATATTTTCACAGGCATATATTTATTTTATATATTTCACAGACAAGTACTTGACAGGCCACAGTAGCTCAGTTGGTAGAGTCCCCTGATCTGAGGGTTGTGGGTTCGAATGCCGCTCTAGACATGAACATCTTTGGTTGAGTGGTCAGATCCACAGACCCACAGGTTGGTGGTGCGATTCCAGCTCCTGCAGATGAATAGATCCTATTCATGCTTAAGGCCGCTACACACTACAGGATTTTTCGGTCTTAAACGATTTTTAAATCTGCGACAAAAGTGCATATCACGGACACGAGGAGAATCTTATGAGACTAAAAATCTCTGATCACAAACACTGCAGCAGGATCTGTGTGTGGAGCACAGGATATAAAGCTGTGAGGCTGTGATGGCGTCAGCTGTTTCCTGTCTACAGTAAAACCACTCGCTCTGAGACTCTGAAGTGTTCAAAGATCAGACTCTGCACTTCAGTTTAGACACAAGTCCAAACTGTGTTATTATTATTTGTGAAATGTGGAGCAACACTTCAGATGCATGATTTTTGAAAGCATAAAAGAGGCGATAAAGTCCACAGGAAGTAGAGTCAGTATCACTAATCTGCAGCTTCGCCGCATGCTGTGGGTGTAAACAAACACACGTGAGGAAACACTGTCTTTTTACTTTCAAAGAACATCGCAAACTGGATTAATAGCGCAGCTTTGTGGACTGGGGTCATTATTTGCGGAGGACAATTTCTATGGATAATATGGATGAGATGCTGCACTTTAAATGTTCCACTTTACATTAGGTGAGTCTTTATTTTCGCTATATCCTGAGTTTATATGTTGCGTCTCTGTGTCCGTCGCTCCTCTGCCCCTGACGCTCTGTTTTATCGTCTGTTTCCGTCGCGTTGTTGATGTTTGGTGTTTCTGATCTGACACTGACTCCACACATGAGGAGCAGCGGCTTCAAAATCGCACACGGAGGCAATAAAGTCGGGTCCACGCCTCCCTGAACTCGGGGAGAAGAAATCGCAGCCAAAATCTGGCAAATTCTCCTGTATTGTGTGACGGCCTTAAAATCACAAACCAGGAAACATGCGATGACAACGTAGTAAGTCTGACAATATCCCAGTTTTCTTCATCTCCACGTCAGTGTAGCGTTCCGTTATGTTTGGTGAATCCACAATTCCAACCGTACCTCAGTTTTCATCATTTCCGCACAACTCCGAGCGCACTGGGTACATGCGATTAGAAGAAACGAGGGCGCTGAGCACACACGTCTGCAGTCTTCATTTTACCAACGATCACATTTCCTTCAGTGGGTTTGTTCAGTCGCTCGAGCCCAGTGTCGGGAACTACACCAGAAGTCGTCATCGCAAGTTTCCAAACGTCCTCCTGGTTTGTGACGTGAGCGTGAATACGGCCTTTAATGTTATAGAGTCCTTGGGCAAGTGTCTGCGTACACTGGTGTGTGTGTGTGTGCGTGAATGGGTTAGTGGTCCCTTGATGTAAAACGCTTTGAGCCTTGAAGATGGAAACGCGCTTTATAAAAATGTGACCGTGACCCAAAGAGTCATCAGAAGTGTGCAGAAAATATATATCAATCAGGTTAAAACGCTCAAGGCAAAGTCTTAACAGCTCTCTCCCATTGAGACTGTTCTGAGAAGTCTAACTGCGAGGAAAAGAAACCATGGAGTATCCTCTCTACTTCTAATTTTGAGTCCCGTCGATCTGAGTCTCGGGAAGAAGCCGTTTTTAAAGTTGCTCTGAGTGGTGTTTGAGGGACACGGCCTCGTCAGAAAAGTCTCCAATGTTTCTTATTTTGGACTTTGGAGAGGAGCTCAGGCCTGAGTGTTGTTAAATGATGGGGATCGCACTATCGTTCCTATAATCTCAGACCTGGAATTGCCCAAGCTCTGCCGAACTAAAGGTGAAAGGAACTTGTAAACTACCGCTTCATGACATCACGAGGCAGAACAGAGCATTTTGAGCTTTGGAGACTCATAATAAACACGTGTGAATGAAACAAAACACGACTCCAGGTCTGTTTTTTGTGGAGGGAACAATATTATAACATGACTTAAAGCTCACAAGAGTCAGTTTTGTGTAACATAGCAATTTTATTACTTAATTAATTTACAAAGTACTGAATATATTGTTCACCGAGAAAGCTGAGAATCCATTTTGTTGTGCTGATGTTTTGAGCATAATTTCTATTTTTTTGGTCTTAAAATGCTCATGGGTACTTTTATTTTGGCATTTCGTGATTTAGAAGTTAAAATAATGGCGTTGTAAAGAACCTTAGAACCACTCCAGTTTGGGTGTTAGGGAATCTGGTGTAGGGCGCCATCTACTGACAGCAAATTAAGCATGAAGTTGTAAAGAACGTGTTGTGACGGAGAAATGCATAAAACGGGACTGTATTTCCTGAACCGGGAAGGCCACAACGCAAATACAAACGCCGCAACACAAATACAAACGCCACAACGCAAATGCAAACGCCGCAACGCAAATACAAACGCCGCAACACAAATACAAACGCCACAACGCAAATGCAAACGCCGCAACGCAAATGCAAACGCCGCAACGCAAATACAAACGCCACAACACAAATGCAAACGCCACAACACAACAAAAAGCCACAACAGAAGTGACCATGAGACTCTATTTTCCAACAGACCAAGTGAGGAGGATCAAGCGGGAATTGAATGGGAAAAGCTGAAGGAGAAGAACGTGAAGAGTAAAGGAATGGAGAAGTGAACGAAGTTGGAAACGTAAATTAATAGTAAAGTAATGAAACGCAAATTAATAGTAAAGTCATTTATTGTTTTGTGGCCAGGATCGATGTCGCTGTCTGACCGGCAGAAATAATTTCCCGCTTGATCCTCCTCGTTTGGCCCGTCGGAAAATAGGAAAATAGGAAAATAGAATCCCACGGGAACGTCTGTTGTGGCTTTTTGTTGTGTTGTGGTGTTTGCATTTGCGGTGAGCGCCCCCTGGCTTCCGTATTTATGGACGGCACAGAGCTTTTTACCTGTGACGTAACAATCTTGAAAATTCGTGTAATTTCTGAGTTTCAGAAGCAAAGCACTTTTTACAGAGGATTCATGAACCCAGTGTGTTTTATGTATCTTCAGTATGTCTTCTTTAAATGTGCATTGTGTAACGTTTTGCTATGGGGTCCGTCACACTGCTTGTTTCTATGGATACGTCATTGCTCTGCCTGGAATGTTCCGCAGTGTGACTTTAAACAGCTCTACTTTACATTTATTATTAAAATACAGGTGGTTTTATAGCTCAAAAACATTCTGACTCTGCACAGAGTCAGAGTGACTGACCCTCAACTTGGTCTGGCTTGGTCTGCATGATGGTAGAAATGTTAAATGCTGTACTGTGGAACATTCCAGACAAAGCAATAACATCTCCGTGGAAAAACAACATTTGACGGACCCTCTTTGAAAAGCCATTGTCTGGAAATACCGTCTGAGCTTTGACTCACACTCCCAGTATCCCGACCTACTTGTGTTTTCTTGTTTTATTTGAATGACAGTGATCTCCAAAATGCTCAAATTCAGTCTTTAAAACTGTAAAATGTCCAATAAATAACATTTTTATGTCGAATAGTATTCTAATTTACATCGCTTTAAAACCGCTTGAAGCCATTCCAGGGGGTAAAGGCTCATATAACTCAGACGAAAAACCCTGAACTAAAGACTTTTGAGTTTGAAAACAAAGTCTGGCCAAAGTTGTGTCATCCGTAAGAAAGTGGACTCAGCGTGAGTGATGGTGGAGGTTAAAAGCTTTGGTAAATTAGGTATTGTTGCTTTTACCTTGGTGAAGGGGTCATTGCCTGTTCTGGGCCTTTCTGTTTGGATTTTGCAGATTCTGCCTGTGCCCAGGTGTATTTTAGGTGCTTTAGTCTTGGTTTAGACCTGGTTTACATCAGGTTTAGTGCTGGTTTAGACCTGGTTTAGTCTTCTTTCTTGGTTTAGTCCCGGTTTAGTCCTGGTTTAGTACTGGTTTAGTCCTGCTTTAATCTTGCTTCGGTCCTCTGTTAGACCTAGTTTAGTTCTGGTTCACACATATAATCTCACCTTTGTAGTGGGCACTGCTTCAGTCCTGGTTTAGTCCCGTTTTAGTCCTGCTTTAATCTTGCTTCATTACTGCATTCGTCCTGATTTAGTCCTGGTTTAGTCCTGGTTTAGTACTTATTTAGTCCTGGTTTAGTACTGGTTTAGTTCTGCTTTAGTCTTGCTTCTTTCCTGTAGTAGTCCTGATGTAGTCCTGGTTTAGTACTGATTTAGTCCTGCTTTAATCTTGCTTCGGTCCTCTGTTAGACCTAGTTTAGTTCTGGTTCACACATATAATCTCACCTTTGTAGTGGGCACTGCTTCAGTCCTGGTTTAGTCCCGGTTTAGTCCTGCTTTAATCTTGCTTTGTTACTGCATTCGTCCTGATTTAGTCCTGGTTTAGTTCTCTGTCCTTGTTTAGTCCCGGTTTAGTCCTTTGGTCCTGCTTCAGTCTTTCAGTCTTCAGTCCTACATTGGTCCTGATTTAGTCCTGGTTTAGTCCTGATTTAGTCCTGCTTTAACCTTGCTTCGTTCCTGCATTAGTCCTGGTTTAGTCCTGGTTTAGTCCTGGTTTAATCTTGCTTCACTCTTGCATTTGTCCTCATTTAGTTTAGTACTGGTTTAGTCCTGCTTTTGTTTTGCTTCGTTCCTGCATTAGTCATGATTTAGTCCTGGTTTAGATCTGTTTTAGTCTTGCTTTGTTCCTGCATTAGTCCTGATTTAGTCCTGATTTAGTCCTGGTTTAGTTCTGGTTCACACATATAATCTCACCATTCTAGTGGGTGCTGCTTCAGTCCATTTTAGTCCTGGTTTAATCCTGCTTTAATCTTGCTTCCATCCTGCATTAGTCTTGATTTAATCGTGGTTTAGTCTTGGCTCAGTCCTGGTTTAATCCTGGTTTAGTCCTCGTGTCTGAGTGGCTTTTCTCTATAGTTAATCCACTTTACCTCAGTGACCCTGAACATGCAGATGATCGTCCGGAGCTCCGAGCCGTGACCGAGCTCAAGGTCCACAAGAGACCTCCATTTTCCCTCTGCGGTCAATATGAATTTGAAGATCTGATAGTTTCAGAACGAGGCCAGAGTCTTACATAATCTTTATTAGACAAAACCGTGTTGATCCACAAGAGAAGTTATTTGGACACAGTAGCTCAGACATCACAATATAATAGAATATAAGAAAGAGCAAAAATGTAAATGGAACACAGCAAAAAGGCCCATCAAAAAAAAAGAAACAAATTTTGAGGTAAAAATGCCCTATTTTAAGTGAAATTTTCTGCCAGTGCAGTAAGAAATTTTCACTTACCAAGTTTTCTTAAAACAAGATGAAATTCAAATCTTGTTTTAAGCAAAAAACACTAGTGTCAAGTTAACTTCTTAGGTTCCTTTCTAAGACAATGTAGCCAAGTGTATTTTTACCTTGTTGACATGTTTCGGCTGCTAGCTGCGAGCCATCTTCAGAACTGTCCTCTAGTGTCAAGTGTTCATGGCAAGATTTTTCACCTTATTTTGAGTATATTTATCCTTGATTTAAGAAATCGTAGCCTATTACTGCTTATTTCTAGTATATAACATGTCTTATATTAGGCTATTATTTGTTAAATAGATACTTATTTTAAGAACGTCTTCTTTCAAGCATTCACAATATCTGCACATTTGATCAAATACATCATGAAATCCATTACATTTGAAACTGCATTTATTGAAATGTCCCATTTTCCACTTTCCAAACATCTTAGAAATGCCAAAGTGCATCTGTACCTAAAGGCCACGGGACGCTCCTTTGAGGACAGTGAGGTTCAGATCTGAGCCAGAGAAAAGAACTGCTTTGAGAGGGGAGTCAAAGAGGCTTAACCTGGCTTGACTTAATATAAAAAGTGCTTAGAATAAATTGTAATATCTAGATAAGATAAATTAGGATGGAATATCCTGAAACAAGTAAAAAAAATCTTAAGTAAAAAATATCTTAAAATTTATCTTTTAAGATGAATCTTCTTAATTCAAGTGAGTTTAACTATGCTAGAAAGTCCTTTTTGCAGTGTACTGAAAGGGAGATTTATGTTTTTGACAGAAATATCCAAATGTATGGTCCACAAATGTTCGGTTAGCCTCTACTGTGTGGCCTCTGCATTTGACCCGCCCATCAGTGTTTCTGGGATGCATCTGTCAGTAGCAGTGGGACCATCTCCAGTTCTTGAGCTGGTCTTGGTCAGGACTAACTTAGCTGGAGGATTTGACCTGTTTTGCTGCTGTGTTTTGGGTTAATAGTAGAAACCAGAGAGCCCAGAGGAAACCCACAGAGACTCGGGGAAACATGCAAACACCGCACAGAAATGCACAAGAATTAAACTCCAAACCATCAAGTTGTAAGATCAGTCGCTGTACTGGCATGTTGACAACATGGCTGGTGCTTCCTGCGTCGTTTAAGAGCTCACGGTGTGAACAAGAGGATCATGCCGAGCTTCTATGAGGCCGTGCTGCGATGTTCTCTGAAGTACAGCATCACAGCCTGGTCCAGTTTCTGTGTGTGTATCTTAAAAACACACTACTGTGCCTAGGGATGGGCATGATTGGTCGACTAGTTGATAACTGAAGCGCTTTGTGTTGCATTTTTTTGTGTGAATAGTGCTCTATAAATGAAGTTTGATTGATTGTTAAGAATTTACGTTCATTTTTAATCGACAAACCGAATGTAGGTTGTTGCGCGTAGCGTAAGGAGACGAGGAAACACTGGAGTTGTGGCCTCACAGTCGCATGTCTCGGCTCCTTGGAGATCACTATATTACTCAATAAGTGTACACATGCATATCGGTATCTCGTGTATGATTGGGTTTTTTGAGTATCCCGGTTTGGTGCATGTACGGTATATGCTGTATCCCGGTTACTTTTCAGTCTTTCCATCACAACAGAAGCCAAAATAAATAACGTGACCAACATAAATAAATTGAAATGATGTTAAATAAAGGGCTGTGCTAAACCTGCACCCGTCTGATCTCTGAAAACATGAATCCAACCCGAGATACGCACAGAACAGACTCACCATCAGCAGAAAGAACACTCATTCAGAGTTATGTCCTTTAGTCCGACAGAAAATGACCGCATCAGCGCACAAGCAAAGAGCTGCTTTTTCCAGCGTTTACAGTAGAGATTTCCCAATCAAGTTTTTTTGGTTCCAGTCCAATTTTTCAAAAGAGCTGATACCTCCGCCAGTGTTTGCGGCTGTGGCTTTGCTGTCTTGCACTTGTAAATCTCAAACTCATCCGGATAATTCTTCAGTAAGTAACGAATCAAATTGGTGGTGTTAAAGTGGCTCTGCTGGTTCCTCCACCAGAAACTCCTTGTTTGCATTGATCGCGTCGCTATTTGACTCTTGTTTTGTGTTACAGTCGCCTCTCACTATAACACGGTTCACCTTTGTAGATTTTTTTGTGTGCAATTTTGCATGCTTTTATTGACAGTGTATGAACGTATATTGTGTTCTGCGTTCTGATTGGCTGGAAGGGAGAACACATTGTTTTCTGCGTAATCAAAAATAACCCCAACAACTGCCCATAACTATGTTTTTCGGTCCCCGCTCCCCTCAGTTTAGATCGCGGCTGATTTGTGCAGAGCGATCACCCTCCCTGCTCAAATCACGGAGGAGTTTTACAGTTTTTACAGGGTTTTTCTACTTCGTGGATTTCGCCTATCGTGGGTTATTTTTAGAACGTAACCTCCGCAATGAATGAGGGACCACTGTAGTGAAAAGTCCCACACAGTGACGTGGAGGCGTTTTGATTTACAGCTGCCGTAAAGCGCATCAATGCAACAAAAACATGTGAAACTGGATTGATATCGGATTGGGACATCCCTAGTTTACAGTTCATGCAAATTATCCAAGCGATTTTAAGCTTTGTTTCTGTAAGACGTAAACAAATGTGACAAAGCTGCATTACACATTCTGATCTTAAACAGACTGATGTGGCTCTATAGTGGTGATGGTTTATATGTTGTAAAGTTGAGTTTATTTATGCAGATTAGTACCGTATTTTTCGGTCTATAAATCGCTCCAGAGTATAAGTCGCACCAGCCAAAAAATGTGTAATGAAGAAGAAAAAAACATGTACTTCGCACTTTTTGGGGGTAATTTATTATATAAAATGAGAGACCAAGAACCAACATTTCATCTTGAAAGGCAAGTTATCGAAGTTATAGTAATAAAAACAACCGAATAGAGAAAAATCCGTGCTTGTTTTTCAATCAAAAGTAAGAAAATGAAAAGGAAAAAAAACAGTTTTCTATATTATTTGTCTCTAAAACCAATATGAAAAAAATTATTTTTAATTTTTGATTCATATATAGGATTCACATATTTGATCTATGGGCTGTCAGTGTGAATTTTTTAAGTATAAGTCGCACCTGAGTATAAGTCGCAGGAACCACCCAAACCTTGAAAAAAAGGCAACTTATAGTCTGAAAAATACGGTAATAGTAATAATAATGATGATAATTTTGATATAAAAACATCAGTCGAGAATCGATAGTTAATTCTCCTGACGATCAATTGAGAAAATTTTATTGAATGCCCAACCTTCACTGCGCCTCATCCACACGGGGTTTAAACTTTTGCGTAAACATGAACCCCTCTCCCAGCAGAACATCTACAAATCTCTGTATCAGCCCAGTAAGGCCCTGACTGACCCTCTGCTCTGTATTGTCGAGTACGAGTTATGACCTTCAGGGAGAACTTCAGGGTCCAGACGTCAGAACTCCTTTGTGCCAGTATTGATTAGGCCGCTGAACAGTTAATAATTGTTGATCTGCACGCTGCACTTTAGCATGGCTCACAAAGTGTAATTAATTGTGCTTTATTTATGAACTCTGTTTTGATATATTGAGCGGCACCGACACATGTCTTACAGCTTCATGGGGCTATAAAGTTAATCGTGTGTCTTGAACGGTAACATTATTTGTTAATTGTTAAGGATTGGGTCCACAAACTTGCTGACGTCGCGTGTGGGCAGAGGAAAAGTCTCTCCCCTGTAAAAAAGATTGGCCAGAATGTACAATACAAACACTTAAATCAATCAGAAAATTACTTAAAAGTAGTGAAATGATGTTGCTGCATGGACAAATCATTTCACTTTACAAGTTATATTAAGTAAACGACCTCTGGACTAGAATGAAGCATCTCAGAACTAGTAAGTCGATAATAAACCTGAAAACAAGTTGAATAACCTGATGTAAGCTTTAAAATCAGAGAAATTTGCCGTGTGGTTAGTTCAGATTAATCAATACAAATTGAGTTCACACAGACTTGGAGACATGCTCTGGTGTTTCTGCCGCTTTGTCAGAATCTTTTGACTCTAGGCACGAGCCAGTGACCTAAAGCTACTTTGAACAATGAGGATATTTAAACGGTCGTGTAGGAGATCGAAGCAATAAAGTCGGCTTTTATAGTGTTATACTGAGGAATTATGGTCACATTTTTGTAGAACGCTTTTCCACCTTCGAGGCACTCAAAGCGCTTTACAACAAAGAACCAATCACCCATTCACACTCCACGGTACACAGGCACTAGGGACGAGACATGCTGAGCGTCTTGCCCAAGGGCATGACAGGATTCATCTGTGGGAGCTGGAATCACACCAGAAAACCTTCAGCTCAGTGGATAAACGCTCTACCAACTGAGCTACTGTCGCCCAAACAGACTTGATACTCAGTACTGATTCTGATGCCACAATTATCATCAAAAAGCACTCTTTATTGCAATTTATTGTATATATAGTTTTAAGATAGCAGTTTATATGATAC
The DNA here is from genome assembly GCA_030686955.1 of Odontamblyopus rebecca. NCBI lineage: Eukaryota > Metazoa > Chordata > Actinopteri > Gobiiformes > Gobiidae > Odontamblyopus > Odontamblyopus rebecca. The sequence goes on from CM060655.1 coordinate 38,901,430, forward strand.
ATAGTTTTATAATCCTTATCTTTATAGATCTTTATAGTGTTTGTCTATTTTTAACTTAACTGTACTTCTGTTGCTGCTACTGTTTCTTGCTGTTCTCTTTACTGTGCGTTGCAACACTGAAATTTCCCCATTGTGGGACAATCTTATCTTATCTTTATTAGAGAATAGAATGTGTTTGTCAACGTTAAACCATTGTAAGTTCTTTTCTTTCTCCATGTGGGGTTATATCTGTGTAGTCCCACAGTGGTCCATGGGCGTAAACTCTTCTGTGTGCTCTTATATGTGTTCTGGTACAGCTCAAGATCGTTCTAGAGCACAAGAAATGACTATACTATATATAAGAGCCGTGGCCTTAGATGAGGGGCAGTTAGATGCCTATAGACGCTTTTTGAGGGGAAATTATTAAAAAAGAAGGCTGCGTGCACATTTTGGCAGCGGAAGTGTCATCATTCCCCCTTCATTCCGATTCATTCAGACTGAACACGGACAGAAGACGACGGAGATAAAAACATTTTCATCACCAAAATGTCTGGTTTGTTCTGTGTGTGGTTGTCAGAATCGATATTCTACCGGCGGACTAAAGTTTGAAAGTGTTACTCACTGATCGCACGAGGATCTGGCAGCCGGACACCGCTTGTCAAAGTCGGCTTGTGGAGGAAATTTTCTCGATCTTTTGACGATAATCCTTTGGCAGAGTTCGACAAATTGCTGAGTTCTGCCGTACTTCTGTTGCCAAAATGCGCAACCAAGCCTACGTCCTCACTGTTTATTCACACTAAAAGGGTCTACAATACATAAACCAATATCCATTGATTAGTGTACAAAGTTAAGCAATGGTAATAGGCATTTAATCAACCAAATTTGACATATTCAGCACAATATGCATCGTTCAGAAGTCCCTTGGTGAGCTGGACGGGGATACAGAGCTACCGGTAGGTCCTGAGCTACAGGCTGGAGACTCCTGTTCTAAAGCTGTTCAGGAAAGGTTAATTTCTGTCTGTGATTGTGACTTTTTTAGTATCGATACCTGCTCAAATGAGTATCTAGTTTGAGACAAGGTTTAGTATCAAACAACATCTGTTTTTCATTACATTTATCCTAATTAATTGGATATACAGTGTTTATAAACCGCAAACTGTGAAGCTCTAAATGTTATCACAACAATGTCAGACCGCGCTCTGCAGATCACACCAGTGAGCAGAAAGGATTTATTTTTCGTTTGTGTCAAAATGACTTTGAGCTGCTGCCAAATCCAACATGCATCACATTTTAGGCAAATAGTTCTGCAGAATGAAGGCGAAAGGAGAAATTCATTTTGTCAACTGGACAAAAGTTTATTTTGATTGAATACAGTTCTGGTTAGACACCGGAGAACCCTGCCTTATATCTGCCTGAAGGGAGGAGCTAACTACTATAAAATTACTCTAAAACTAACACACCTACTTGTTTACAGTTTTTGTTTGTTTACTCGCATCTGGAGAATGAGGCGCAAATACAGAGCAGTGGGGGGATAGTAGCTCAGTTGGTAGAGTGTTCGCTGATATAAAGGTTCGGCCAAAATAAACTTTTGTCCGAGCTTTGCTGTGTGTACAAGAGGCCACCAGCGCCTTCATTGTCCTTTTACCGTGTAGACAGAACCATGACGACACTGTTCTCTAAAATGTTTATGCAATCAGTTTGAACTTTTTCACTGGTCTCATGGTTTGGGAGCATCTCCGCTAAAAACAAGAACTCCCTGATCCAGTTGGTTAAGTGGGCGAGTGGGGTGATTGTCCATCCTCGGAACAGCCTGGACTCCCTGTGCACAAGACAGTTACAGCGAATGTCCCAGAATATTCTAAATTACATGGCAACATCCTCTAAATTCAGAGTGTCAGGTTCTTCCTTCTGGTCTTTAGGTTTTTAGTCCCAAGATTAATTGTAATGTATTTATCTATCATGTTTTTGATATAGTTAATATTTACTCAAAGACCACGCCAAGAACACATGCGAAGCAAAAAGCGTTTATTATATTGAGTCGAGGCAGGGTGGCTGGGTTGAGACTCAGGCTGGGGACTCAGTCTCTATCTTCACATGGCCCAACAGGACGGGACCCCCCTCGTAGGCGTCATATGTCTGGAAGCGAACAGATCGGGGTTGGGAGGGTGGGGTCGAGTTATTCGGAATGAACTGGGTCGCCGGGATAGGCCGCTATAAATAGTCTTCTGGGAAATCGAGGCGTGGCAGAAGTGAGGTGTGATTCGGAGGCGAGGGCGGTTGAGGCGTGGTCCTGCTTACTGAACTTAAATTAACGGTTCGGTTCGGTTGCGCTCGCGCTGGGCAGGTGTGCGTTTAGAACGTTTAGCTTGTCACTTTGCGTCTGTGCGCAGCTCCTTATTGTCACTGCAGAAGCACTCGCACCGGTGCCTGTTTGTTTTCCCCGTTCACACGACGAAATATTTGCTTGCAAATGCGAGTGAAATGGGCGCACTGTAGAGCCCTGGTCCTAGTCCTGGTTTAGTCCTAGTCCTGGTTTAGTCCGAGGCCAGCTCTGGGCTCCGCGGAGGAGCTCGGGGGACAAAAGCAGGAGGCAGAGGCGAGCGCGGCACAGAAAAGGCAAAACAAGCGAAGCGGCGAAACCAGAAGTAAACCTAAGCATTATAGCGATATATCGATATGTCAGAATTCATATCGAGTTTCAAAAATATCTCAATATATTTTAAATATCGAAATATCGCCCACACCTACTCATCGGCTTTTAACACAGTGTGAGACTTGTTTGCTCCTGTCTTTTACTGATTTTATTTGTTGTTTTTCTATTTGATAATTTAGTATTTTAGTTTTTTTGTTAATTGACTTGCTTTTTATTTATTTTATGTTTTATTTTAATGAATGTGTTAAGACTTTGGAGACTTTGTATTGATTGGATTGAGTGAAGACGAGACACACCACGAGATTTAATAACATTAGTCATAAATAAGTAGTTCTTCACTGTTTTATTTATTTTACGTAATAATTTGCAGTCATTGTACTACTGCTTTTTGGATTACTCAAATATTAATCACTCCAAATGCAACTCTGAGAGGCTTAACTAACGAGAAGGAAACCATCAAAACACGCGTAAAAGCGAATGTGTGATTTTGCATAATGGCTCTCGCCTTTAATAGTCCTTAATCGCTTGTTTATGCAGATGCGTGGGCTGGTGACGGTCCCATTCATAATCTTATTTTTAGATCAAATTCCAAAATGGTGCCTCCCAAAAGAAGAAAACAAAACTCTGTCATGTTGTGGCACAGAGGACAGACCAGGACACAGTGTGATTCTTACACAATGGGATTTACACATAGATACAGAGGGAGGACACACCATCGCACATCTGTCTCTTACAGGAAATGAGTTTACACATTTCTGACAGAACTAATTTATTCACAGAAGCTCAAGATCTCCTGTTGGCTGTGGTGGAGAGTAACAGAGTAAACGTAGTAGTACATTTTACATTTTGAGAGCAGGTATCTGTACTTCCTACTCCATTACAACAAGTTTTTTTTCCATTTCTCTTGTTTTTGACCTGCTGAAAAGCCTGAAGGATTTATTTTTAACACGCAATTTGAGCAAACAAAAGTGTACAAAAACAGCTGGTTGAACAATGGTGTCGACAGAATTCTGTGATCGTCAGTGTAGACCAGAGACTGTAGATATAAATGGACATAAACTACGTTCAGACTGCAGACTGAAGTGACCCAAAACCATTTTTTTTGCGCCAATGCGACCTGAATCTGATCTTTTAATGACCGTCTGAACTGCACAGATCTGATTTTTTCAGATGCGACCCAGGCCACTTGGATATGTGCTCCTAAAACCGACATATATCTGAGTCATGGCTGCATGGAACCAGTATTTTTGTTGTTTGAAAACGGTTCCAATGATTAGTTACGGTTTATGTAGGTATTATTGTTATTGATATTATTTGTTTTAATTATTATAGATTTATTCACTTTGGTTGCTGCTTGTTTACTACACATTGAGCTGTCATGTCTTGTGGTTGTGTGTGTGTGTGTGTACGTTGGTGTGTGTGTGGTTTATGTATTATACAAAAATGTAGGTAATGAATTTGAGGAGACCCCAGGAAGAACAGCTATTGATATTTCAGTAGCTAATGGGATTCTTAATAAACTAAACTAAACTAAACATATCCGATCTTCTGACATGAACGTTCAGGTCACATTCATCCGACCTACACGTCATCAATAAGCGAGAGTTTGGCTATTGTGCTGTAACGAGCTCCTGTTGTGAACCAATACAGCCCAACGGCGACGTGTTTGCTCACTGACAAAGGCCGAAGATGTGTTTCCTGCTGCGACAGTAATACGACAGCAACTTTAAAATCTCCAGCGTCCATGTTTAGGCGACTTCCGTAAACACTGAGCTGCTGTGGCGACGTCGTGTCCTCCAATGCTCATGTGGGACACTTTTGGGCTGTTTACAGTTCACACTGGAGATCACAGACAAGTCGCAAAATAATCGGATTTCACAAAAAAATCTGAATTGAACTGACGTGTTCTAAATAGGAAGTGACCACGGTGGCGCTTCCGGCTCCTTCTGACTCTGGCTCCTGTTGACTTTACCGTGGAATATTGTGGCCCCTCTCTCCGTCACCGCTGCTGTGAGCGTCGTCATTTTGATCTTAAAATGTTTGTATTTCATATTTTCGCTCTACATGATCCTGGTGTTTTTATTTAGATATTTTGTCCATTTAAAAATTCCTATTCCTAACATGGACCCTGGCTCCAAATTTGCCCTTCGATGAGCTTCATTTAACTGAAGCCGAACGCTGTGGGTGATGTCACACTCACTTAGTCCACTTCTTTGTAGAGTCTGTGGTGTAGAAACGAACAAGAAGCTGGTCCTGAACAGCCCTAAACCTGTTCAGTCCCTCTGTCTCTGATCAGATACTGGGGATGTGAGCAGCTCCATTTGGGAATAATAAAATATACATTGATAAACTGAACTTCACACAAAATGTGGATGACATCTTTAAGAAATGCAACCGGACTTTACATGATCAGAAGGCTCTGGGGCTTTGGAGTGAGCTCAGATTCTGGAGAGGGTCTACGTGAGTGCTATAGAAAAAACATTGATTTTGAAGAAAAAGTAATGAATCCATTTGCAAAGCCTGGTGAGTTTTTGGAATACAGACAAAGGTTTATTGTTGTTGCAGCTGATATGGACAGGGCCTAAGGCTGCCCTGGCCACAGACCAACAGCCTCTCCAAGTCTCTACCCCAGAGCATCTCCTTTTAGAGGCTCTGAGTATTTAAACAGAAATACAAGTTACATACATATCAAAGCAGAGCGACTTTTGCCTTCTAGTGCTAACCTAATCAATCAACTTAACTTCCATTTGAGGACAGCTAAGAGAGCGTTTACACTGAAATGAATCACCGTATCAGTGTATTGGAAATGATTTGCATCAACACACGTTGTCTGGATTGCCAGAAACGCGAGTCACATGACTAGGCTGGAGTCGCAATGTCACGACACCATGTGGGCGGTAAAAATAAGGAAGTGGAGCGGCGTGTCTGAAGTTGCCGTAGTTCTATGGAAGTTGCAGCAGCTGATTTTGAGCCGAGGAAGATGGCAGTGTGAAAACACTCTTTTCGTGGACCGACGCTGCTTCGCGTTTGTCTAGGGTTTCTTTAAACGCTTTTCCACGATAGGGTGACATGTCCGATGTCATGAACCCAGCGAATCAGGAAGGCGCAGGTCACAGTGACGTGGTCCAATAAGAACGGCAACTAGAATCCTGATGTCAGCATATCGGCGTTTTTAGCGTTTTCATGCATCCACATGGGGCTGAATCAGATCTGTACTCGGGCAAATAGATGCGAGCTGGTGTTTCCAGATCGTTCCGTCTCCATCAGACTAGTGTGGACAAACACTGACGAAAACCACAAAGAAAACGACTCGAATACGAACTAGTGTGGACGGGACCTAAGAAAACAAAGGGTCCTGAGGGTGGAGACAGTTGTGTCTGTTGAGCTTTTACATATATTAATGACTGTTCTGGTCTCGGGTACAAATCACATTAATTTACACAAACATAGATTGAGAGAAATCTTTCAGCAATATAAATTTCTACCACACGAGCCTGACTGAAAGTGTTCTTGTTTTAAACATCTCTCTGACAGTGGTCACCAAAAACTCCACAGAACAGTAAAGAACGCAGGACGATCACTGGGAAAGAGCAGAACAAATGTGAGCTCCTTCAGTCGACACTGACCCCCCTAATCACAGCTAACAGTAATACTGCAGAGGCTGACTCAGTGTCATCAGGGCGCCAGGGCAAATTGCCTTTAGAAACAGAAGTGTTGAGAGGATCATTTGTGCCACACTCTGTGCCTCTGTTCGATAAACACTCAAGAAACGTCTGTGTCTTTGCAGGACATTTACTATTCTTAACTGTAGCAGATATTTTAACCTGTTTATTGACACAAATTTCCACTACGGAGGACAAAAAAGGTTCAAGTTAAGTTAAAACAGGCATTCTACAGAAATTCTCTGTCGAATTTCCATGCAGACAGATAATGCCATACTCAGAAATAACTCTCAGAAGAACGCTGTAAGATTCACCACACTGAAATCGTAATTCGCAAAGACCCACAATTTCCTCCGCAAACAAAACCTCTTCACTGCCTAAAAACTGCTAACCCTGTAGTTTAAATCTTTACAAACGTCTTCGGAAATGTGATTCTTGTATTCGTTTCAGTCATTTTGTCAATTCTTTTTCGGTCTTTTTGTCATTTCTTCTGGCTGTGTTTAAAATGTGAACTTTGAACAGAAACCTATTATTATTCCATCCATCCATCCATCTTCTCCCGCTTAATCCGGCTGGGTCGCGGGGGCAGTTTGCTGCCCAATACTCATAGCACCTGACCCCCCCTATGAACCCCTCTGCAGGTGGTGAGCCCACAGGAGGGACCTATTATTATTAAAACATGCAAAACCTCAATTGGTCGCGCCGTTTGTCGAGCGTTTGTCCTCTGATCCACAGGTCGGCGGTGCGACTCCAGCTCCCACAGATGAATACTGTTGGGCAAAACGCTTAATCCGCTTGTGTGAATGTGTGAGTGGCTCCTTGACGCTTCGAGGGCCTTGTAGGTGGAGAAGCGTTGTATAAAAACGCGACCATTTACCATATTTTTCCTCATATCATTTCAGCCCAAATCTCCTGCAGGTAACAGATCTCTCCACCAGAAAAGTTTAGAGTATCTTGTCATGAAAAATAAAAGATTGTGTCTTTATTTTGGTTTTTAGACGCTCTAGAAAACATTTGTGTAACACCTTTTTGTTCCATCTTGTCACGTATTAAACTGACTCAGTATTGTCCTCACAGCTCCTCGCGTGGCCCTCCCCTCCTCGGTGTCCTGTCTAATGCAAATGTCTGCAAAAAGTCAAAACGAGTCAAGTTGAAATGACTTGAATTAATAAAGTTTGAACTCGATTTGAGTACATTTCAATTGGCAAGTCAAATTATCTAGAAGAAGAAAGAGACCGCATGCGCATCCATCAAAAACTATATCCGCAGTGCAGTTCTTTGTGCTCCCAGTGTATTATTTCACCACAATGTGACTTTCCGGGTCGAGCCTTTCTTCAGTTTCTTCAGACGTGAAACATTCGGGAGCGTCAAAGAACTGCCCTGCGGATCTCTTTCTTCTTTTAGGTCTTTAATTACCAATTTAAACTTTACTCAAGTTCAGACTTTCTTAATTCAAGTCATTTCAACTTAACCAGATTTGTCTTTTTGGAGTTTGTGGGTCACACGAGGAGCTGTGAGGACAATACGGAGTCGGTTTAACACGTACAATTAAAACAATATGAGGCGTGTTACATTTGAAAGGAGAGAGATCTGAAAGCACTATGTGGATCTGATTATATCTGTGAAAACTATTGAGGGAAATGAACACACAAGATGGAACAAAAAGGTGTTATATGAAAGCTTTTATAGAACGTCTACAAACCAAAACATAATATTTAATTTTTCATTACAAGATACCGTATTTTCTAGAGTATAATTCACTCCAGCCAAACAATGCACAATGAAGAAGAAAAAAACATATATAAGTTGCATTTTTGGGAAATGTATTTGATAAAATCAGAGACCAGGACAGACATTTCCTCTTGAAAGACAAGTTATCGTAATAACACTAGAACAGAGAAGAACAGGCTGAACATGTGTCTGGTTTGTTCACGTCACATATGAACAGTTATTCACAAAACTAGAGCAGAAACAACAGAACAAGTTTAACCAAACTCTCCATCTCGCTCCAAATCACTAAATCCACTGAATTCTTCATCCTCGGTGTCACTTCTGAGCAACTCCACCAACTCCAGCTAAATCCAGCTTTTATCCTGCAGTTAGTTTTGTTGTTTTCTCCACTGCAGTTCAAGTTTCGTCCAGTCAAACACAAGTTTCTCTCTCTCCAAACTTTCTTTCTGCTGCTCGATTTCCGTTTTCAGCTGCAGATTTCCGGCCTTGCAGTGGGACAGCGGCTCTTTCTGCAGGAGACATGAGCAGTAGAGCGAGAAGTGACAGTGGAAGAGCCTGAGGCGGAGCAGCAGATACTGGCACACAGGCCTGGAGAGCCCCCTGTCAGTGTGAAAATAACCAACATGTGAAATTATAGAATTTATATATAATTCGTACCCGAGTACAAGTCGAAACACCCAAACCATGAAAAAAGTGCGACTTATAGTCCAAAAAAAATACCTTACTCTAACTTTTCTGGTGGACACAGCAGTATTCATCTGTGGGAGCTGGAAACGCACTGCCAACCTCTGGGTTAGTGGATCTGAACGCTCAACCAATGATGTTTTTACGTCAAGAGCGGGATTCGAACTCCCAAAATTCGGATCAGAGGACGCTCAACAAATGGTGAGACTAACTTTTTGTCTTTGGACCCAGCACAGAGTCTCTTTTTTTACTGGACGTGCAAGTAAAATTATCTACCAACCATTTATCAATTTCACAAATGTGTAAAAACTGAGCAAAAAATAGATCTATTACCATACATCCTCTTGTTAATGTTTTTTTGTTTATCTGATTTTGTTTTGTTTTATAACAGAAAAAATGATAAAGACTTTTTGTACTTGAAGTATAAAATATTTCTTGTTGATAAATGTTATACAGGGCAACAGTAGCTCAGTTGGTTACAGCGTTTGTCCACTGACCCAAATGTTGACCCGCAGACGAATGCTGTTGTCGTGTGCTTTGGCAACGCACTTAACCCTCCTCGCCCTAGTGTTTGTGTACTCTAGTGTGTGCGAATGGGTGAGTGGTTCCTGGATGTAAAGCGCTTTGAGCCTTGAAGCAGGAAAAGCGCTGCATAAAAATGTGACAGTCTATAGATAAGATGAGAAAAAGAACAAATATTCGCAGTTAAAATAAGAAACAAAACTTTATATTGCTTGAATCAATAAAAAACACACGTATTCCATTGGTTTCATTTCGCTTGTCAAGATGAAGCTACTCCAGGGGTCTCCTTTTTCCACGGGTGAGCTCCCTTTACAAAACTCGTTTCAGCGGTCGAAAGAAATTGAGAACGTTTAGGAGCCATGACAAGCCTTAGATAAGATACAGTTACATGTCTATAAAACATAAACCTTTATCCATTCACTAGTGCAAAAGTTAGACATGAAAATGACACATTTACAAGGGTAATTAATCCAATTTTAGTTATTAACCACAATACATATGAAGGGGGTGGAGAGCTGCAGGTTGGAGACCCCTGATCTACTCAAATATAGTCAAATACAGTTATTAAACCCCAAAGACCTAAGGGCAATTTTAGTACATTTCTCCTCGCCTGGATTTTTTTTTCTTAATTTTGCTTTTAAAACTGCCTCTTTTGCTTTATAATGAAGTGTTCTACCTCCTTTTGTTCAGTCCAACCTGTTATTTCACAATCTGCTGCTGTAGTTGTGTCATGAGGCTGTGATAAAAGCTACAGGACCAAAAATATAGATGGAAAAAATAAAAAATAAAATAAGATTCACACTCTTTTATACAAAACACACAGCAAACATGTAGAAACAACTTTTTGGATATAAAAAAAATGCTTAATTTAGGGCCTTAGATACAAAAATATGCAAAATATCAAGTCTGTAAGTAAATTAAAAATCTCCTTATGGCCCTAAAAAAAAAAAAAAAAAGTGCAATTGCCCCATTACTTTTCTGGTGCCAGTCCTGGAAACAGCTCCTGTCAGGTCCAGGGCCAGAGTGAAACCACTTCCTGCATTTCTCTGGGGTTCATTACATTTGTATTTGTTCATTTTGAGTGAAATAAACCTTTAAATAAAAACAGACAGAGATGCACAATTATGCACACCAAGATGTGTAATTTGCCATTTATGTGAGAATAAACTCCACTTAGAGCATCTTTTTCAGTCGTTATAACCATAAATGCTCGAGAGCAGTCGACCATCTTGACTCACTTCACTCTTTGGCAAAGTTTAGGCCAATAAAAGGATGAAGTGCACGAGTTTGGCAGAAAACAAAGTTCCTGTTGGACACTCGTTTTGCTCACGTCATCACACAGCGTGAGTGTGACGTAGGATAAAGCCGCAGAAATGTACGGAAACCTCTATGTCTGCACTTTCAGAGGGGAAAAGGAAGTTTCTGTCTTTTACGGTTAGAAAGTTCTGCTCGGTTATAGAAAACATATTCCTTTGTATTGTATACGATACTGTAGATCTTCGAGTGTTAATTTGATTCATTTTTACGTTTGTTTTACTTTCCGCGATGTATAAATACTGAGAGAGGCTCTGGGGGAAACTCGGGCAGACCTGCTTTCTGTTTATTTCACAAGACTTTGGTAAATAATGACTGCAATTAATTTCCACCACAACCTTTGTAACTGTGTTCTCTAAAAATGCATCTAAATAATTTAAACCTGTTTCCCCATAAAGCAGCTCTGTGCATCTGTAGAGACGCATCTGTAAAGACAACCAAACTTCATATTTTTATAGACAAGAATGTGGCCGACGGTTACAGGTCAATATTTCTCCTGCTGAGAGGTTGAAGTGATGTGAGTGTGAGCAGCAAAACCTGTGAGCAAACAAAGATGAGAGAGAACGAACAAAAGTCGATAACAATAACTCCACTTCCCTCTGTGCCCCTGCTGCATCCAACAAGAACAAACGGCACCAAACCTTCCAGCAAAAACGAGAGAAAACAAAAGAAAGGACCATAACCCGCTCTCCTCTGCCCCCCTGACAGGAGCAGACAGGAGCCAAATAACAAGTGAGCAGACAGGACCAGACCTGGCATCAAATATATAAAGAGCAAAAGAAAGCTCTACATCCCCGTCACGTCTGACGCCTTTGTCCTCCTGAGGCAGCCAAGAGCAGACAGCAGCCGTCAGGAACGATCAGGAACAGACAGGAGCTGTCAGGGACCATCAGGAGCAGACAGGAGCAGGCAGGAGCAGGCAGGAGCAGAGGAGGAGATAGGAGCGCTTTGAAAAACATATATTCTTACTAAGTGGGGTCACCTCTCCACAAATGTGACCTGTACAGAAGCAAGGGAGCTGACAGGAGCAGGCAGGAGCTGACAGGAGCAGGCAGGAGTTGACAGATGTAGACAGGAGCAAAAGCGGAAACAGGAGCTGACAGGAGCAGCGCTTTGAAAAACATTTGTTACTGTGAGTAAGAACGCGTTTGCTGCAACTTGGCTTTGTGCAGGAACCTCCATGGACACTGATAATGTCATATAGTGTGGGACATTCCAGGTCTCCATGGATACAAGCAGGCGACGGATCCTCCTCTAGAAAAGTAGCATAGTGCACCTTTAGATGTGTGCTTTAAATACGCATCTAAATAAGTTAAACCTGTTCTGGTGAAAACAGCTCTGTGCATCTGCAGAGACGGGGGGGACAGAAAAACGTCACATTTTTATGGAGCAACAACTGACCGGCCGACGGTTACAGATCGATTTTTCTCCTGCTGAGAGGTTGAAATGATCCGAGTGTCTGCAGCAAAACCTGTGAGCAAACGAAGATGAGAGAGACCGAACAAAAGAGAGGACTAGAACTATAACTCCACTTCCCTCTGTGTCCCTGCTGCATCTAACGAGAGCGTAGGAGGAGGCGTTCAGGAGCCGACGGGGGCACTAAGCAGACAGGAGCAGACCGCAGTAAATGAGCCCAATAATGCGGAGGAGGAAAGGGTTACACCAAATTACATCAGATTATCTCCAGTCGCCTGAGCGCATTTACAAGAGCTGTCGCCGCCTGAGCTCAGACTGTGTTACATTCACAAACTGAACCTGGGTTCACCTGCAGACAGCGTCCGAGTTTGTCTCGCTGTCAGTTTATGAACAGGACTCGCGTGAAAGCTCAGAACCTCCAGAATTCACTCCCTGAGCTGCACTGGTACTGGTTCAGGACTGATACAGGTGCCGGGGTTTAGATAGTGACCGTTCAGATCAGAGAGAAGCATTTTAGGTTTATACACACTGGATTTTAGCTTTGACCCAAATGAGAGGGTCATGTGAGGCTCGTTCTGCTTTCAGGACAATCATCTTGAACCAGAACACTGAATTTTATTATCATAAATGGGTTAGAGTGAACAGACGTCCGTATTTACCCGGGACAGTTTTGAGCCCTGTGTCCCCTGTTCCAGCAGATTTATCCAAAACCAGTGATTTGTCCCAGTTTTATACAAGAAATGTCCCTGATGTCCCTATTTTTGACCAGTTTGATCCTTGTCAACAGTAAATAGAGGCATAAACTGTTATTTGTTTCAGTAAAATACAGAAAAGCTGCTTAAAAATGATCCAAAACACAAAGAAAATGAGGCCAAGCTGACTCACATATTAGTCATGAACGGGCACGGCACATGTGAAAGCCCAAAAGACTCGATTGATTCCAGCGGCGGCGAGAGGCTCGAGCCGCCAGAAGCAACAAGTGAAGATCGACAACTGACAGTGAAGAAGAAGAGAAACTGAAAGTTGAAAGAAAATGGTTCAGGAATGTATTTTTTAGCATTTTTCAAGAAATATAATTCACTCATAAATAAATGAGATTAGAAACGACATCGGCGGTCGAGTCTTTTGGGCTTTGGTCTGTGCAGCGGGAAATCAACAGAGGGAAGTGTGAGGTGCTTATAAAGTTGTTTTCTAACGTTTCCAGACACTAATGAGTGAACCAGGCAGAGCATTTTGTTTGTTAGACTCGTGGCTGTTGTAAGATGGGTTAAAGTGGTGTTAAGCTTCTTCAGTCTGAAGCAAATTGGTGTTTTACGTGGAAGTTCAGAACTTGCCCCCATCACTACACTAGTTTGTTGCCTTGACAGACTCACTGCCACAGTGAGATCTCCACCGAGGAAACACTGATCTGTGCCGTTTTTAGGCTTCTGACAGAATTCGACCTCCTCTAGCAACGGACTTTAGCTTCAAACGTGCCGGAGTTCAACTTTAATTACGCACTTGTTCCACAGTTTTATTATTAACAACCGCTCTAAGTTTTTGACTTTGAGAAACTGGTCACCCTATAATGGGGACATTATGCACAGTGGTTGGCTCGGCTACAGGTTCTTTCAAAAGTCCATTACATTAAATGATGATGGAAGCTTCAAAGCCCAAGCCCAATATATCTCATGTAAAGAGCAGAGCCACAGAAGCTCCACATTTGGAACAGTGTCAGAGCAGAGGCTGGTCTCGACTTCTGGGGCCACAGGATTAATCACATTTGTTTGGAAATATCAAATTGAATGGACGCAAATCCAATTAAAAAAGCTGCAGTTTTGGATGTTGCATAATTTCCTCCACAGACAACAAAATCTCTTTTATTCTGCGTAGAAACTACTAATCGTGTCGTTTAGATCTGTACAAACATGCTCCGAAATGTGTGTCTTGGATTTGTTTGTCAGTTCAGATTTGTCTTTGTTTAAAAAGTGAACTATTTTTAAAAGTCCTATTTCACAAAATTGAGCTTGTAGCCATGTTAAAAATATTGTTTCCTCCTCAGAAACAGACCTGGAGTCGTGTTTTATTTCATTTACACGTTTGAGTAACTCTTAATTATTAGTCTATTTCCAAAGCCCAAAATGCTGTGTTCCACCTTGTGATGTCATGAATCTGAAGTTTTCAAATGAACCAGATGAGACTGGCTGAAATTCAGGCCCAGGGGACTCACTGATGATACTTGGACAATAATAAAAGATGAATTTTCAATTAATACATTTCAGAAAACAGAGTTTTCTGTTACTTTACAGTAGCTTCTCAATTATTTTCTCTCCCCCCAGGGACAGAAACCAGAACTGAATCAGGACTGAATTAGGACTAAACCAGGACTAAACCAGGGACTAAACCAGAACTGAACCAGGGCTAAATTAGGACTAAACCAGGACTAAACCAGAACTGAACCAGGGCTAAATTAGGACTAAACCAGGGTCTAAACCAGAAATGTTAGAAAACAACTTTATAATCAGCCTTACACTTCCCTCTGTTGATTTCCCACTGCACAGGCCAAAGCCCAGAAGACTCGATCGCTGATGTCGTTTCTAATCCCGTTTATTTACAAGTGAATTATATATTTTTTAAAAACGCTAAAAAAATACATTCCTGAACCATTTTCTTTCATCAACTTTCAGTTTCTCTTCTTCTTCACTGTCAGTAGTCGATCTTCACTTGTTGCTTCTGGCGCTCGAGCCTCTCGCCGCCGCTGGAGTCGACGATCGAGTCTTTTGGGCTTTGGCCTGTGCAGTGGGAAATCAACAGAGGGAAGTGTGAGGTGCTTATAAAGTTGTTTTCTAACGTTTCCAGACACTAATGAGTGAACCAGGCAGAGTGTTTTGTTTGTTAGACTCGTGGCTGTTGTAAGATGGGTTAAAGTGGTGTTAAGCTTCTTCAGTGTGATGCAAATTGGTGTTTTACGTGGAAGTTCAGAACTTGCCCCCATCACTACACTAGTTTGTTGCCTTGACACTCACTGCCACAGTGAGATCTCCACCGAGGAAACACTGATCTGTGCCGTTTTTTGGCTCCTGACAGAATTCCACCTCCTCTACCAACAAACTTTGGCTTCAAACGTTTTAACATATGCTACAAAAATACCTCGAAATCCGTGCGTTCTTGCTGTGAGTGTGGTCGCCTCTTCGCAGATCTGACCCTGGTTGGTAGTGTCACTTCCTGCTTTCCATGGAGATCAGTTAAAATAATAACTGTGCGTGAGTCTCCAGAGCGATTCACAGCTGGATCAGTGTAACCGGCCTTATCCAAATATTTATCCGCTCTGATTCGAACAGGCTCAAATCTGTTCATTCTAAACTCTCTGGACACATTTCTCTGTGACGCTTTGTGACGCCGTGTGCCCGACTCACTCTGGACCAAACATCAGAACGACACAAAAAATAATACACAGGACGTTATGTGTACATTAAACCTAAATGAGAGCTCAAGTGAGATGAATGACACTCAAATAACTTTAACATTACAATTCTCCAGGAGGATCTGCTGCTGTGTGGGCAGAGGAGGAGGGGAGAGAGAGTGCATTTATGTTACTTGACAGGTGCAGGTTATGACAGGCGGTGGTGCAACATTAGGGCTGCGCAATTATGGAAAAAAACATGATCATGATTATTTTGCTCAATATTGAAATCACGATTATTCAAATGATTTTTTTAGTTGCATTTATTCAGCATTTCTCTCTTCAAAAAACGGTTTGTTATTGATATTTTACTTTCAGATTGAAAATAGATACTACACATATGTACCCTAAAGCAGTTTTGCAATGTATAAAAGTAAAATGAATAAAATATACTTTGAGCTGCTCAATTATGGAAAAAAAAAAACATTATCATGATTATTTTGGTCAATACAGAAATCACAATTATTCAAATTATTATTATTTAGTTACATGATGCATTTATTCAGAATTTTTCTCTCAAAAAACACTTTGTTAGTGATATTTAAAGCAAGACTTTCAAATTCAAAATAAATATAGGCTACAAATATGTACCTAGAGTAGTTTTGCGATATATAAAACATAAAATGAATAAAATATACCTGAAACACATGAAATTAGGCATAGAAAAACTTAAATGTGTCCAAAATAAACTATATGCTGTTCTACTATACTATACTATATACTATATCCAGCTGTTCTACAATCTCTATGTTTAAAAAGTAAAAATATACTTGCGTATATAAAAAATAACCCAAAATAAACTTTGAATTATATGAGTTTGGAGATCGTTTGTCACACAAATCGAAATCACAACTAAAATTCAATAAATTGCACAATCTTATGGAGCGTAATGAAGTAAAAGTAGTAAAGTACTTCAGAAAAAACTCTTATGTATCTGTACTTTACTGAAGAACAGTTTAAAGTGGACATTATTTACTTTACTTCACTACATTTAAGAGCATTTATCTGTACTTTCTTCTACACTATATTTATGAACAAGACTGAAAAGTAAAAGTCGTTTTTATTATGGTTTGAGACCTGCTGAAAAGGCTGAGAGTTTATTTTAAACACAAAAATACAAATAAAAATGGTAGAAAAAACGAATCAGAAACAAAATGATTGAAATGTTTCTGCTGAACAAAATTCATACATCAGAATCATTACATTTTGAAGCTTTATTAGACGCCAGAATCTGCACTAAATACTTTTACTTTTTACTCTTGCAAGTACATTTTTAAACTTTTTAAAATACTTTTCCATGTGTAGATTTTTCCATGTGATACTTTTACTTGAGTATTTCTTTGTTCTGATGTCGGTACTTTTACTTAAGTAACAAAATGGAGTATTTCCACCTCTGAGGCAGGAGCAGAATACGTCACAAACTTGGTCTTGGTGTGGATGAGGAGGGCAGGGAGGGACAAACAGCTCCTGCAGTTGTTGGCAATCCCAGCATGCACCTCCAGACCCCACATACGATCCCAGCATGCACCTCCAGACCCCACATACAATCCCAGCATGCACCTCCAGACCCCACATACGATCCCAGCATGCACCTCCAGACCCCACATACGATCCCAGCATGCACCTCCAGACCCCACATACGATCCCAGCATGCACCTCCAGACCCCACATACAATCCCAGCATGCACCTCCAGACCCCACATACAATCCCAGCATGCACCTCCAGACCCCACATACGATCCCAGCATGCACCTCCAGACCCCACATACGATCCCAGCATGCACCTCCAGACCCCACATACGATCCCAGCATGCACCTCCAGACCCCACATACGATCCCAGCATGCACCTCCAGACCCCACATACGATCCCAGCATGCACCTCCAGACCCCACATACAATCCCAGCATGCACCTCCAGACCCCACATACAATCCCAGCATGCACCTCCAGACCCCACACTGGCTGGAGAAATACCCACAGGAACTAATTAAACTAACGAGTTTGTAGATTATTGTTGTGCACCAGGATGTTCACATGACCAAAGTTAACTGTAGCTAAACGGGCTCACAGATAATCAAACTGTACATTACTTAAGATATAAATGTATTTTTATATCTATATAGTTTTATTTATTAGGTTTTATCTGAGTGATTCAAACGTGGTCTCATAACAAGAGTTTAGTGTAATCTTGGGGATTGTGCATTAGCATTAATGAGGCAGGGAGAGTGGACTCGAGAGAAATGATCCCAAATGTCTTCTGCTGAACACTCTTCATGTGTTTAATGTTAATTGACCGATTCAATTCAGTTTATCTTTGTTCTGTACTTATGGTCACTGGTCCAAGAACAGGATGATACAAAAAATAAACACTTATGTCTTTAAAAGAGAAGCCACACCAGTGTCTCCACCTGTTGGACTCATGTCATATTACACTGAATGTCATATTTGTGAGTGACATTATTATTTCATTGTCTGATTTCTTCAGTCTGCAAATAAAACTACATTAAAGTTGTTAGTAGAGTGTGCAGAGTGTTCACTCGTGCAGTAATAAACATCTCCGTCACCATCGTGGCCTCCTCAAAAGCACCGCAAAGTGTCATTGTGGGCACCTGGAGTCTGGGAGGACTTTCTGTATTTAGTCTAGAGGTGAGCTAGAGCTACAACTTTACATCATTTGTACAAGAGCCAAACTTATGCATAAGAGTATTTTCCTGAGCACAGAGTGTCCTGCACTGTCTGCAGCAGGATTCTCCAACCTGTGGCTCAGGAGCTGCCAGCCGCTCTCCACCCCCTCCAAGAATGAATTCTTATTCTTTCTTATTGACAGACTGCAGGTGGTAAGGATGGGAGGAAAAGTTTCTGCAAATCTCACAGTCAGCACAGGTACTCCCCAAGGCTGCTGTCTCAGCCCAAAGCTCTATACACTGTACACACATGACTGCGTCTCCACCCAGGACACCTCCGTCATCATTAAATATGCGGATGACTCCACCGTCTTGGGGCTCGTTAAGGGGAGGGACCAGACAGGGTACAGGAACCTGGTCACTGACACCCTTGTCTATGGAGAGGAAAATGACCTTGTTCTTAATGTAGACAAGACCCAGGGAGCTTGTAATAGACTTGAGAAAGAAAAGCCTCTCACCATTAAGGGCACTGAGGTGGAGAGGGCCGACAGCCACAAGTTCCTGGGCCTACTTTTAACATCAAGCCTGAGCTGGACTAAAAATACTACCTGTACAGTAAAAAAAAGCTCAGCAGCGCCTGTACTTAGTTTGTCTTTTACGGAGGGCTGGACTAAACCATCGTCCTCTTACCCAGGCCTACAGGGGACTGGTGGAGGGCGTCCTGACGAATGGTATCACTGTGTGGTTTGGAAATACCACACAGGAAGAGAGGAAGGCTCTTCAAAGAGTGATAAAGACTGCAGAGTGAATCATAGGGACTAAACTCCCATCCATGACCACATTCTACACACAGCGCTGCAAAAGGAAAGCTCAGTCCATCCTCAGACATTCTGCACCCAGCACACTCACTACTCACACCTAAACACAAACCTTACAGCCTGAGACACAAAAGAGCCGACAGCATCATAACACACCACACGCTTTTATAAGCCACAGTGAGACTCTTGGCCAGTACATAAAAACTATTATATACTTCATATTTATTATTGTTACATGTGTTTTATTTATTGATGTTTGTTGATGTTCTGTTTTCTATTATTGACTCGATGGGCATATGCAGTGCAATTCCTATGTATGTGTACAATTTGAGCTTTACAAATGGCTAATTAAACTTTGAACCTATATGTATTGCGCTTAATTACTAAAATCTAATTAATTACCATTGTAAATGTGTCATTTAGATTCTTAACTTGTGCACTAATGAATGTATAATGGTTTATGTTCAGCGGGCATCTGACTGTCCCCTGTCAGAAGATCGCCATAGCTCTTCTACTTTCTCAATTTATTGCTTAAACGAGCAGCTCTCTGGCATTTAGGTTTTATGAAGGAGCTCACCAGAGGAAAAAGGCTGGAGACCTTTGGTCTTTATAGCCTACTGTATGTTTCACCATCTGTCCTGTCCACACTGGCACAATACACTTTATAACCTGCCCCACACCGTAAACTGAACAGATGCTGAGCAGCTGCTGGAGACCAGCGCAGCTCAGACTAAAAATGACCATGCACATTAAGTGATTCATGAGATTTCCTGCCACACAACCAGTTTTACATGTTTTACGCTTTGTTGACACTTCATAGATTCAGATAAATTAAAACGGGAGACAAACTGCCCCCTGGTCTGTCCCCATCACTGACCCGAAATGAGGCAGACCACTGTTTCTTAACTGTGTTAAACAGAAGTCTGCTTTAGTTTGTTTATAAATATAAATACAATTACTTTTAAAGTCCTGGTAGGAGTTTGAGTCATTTTGGGAAAGTTTCTGCGCCTACTGTATCTGTTACCTCAGTTTGCACCAGAGAGAAATCAGGATACTGCATCTACAGGCCTCAGTTTCCTGGATACTCTCAGAAAAACGGTCTTATCCAGGAGACTGTGTTTACATGGACACACACATAACCAGGATACTCAAAAACCTGAACATAACCGGGACATAACCGGGACAGCGTCGTGTATGTACACATGTACATGCACTCAGTGTCCACAATTTAATTTGATGCTGAACCGATGAAGGACAGAGCGGAGAGACTTTATTTATATATATGAATGTGACAGTGACAGGAAATAAAAATACAGTATCAGTGGGTGAATTATTGCAACAGTCTATTCTGATTCTGGAGACTGATGAAACAAAATTAACATGTAGAGAGCAAAATGGTTTCCTCAGACCTCAATGACGGCCCCTTTTCGCTCTGCTCTGAATGATCAGCTCACCCACCACTTTACCCCGAAGCCTTTCAGTACAAATGCATAAAAGTAAATTGCCTGAAATTAAAAAATCTGTGAAAACTGTCAAACAAAACCATCAGAATTAGACAGAGCAGACCTCCTGCTGCTCTGAAACTGGCTCACGTCTTCACATCTCCCAGCTTCATGTCCACAGATCATTAGGCACCAGAGTCAGACTTCACTTTTCACTTTCTGTTTGCTCTGAAGATGGGTTTGCTTTTGTTTGGTGGTTTGAGCTGAAAGTTTGAACAAAGGGCATCAAAAACAAGAGAAAGAAAGAGCTACAGTGAAAGGAACATGTGACTAAAACAAAGCATTTAATCTACACTAAAACATGTCAAATGAAGATGGAAAAACCCTAAATTTCCTGAAAAAACAAAAGCAGCTTCTTGATTTCCTCAACATTTCTAGCATGGAACACTGAGGCTCTCGAATACAGCTAAAAAAGCATTTAAAAACATTCATATTATTGATCAAAATTGATTCTTGTGAGTTTTAAACTGTGTTAAAATGTTGTTACGTCGTCCTCTGTTGATTTCCCACTGCACAGGCAAAGCCCAAAAGATTCGATTGTCGACTCCAGCGGCGGCGAGAGGCTCGAGCGCCAGAAGCAACAAGTGAAGATCGACTACTGATGGTGAAGAAGAAGAGAAACTGAATGTTGTTGAAAGAAAATGGTTTGCGAATGTGTTTTTTAGCATTTTTCAAAGAATATAATTAACTCATAAATAAATGGGATTAGAAACGACATCGGCAATCCAGTTTTTTGGGCTTTGGCCTGTGCAGTGGGAAATCAGCAGAGGGAAGTGTGAGGTGCTTATAAAGTTGTTTTCTAACGTTTCCAGACACTAATGAGTGAACCAGGCAGAGCGTTTTGTTTGTTAGACTCGTGGCTGTTGTCAGATGGGTTAAAGTGGTGTTAAGCTTCTTCAGTGTGAAGCAAATTGGCGTTTTACGTGGAAGTTCAGAACTTGCCCCCATCACTACACTAGTTTGTTGCCTTGACAGACTCACTGCCACAGTGAGATCTCCACCGAGGAAACACTGATCTGTGCTGTTTTTTGGCTTCTGACAGAATTCGACCTCCTCTAGCAACGGACTTTAGCTTCAAACGTGCCCAAGTTCAACTTTCAGCAGGTTCTGTTGATTTGGCTCGGCCGACTGATGTTCAGTGATGTTAAAAGTCGCCTCAGTTTGGCTGCATGAAGTTGGAAATTATTTGCTGTTTATGAATGAATAAATCGTTTATGAATGCACTTTTAAACATATGAAAATATATTATCAGTTGTTATTGAAACTCATCATTGCAGGAACACAAAAGATGCATTTACTTCAAAGTCCTGTGCTGGGTTATATTTAAAATGCATAATCTTTATTATTAGAAACCTTGTGTGATTTGTTCAATGCAGTGATCCGTGCAAACCCGTCAACACAGTCACTGTTCTGATAATATCAAAGCTCTAAATGCCAACTCAGCATTGCTTTTAGCTCCAAAACAACTTCACTTTTTGATGCGTCTTTGTTAGCATTCTTATTTTTGCCTCTCTTTTTTACACATTTTAAGATGACACGTTGTTTTGACAGATAGTATTAGAAAGTGTGTTGTCGTTGCACTACTCATTTTGCTAATAACGGTGAAATTCAGCTCAGGATAAATGACTATATAAGATTAAGTGATGCCAACGATATGTTTTAAAACTCTACGCTGTCGTCGTAACTGTCAGCATGTTTTATTTTCAGCTTCATTTGCAAATTGGTTATCGCTTGATGTGTAAAACTCATTTAGAATTCAAAATGTGAGTCACAACGAGGGAATGACAAAAGCCCCGTCCTCTGCTCTGGCTCTTTTATAGTTGAGTTTTTATAGTTGGCTGCACTTTGTTGAGCTGAATCGTTCCATCTCCCTCAGAGCTTTTTATGGTCTAAGTAATTATGGATCCACTTAAGTATTCACTACAACATCAAACTCGACTGCAAATACTTTCTGTGCCAAACGAGAAACAAGCAAGAGCCGCAACAGTTCAGATGTCTCTCGACTATCGCTCCAAATCTGTAATAATCGACATCACTCTGTTTTGACAGGTTTGAGTGACATTTATCCAATGACCTTTAACCAGAGTCATGGCTTTAACAAGTGGATCAAGGCATTTAATAAAACGTTACTAGAATCTTAACTGGCATAACTTAATTAGGATAAAGTAAAGTGAATTTTGTTAAATTGCGACTCTATTGTTGTTCGCACGTAACAGAACATAGAACATAAATCAAGGACTTAAACTTACTATTTAAAGTTTGATGATAAAAGCTAAAAGTTTCCTTATTATTCTCAAGAATCACCAAAATCCAGCGGTTCGTGCAGGTGCAGAGTATCTCCGCTCTGAGGAGGGCGGCACATTTAACCACCTCAGTCATGATTGGCTCTTGGTGTTGCTATGATACTCGTGGTCGGATTTCCAAATATGGAGCCTGCCTCCAAAATCACTCCTGTAATCGTGGCATCAGGAGCCTCATTTGAGCGACGCTGATGCTGTGGTGACGTCACGCTCACTTTGTCCACTCAGATATACGCTCCATGGGGAAGACTTAGGGTGGGGGAACAGTCTCTAATCCAAAATAGTGACCCGGCTGAATTGGAAGCTCCCCCTCCTTGAAGATGACGTCTTCGCCCTGAAGAATGGCGAAAGACACGAGTGGGAGGGAGGGGGCCGAGAGCGCTGATGCGGACAGTGTTATTGGGAAAGGCCGTATAAATCAGGCTTCTGGGTAATTGAAGGTGTGTTTGGGATAAGTTGTGGTTGGCTGGAGAGGAGGTTGAGGTGTGGTCCAGCTCCTAAATCCCAGTTAATCATCATAACTCCACATTTTTAGACCAAAATGACGAGGCTCAGCACAGCAGTTACAGAGAAAGGGGCCACAGTTTTTCAGTGCGTAACGTAGTTAATATGAAGGTTGTTAAATTGTGAACTACGCCATGTCCTCTGAACTCCGAGTCCTCCTCACTGTGATGGAGAACTCAAGGTAACATGGCTGTGAAATTGTGTGGACTAAAATATGAATTCACTCGTGCAGCTGTTTTAATGCTAAACTGGAATGTATGTGTCGTACTGGAGGTATTTTATGTTTGCTTGGCCATGTTCTGTTTGCAGTAGATTTGATTTGACCCGTGTTTTTCTTTCTGAATGCTTAGTTTTGCTGGCGACTAATAAATGAGTGTCTTCTGCAGATGAGACAGCGCCCATGCATAATGTCCACCACAAGTCTCTTCACAACTTTCTGCATTATTCTGTGCAGAATAAACTGCTGTGGCACCAAACTCCAGTCGCTTCCATGGGTCACTGAAATAAATAAGAAGGCGAGACACAAATGTGAAGTCAGTTTGAGCCACAGTCAATGGAGCAGTCCACGGTCTGAGCTCATATTTTAAGCAGGACGGGGCCTCATTAGTACTTGGATGGGAAACCTCTGGGAATATCAGGTGCTGCAGTGGGGCAGCGGTGACAAAAACACCTTTGGTTTGTCTTTAGGCAAGACACTTCACCCACATTGCCCAGTATGAATGTGGTGTGTGAGTGTTGGTGATGGTCTGAGGGGCTGTGGTGCAGATTGGCAGCTTCTCTTCTGTCAGTCTGTCCCAGGGCAGCTGTGGTGACAATAGTATAGACGAATTTTATTGTTGACAAATGCCCACGTTGCATGCTGGGAAATATTTTGGCCAGCGGCAAGAAACATTTCAAATGTTGCGAGAAAGCACGTAAAGGACACCGATCTCAGTTTGTATTTGTATTTATTTATTTATTAAAGGGACAATGCATATTAAAAGACAAGATAATGTAAGAAACTGTACTTATAAATATGCAGGACTGTAGCCAACACTAATTTCCATCCTGCTGGACCAAGGCCATATCACCCGCCCACTTCATAAAACACGACAAAAACCTACAACAACCCCTCTCACATATGTCACTCACTATAAAACCCACTCATACAACGTTAGTATTAAAATGTACAGGTCAGATATAAAACTCTCATTACTTGCACTCTACACACAGTTCTTTATCCGCTCTAACTGCAGAGGACCGAAGACGATTTAGCAGGAAAGTAGTCAAGAGCGTCAAAGGCTCCAAATCACCCTTTTCAACCTCTACAAAGTGAAAAGGATGAAAGCAAATGTCTGGTCTGAATCGCCAACTACGTGACTGAACATCCACTTTGGCGAGATCCACAGTTACTTGATAGAAACTCCTGGGCCGTTCACAGCAAAATCATAAGTCATAAAATCATGAATTTTAAAGAAATACACAAACTTGTCAAGAAAGGGCCCAACATACGTGTTCTTTTTGGGTTTCACGGTTTGCTCGGATCATCAATATTCGTTTAAAAGCCGTTTAATCCGTTGTTGGCGGTTCTTTTCACTCGGAATATGGAAAATACCTTTTCTTCCTTCCTTCTATTTGTGAATCTAATAATGCAGCAGGAATCCATTGTTACTGCTGATAAACTGAGAGACTGCGAAGTCACGCCCTGTGTTTATGTTTTTTTGTTGCCAGCCTCAATATTTCCCATCATGCAACACGTGCATTTAATAACAATGACGTCAGCTGAAACTTGTGCAGTGAATGAATGAATGACGGTCTGTAAAGCTTCTTTGAATGTCCAAAAAGAGCCACATAAATCCCGAGCGTTATTATTCTGTGCTGAAGAAGAAAAAAAAAGGGCAGTTCACTCACAAGATGTTAAACTTGTTGGATATAAACATGGCTACTTGTTTGGAGCATAGTTTTGTGTTGTCGCTGTGAACCGTCCTCTTGTGCGAGGACGAGGGCAGAGACCCGGGGACCAGCTCCTCATCCGTCAGAGCCCGGCACAGACGCTCCATCCTGGGACAAATATTTAGAGTCCCACAGCGGTGGAGGAGATAGAGGTTCATCTGCTCCGGGACAGGCCTGAAACAGACCAGAGGCGGAGACCAGTGTTTAACATAGTTTGAGATTCTTTTGTCAGTGCTGCGGTCATCAGAGCATGTGGCAGGAATGACAGGGATTCAAATGTAAAACAACACTACGGGACAATTCAGGTGGAGGGTCAATCACCAGGGGAGCAGACTTAAGGAAGTGAGTGTAACCTGCATCTGAGCCCTGTATTTGAGGCTGCTTTTATTATGGCGGGGCAGTTTCCACTCTTCCCCCACTTTCTTTAAGTTACAGGGTCACAGTGTCACCTTCTCCTCCCGTCTCCGCCGTGGCTTTTGCATCGTCTGTTGGCAAATTTCAAACAAAGTATCTGAACCCTCTAAATCTTTGCTAATTTTTTCTTTTGAGGTTAAAAAGTGCCTTTTCTCTGCAACTTTTTAATCCATTTTAGACTATGGAGACCTGTTGTATATAAGTGCTTCAGCTCAACGTCTGAATAAGCTTGATTCTGTATATCGTGCTTCTCTTGACGCATCACTGTGAACTGTGTTCTCGACTGCGATGGCCTTCATTGTCCACCAGGTCATGCTTGGACTGTTGCCCTCTTACATTTGTAACCTAATCACACAGAGAAGTGTTGATTCCTGTGGTTTGCGTTCTAATTTGTTGCTCTCTGTTCCATTTGTTGGCACTGAACTGGGAAAAAGGGCTTTTATCTGCTCTGCCCCCTCCACGTGGAACATTCAATTAATTTTTTTAATTTATTTTTATTTTGTAGTGCCCAAAATCGCAACAGCAGTTGCCTCTAAGGGCGTTCCAAGATTTGGATGAGTAAAACATACACACAGACATATCAAAACAGGAATAAACAACATTCATGTAAAGCAGCAAATGAAACAGCGTCCAGTCATCCCCTGTCCTTAGACCCTCCTTCTCAGCAAGGAAAAACTCCAAAAAAGAAAAAACCTCGGGGAGAACTACAGTGAAGGAGAGATCCACTCCCATGGACGGACAGGCTATTGATGTCCAGGCCCGTGGTCCAGTTCGGTATGGCCACAGCTACCCAGGTGGGGAAG
The DNA here is from genome assembly GCA_030686955.1 of Odontamblyopus rebecca. Classification (NCBI taxonomy): domain Eukaryota; kingdom Metazoa; phylum Chordata; class Actinopteri; order Gobiiformes; family Gobiidae; genus Odontamblyopus; species Odontamblyopus rebecca. The sequence continues at coordinate 38,927,730 of CM060655.1, forward strand.
GAGCCGGGCGAGGAGGGGAGGCCGGGCGAAGAGGAGGAGCCGGGCGAGGAGGAGAAGAGGGGTCCAGCTGCCATCAGGCATCTGAAAGAGTTAAACTCCACAGGGGGAGTGGGACAGGGGACAACATGTGAATAGCAATGAACAAACTACAGATGAGAACATAGTGAGTGATGCTGATGAGAAAATAGGAGGAAACAGAGGACAGTGCTCAGGTTGCCACACTTCCCCCAGCTTGTTATCTCCTGCGGCAGCTTATCTTAGTAACATCAACTAAGTAACCTGGTCATAAGCTATTCTGAAGAGGAAGGTTTTAAGCCTGGTCTTAAATAAAGAGACTGTGGGTGCCTGTTTAACATCAACAGGGAGTTGATTCCATAACACAGGAGCTTGGTAACTGAAGGCTCTCCCCCCCACTGTACTTTTAGACACTCTAGGAACCACTAATAATCCTCTGCATATCTGCATTCTGAGAGCGAAGTGCTCTATTTGGCTGATAGGGGACAATGGCATCCTGAAGATATGATAGGGCCATATTGTTTAAGGCTTTGTATGTCAGGAGAACTTTGAATTTAATTCTAAACTCGACAGGAAGCCAGTGAAGTGATTTTAACACAGGACTGATGTGATCACGTCTTTTAGTTCCTGTTAGGACTGTTAGAACATCTTACAAAAGAACTGGAAACTATCGGAACTTATTTCATTGAACGATTTTAGATCCAGACTGAGAGCACTTGAAATGGCCTCCTCAATTTGTACTTGTTTTAATTAATTTACTGTAATTAATTTTTATGTCATTTTAATTGTTTTAAACGTGTTTTACTGCCTCTTGGCCAGGGCTCCCTTGAGATTTTTAATCTCAGTGGGACTTCCCTGGAAACTCTCAACTCAACAAAATGTAGTTAATATGATCAACGTTGGTTCAGGAGCAGAACCACGCTTCAACCGCCCTCGCTTCCTCTCCAGAGAATCACAGCTCACTTCCACCACACCTCAGTTTCCTAGAAGCCTATTTGTATTAGCCTATCCCGGCAACCCAGTTTGTCCCGAATAACTCGACTCCACCCTCCCAACCCCAATCTGTTCGCTTCCAGACATAAGACGCCTACGAGGGGGGTCCCGTCCTGCTGGGCCATGTGAAGATTGAGACTGAACCCCCACCCTGAGTCTCAACCCAGCCACCCCGCCTCGTCTCCATATAATAAACGCTTTTTGCTTTGTACAAGTTTTGGTAAACCACCAGATGGCGAGCTAAACAACTGAACGGTAGAACAAATTGTTTCCATTTTTTCCCCCACCGCTTCTTGAACTGTAAAATTGTGACTCCTGACCTGTGGATTATAACAATTGTCATTCTCCAATTGTGGATTATAGCGACTGGGATTATCGTACTATGGATTGTACTCTGAATTCTTGCAAAAAGAAACTATTATTTTTATTTTTTGTTTAAAAAACTCAATTTATTTTCCACCCAAAAAATTGGGCCACTGACTTTTGTGTTGACCTTGTTTATAATTTCATTTGCCTCATTTCAATACACAGACATAATAACTACAAATCCTGTTGTTTGTTTTTCATTCACACCTCGGGCTCCTTCAAACAATCACTCTTCTGTTTCCTATAATCTTAGTCGCAGTGATCTTCCCCAGCCTTAGTGTAGTGTTAGATGCATGGATGTATAAAAGCTGGATAAGACACACCTCCTCTATCCAGGACCGCAGATTGACGTGTGGCCGATCAACGTACTGAAGCCCACAGTCCAACAAAATGCATTGGCCCGTGTTCGGCTGACAGGACATCCACAGCTTTCATAAAGGTTGAATTTTGGTGGGATTCTTCTGTATTTTAACAATATGAACATAAAAAGCACCTAAAAATCAGCTTTGTCAGAGTTCTCCTCGCCCCATTCTGAGGCTGCGTTAGCTCCGCTCTAGCAGCTCACGCTCTGATTGGTCAGAACTGTATTTCTGAGGTCACATGTCGGACAGCCCAACACTGCCCGGCGTCACACGTTGGGCAGCGTTGGGCTGTAAATAAGGAAGTAAATGCAGAAATAAAAATCTTTTTTGGGGTCATGCACCAATGAGCACAGACCACTGAAAACAATGCGGCGCCATCTTGGATTCATCTTCCAGATTTTATTATTTTTCTGTGGTTACACGAGGCTGCCAATCTGCGCCTCAGCCGCTCCAACACCAACACACACACTCACATTTTCACACCACATTTATACTAGACAAGTTGGGTGAAGTGTCTTGCCTAAGGACACAGTAAGAGTATGATATTACCTGGTACAGTGGTCTCCCATCCAAGCCCGGCTCTGCTTCTGAGCTCTGACGAGATCCGCCTTTGACCAGACACACAAAATTCCACAGATCTGGCCTGTAACTTGACCTGGCAACACCACCATCTTGTTTTTATATTTCATTCTTACTCTATTTAAGCAGGAGAACCTCACTGAGACCAAAACTCTCTTTTCCAAAAGTGTCCTAACCAAGAGGTAGCAAAGGTCACAATCGTCAGAGAAACCTTTGGACAATCATCTGTACACACTGCACACTTCTGATCTGGCCAAGATTTTAAAACTTAAAATCAGGTTATTCATCTTGTTTTCAGATTTATTATCTACTTACTAGTTCTGAAACTGCTTCATTCTAGTCTAGAGGTTGTTTATTTTACGAGAACCTGTCAAGTAAAATGATCTGGCTACATGGACAGATCATTTCACTATTTTTAAGTCATTTTCTGATGGATTTAAGTGTTAATATCTTACATTTTGGCCGAGCTTTTATGGAGTACATGATTTTGCACCTTTCTCCAGGAAAGTCATCCAAATAAAGTGATTAAGCCGCTATAAAAACAGACACTTCAGATAAAGCAATTACAACAAACGATTGCTCCTTAGAGACATTTAAAAGTCTCTTATTTTATCCTTAATTTACATAAAGTGGAACTGCAGCACGTTTGAAGCTAAAGTCCATTGCTAGAGGAGGTGGAATTCTGTCAGAAGCCAAAAAACGGCACAGGCCAAAGCCCAAAAGACTCGATCGTCAATGTCGTTTCTAATCCCATTTATTTATGAGTGAATTATATGTTTGGAAAATCGCTGTGGTTAAGTATTTAAATCATCACCACAATATTGCAGAGCCTCTAACAGCATGGAAAGGCATTGGCTCGTGCATTTGCAGTCCTCCTGTTCAAGCTGAACTCTCCCTCTGAAGGTCACGTGTGAGTTCGTTGTTGCAGGAAGAGAAACTCCAGAAGTGAAGTGAAGATCGACTACTGACAGTGAAGAAGAAGAGAAACTGAAACTGAAAATGTTTCAGGAATGTATTTTTTAAGCGTTTTTCAAAAAATATAATTTGCTCGTAAATAAATGGGATTAGAAATGACGCGGCGATCGGATATTTTGGGCTTTGTCCTGGGAGGGAAGTGTAAGATGCTTATAAAGTTGTTTTCTAACGTTTCCAGACACTAATGAGTGAACCAGGCAGAGCGTTTTGTTCGTCAGACTCGTGGCTGTTGTCAGATGGGTTAAAGTGGAGTTAAGCTTCTTCAGTGTGAAGCAAATTGGTGTTTTACGTGGAAGTTCAGAACTTGCCCCCATCACTACACTAGTTTGTTGCCTTGACAGACTCACTGCCACAGTGAGATCTCCACCGAGGAAACACTGATCTGTGATCTGTGTATTTGACCACGTGCCGCAGTTCCCCTTTAAGTCTGAGTTCAGTCTGCAGGTCATTCCATGTTTGTGGCGCAGCAAAACTGAACCTTTTCAAGTCTCTTCTGACTCTTGGCACAAACAGCACGAGGAAGTTCTGAGTCCTCTGAGATTTTATAACGCCCGACCGTGGAACTTTTCGGCCAAACACACACATCTCCAGGGAGTTAGGTGGAGCTGCAGAGCCTCCACCAGAAAAGTTACTGCACCGAAAGTAGTTGAAAAAGATGGAATACGCCGTACACACACACATCTCTTGTCACAGGGGAATAAACATGAGGCCATCCCATAATAATCCCATATTATTCTGTGTGTGGTGCAGGAGTGACTCTGTGGTGACTGTGGCTGATTCACTCTCATTAAAACAGATTTGCACAGCTCTGCGGAGGAGGTGCGCAGCACAAGATACAGCTGCACTACACTTTTTACCCAGCGGCCATTAGTTCACTAAATAACTGTGGTGCCCAAGTAAAGCTCTGATGTTTTACTACATTTGTGATCGTGGATGTGGCTGGGACATGTGTGGGTGTGTGAGGTTTTTAGGCACTTTTTAATGCCCGTAGTGATTTTCTTTTTATCTTTTATTGGTAATTAACTTTGCACTGAACTGTACATAATTGTGTTGTACAATGGCAAACAAAGATATTCTATTCTGAATTATATTCTACCTGGAGCCTGAGCAGGGAGGGAGGACTAGTACTACTACTAATATTACTACTACTACTGCTGCCGCCGCTACTGCTACTACTACTTAGGTTAGGTTGCTTTATTTGTACTCGTAGGTAAATTTGCTTTACTATTACTGCTGCCGCTACTGCTACTGTTACTGCTACTACTACTACTACTACTAATACTACTGCTTCTGATACTACTAATACTACTACTACTACTGCTGCCACTACTACTACTACTACTGCTACTAAAACTACTACTACAACTACTACTACTAATACTACTACTAATACTGCTGCTACTACTACTACTGCTACTAAAACTACTACTACAACTACTACTACTAATACTACTACTAATACTGCTGCTACTACTACTACTGCTACTAAAACTACTACTACAACTTCTGCTACTACTACTACTACTACTAATACTGCTGCTACTACTACTTCTACTACTACGACTTCTACTACTGCTACTAAAACTACTACTACTTCTATGACTTCTACTGGTACTACTACTACTAATACTGCTGCTACTACTGCTACTAAAACTACTACTACAGCTTCTGCTACTACTACTGCTACTTCTACTAAAACTACTGCTACTACTACTTCTACGACTTCTACTGGTACTGCTACTAATACTACGACTACTACTACTGCTGCTGCTGCTACTGCTACAACTACTGCTACAACTACTACTACTGTAATTAACAAATCTAAATATCCACATTTTCGTAGTTCTAGTTCAATGTTCTTGGTTTACTTGCTGCAGTTCAGACCTCGACAAACATGTTCTGAAATGTCCCCGTGTGTCAGATGCCCTCCCCGTGTGTCAGATGCCCTCCCCGTGTGTCAGATGCCCTCCCTGTGTGTCAGCTGCCCTCCCCGTATCTCAGATGCCCTCCCCCGTGTGTCTTCATGAGGTTTTCTGTGTAGAAGCTGCTCACCTGTAGTTTAAACCTCCACAAACATGTTCTAAAATACCTGAGATTCTTATATTAATTTATCCGTTAAAAATGACATTGCAAAACCCTTTTCTTTTGTCTTCGTCCGGAGTGAGTGGGCGCTCTGCAGCGGTGGGCGTCTCTCTGTCACAGGAGATGGAGGAGACAAAGCTGTGGGATTATAAGTACGTCATAAGAGTAAGTCTGTCTCATCCTCAGCCCGGGAAAGCCAGGAGAGGGAAGGATTAAACTAGATGTACCGCGCTTTTGTCTCTTCTATAGTATCTTATAGTTTGTTTCAAATCACGATATTGATCTAAAACGACTTAATAAAAGGAACAAATCTGCGGCATTTTCGTGTTGGAAAATTAAGGAGCCCAATTCACTGCCAAAAAGCTTAGATATAAACACTTAAATCTATCAGAAAGTGACTTAATAGTAGCGACATGATCTGTCCAAGCAACAAGGGTCATTTTACTGGACAAGTTATCTTAAAATTAGGGCTGTCAGCGTTAACGTGTTAATTGCAACTAGATTAATGCAATCCATAATGCGATATATTTGTTTTAATCGCGATTAGAGTTTGCCGGCCTTTTGTCCCTTCTAAAAATGCGATGATTTTAAAAAAAAAACTTGTGGTTAGAGTTTGCTTACTTTTCGTCCGTTCTCCACATCCGTAGGCAGCTCCTCTGGCTGTTTCGCTTTTGCTTCTGGACTTTTGAACTGTTTATGTAACTTTAAAAAACTCTCCAGACACTACAATTTACAAGTGAAGAGTAAAATGCAGCCTGTGTCGAGTGGAGTTTCAGCACCGTCGAAGTTCGTCTAGTCTAAGTTACACCTCCGAGCTGAACCCCCGGGTGCAGCGACCGGAGCGTCTCAGCCAAGAGCCTCAGATCTGACAAACCTGTGGAGAATCACACGGCAAAGAAAATAACTACAGCGATTGTTAAATGGGTAAGAATTGCTTTACATTATGGCTTTAAAACTGTCTTGAAATGCAAAATAGCACAATTTTAAACGTGCAATTCAATATGCGATTAATCGCGATTAACTATGGAATTTCTGATCTTAATTGAGATGAAGAAAAATGAATCGTTTTTCAGCCCTAATAAAATAAACGACCTCTAGACTACACTGCAAAAAACAAAATCTGGTCAAGATAAAAATGACTTGAATTAAGAAAGTTTTACCAGGATTTGAGTAAATTTCACTTGACAAGTAAAATGATCTGCCAGCTACACTTAAAATAAGAAAAACAACAACTTTTTTTGCAGTTAAACTAAGAAACAAAATCGAATGTTGCTTGAATTAAGAAAAAAACACTTATTCCACTGGCGGATCATTTCACTTGTCAAGTTGAATCGACTCAAATAAAATCAAATGTTCTTAATTTAATTCATTTTAACTTACCGAGATATTGTTTCGTTTCGTTTTTTTCCAGTGTAATAAGTCAGTACTGGTGCTTCACAAATGTCTTCGAGAACCTGTCATGAAAACAAGAAAACATAAACAAACATAAAACATAAACAACTTCAACAACTAGTTTATCAAAAACTTTGTCACGCCATTGTTATTCACTAAGAACATTATCATGGCAAAGGAGGGAGATAAATTTGTCAACTGGACAAAGTTTATTTAGTTTGGCAGCTCGTCCAAGCTGCTGCTTCAGTCCTGTCAGACGCTGGAGTGCAGAGCCTGAAAACTCAGGGGGAGGAGATGGATATCAGGAATTACTCTGAAGCCACCACTCCACTTGTTTACAGTTTGCCATGGATTCTACTTGAGGGATTTTAAAGGGCTTTTCGACTATACAACCGGCACAGCACTACACGGTGAAGCTTTTCCCTGCAGTCGTTCCCACCTGAAGTGGGTGGTGCAGCGGAGTCGGCGCTGCGACATTATTACTCTCACACCGCGGTCTTGACAATCTGCTCCGTTGTTTCTGTTGTGGATTTTTCGATCTGAGACAAAGAAAAACTGGAGAAAAGTTGTCTTCAATCAAGGAGTCTGGATTTATTAAAGCGACTGTGCGCACGATTACAGAGAAAATGAAAAAGAAACCCGTCTGTCCCTCACGCGAGCTCCGCCTCTCCCTAATCTGACCCCCTGGCAAAACAAAAACAAGCTTCTTGTACAGTTTACAGACGTCGTCATATCAACATGAGGTAAACCGTACAGTTTATCTAAACAGTTCTCAAAAGGAGACGATTTATCTGGGTTAAACTGGGGCATTGATTAGCTGAACTCACGTGTACCAATGATTCGAAATGATGAGAACAACAGCCGGTTGTTCTCGCCCTGATAGAAAAGGACTGAACATAATGTCCTGTCTTAAGAAGCCCAGACACAGCAGATCACACCACTGTGACCATGAACACAGAGATACTTTAGCACTTTGTGAGCCACTAGTTTTCTAAACCCAAACAATACATTCTTTAGCTTGACAAAGTAAGAAATTTCTATCACAGTTTCTCCTCTGTTGACGTGTTCGCTGTTGTCGGTGTGTTTTGTTTAAAGATCCTCGAGCTCCGTCGCGCGTATGACAGCGTTTCCTCTGACCAGTCAGTGAACAGCTCCCTGTCCACGTCATTTCACTCATTCGTGTATTTGTTCCATCCGTGAAAATGCTCGTTTGTCAGTGAAAACAGGTACATTATGATTAATATGCATCGTTAAACGCTCTCACGACTGGGAAGGAGCAGACGGAAGAAAACAGTTCTTATATTTGTCTGCCCCATTTACGCTAATTAATACAAATTATACAAATGATTCATTTCTCTCACCACTGGCCCTGTTCCCTTTTTCAATACTCATTTCAAAATTTAACACAAATTCACAACAGACTTTCAGACACAGCGTTTTAATTCGTTCTCCTGCGAGTTCCACAATTTTACACCTACAACAGATGAACACTTTTGTTTTAAGGTTGTTCGTGCAAACTGGTGTTTAAAGTCAAATTTCCTCCTGTGATTTTCATCCTCTGAGGTAAAAATAAATAATTTTTGTCACGTTGTTGTATCGATTCAGCGCAGTTGGAATCGCTCCGAAAATAGGTACGGAAAATCATAACGGCTCCAGGTCCCACCCCCAGTGGAAAAGCAGACGGAGCGTCGTGCTGTGCCGTGCTAAACATAGACCTTTTACACACATCTTGACATCAGCTGGAATAACAACACAGTCCTTGTTGAGAAATAATAACCAAAAATGGGAAGATGTTTTCATGTGAGCACCTTTAGCGCAGATAACAGCTGCGTTCTCGCTGCTTTGTTTTTATGCCATTTTTATGTCTTTTTTGTTATTGAGTCCAAATAGTTTCAGCTGTTCTTCGTCATTTATGGAAAACATTAAACTTGAACATTTATGGATTGCAGCAGTAGTTATATTTTAGTATTAAAGATGTCGTTTTGATAAAAAGATCTTGCACATACTGGAGGCTTAGTTATTATAGAAACATAAAAAGAGATTTGGGTAAACAGAAATACTGTTAAATTACATATGGCGGCAGCAAACACCTCTAATACAGTTGTTAAGCTCTGAATAAACACTTAAATCTATCAGAAAATGACTTAAAAGTAGTGAAATGATCTGTCCACGCAGCAAGATCATTTTATTTGACACATTCTCTTAAAATAAATGACCTCTAGACGAGAATGAGGCCGTCTCAGAACTAGTAAGTCAGTACAGAGCTTAACAAATGTCTTGTATGTACCTGTCATGGAAATAAGAAAACATGAATCACTTCACAGTTTATCCAAAACTTGTTTCACATGAACAATTTCACTAACAAAATCGTCCTTGTTGAGAAATAATAACCAAAAATGGGATTATGTTTTTGTGTGAGCACCTTTGGCGCAGATAACAGCTGCGATCTCGCTGCTTTGTTTTTATATCGTTTTGCAAAGTCTCTTTTATTATTGAGTCCAAATAGTTTCAGCTGTTCGTCATTTATGGAAAACATTAAACTTGAACATTTATGGATTGCAACAGTAGTTATATTTTAGCGTTAAAGATGTCGTTTTGATAAAAAGATCTTGCATATTATATTAAACAGAAATACTGTTAAATTACATATGGCAGCAGCAAACAGCTTATACTGGGTGATGCTCTAATACACATGTGTCAAACATGCGGCCCAGGGGCCAGATCCGGCCCTCCAAGACCTTTAATCTGGCCCTCGGCTGATTTTTCTATTAAAATACTTAAAATTTTCAGATTTTTCTGTTAATTTTCTGCACCGTTTAGCATAGCAGCGTCTCCGGCGTTTCTGTACGTTGCGACTCCCACCAGAGCAGCACAAATGAAGACTTTCCTCTTTCCAAACGCTCTTAAAGGACGATCGTTTTGACTGTCGACCGTGACCCTCATCAGCAAAATGTCAAAAAATGAGAAAAGCAGATGCTGAGTTCAGGATTTCCCAAGAAAAATAGTCTAATTCTTATTTGTTGACAGAGGTGAATGGGAAATCTGTGCTCAGTGTGTTTGGAACAAGTGGCGTTGCTCGAGGAATATAATCTTAAACACCACTACGAGACACGGAGAAAAATACAATAACTTGAAGAGAGAACTGAGTTTTCTGATCCGGCCCTTTTGGGATCAAAGTAGGCTGCATACGGCCCCCGGACCAAAATGAGTTTGACACCCCTGAACTAATACATTTGTTAAACTCTGTGTTACGGGGCAGGGGTCTTGTGGGTGACACGGGCGTGGAACAAAAAGACAGGAATGTAGAGAGATGCCAAAAAAGAAATTATATTTATCACAAAAAATTACTAAAAGTGTACAAACAGTCAAATAATTAACACAGAGCTAAAGCACTAAAGGTCACTGCTCCGCTGATCAGGCAGGACTGAAAAGGCAGAGGCCAAAGAAGAAAAAAACTAGGACATTTTCCGTAACAACTGTATAAACATTTAAGTCTTATCATTAAATTACTAAAGGTGGAACTGCGGCACATTTGAAGCTAAAGTCCGTCGCTAGAGGAGGTGGAATTCTGTCAGAAGCCAAAAAACGGCACAGATCAGTGTTTCCTCGACTACAAACTAGTGCAGTGATGGGGGCAAGTTCTGAACTTCCACGTAAAACACCAATTTACTTCACACTGAAGAAGCTTAACACCACTTTAACCCATCTGACAACAGCCACGAGTCTAACAAACAAAACGCTCTGCCTGGTTCACTCATTAGTGTCTGGAAACGTTAGAAAACAACTTTATAAGCACCTCACACTTCCCTCTGCTGATTTCCCACTGCACAGGCCAAAGCCCAAAAGACTCGATCGTCGACTCCAGCGGCGGCGAGAGGCTCGAGCGCCAGAAGCAACAAGTGAAGATCGACTACTGACGGAGAAGAAGAAGAGAAACTGAAAGTTGTTGAAAGAAAATGGTTCAGGAATGTATTTTTTACCGTAAAAAAAAAAAAAAAAATTCACCGGTAAATAAACTTTAGATTAGAAAAGACATCGACGATCGAGTCTTTTGGGCTTTTGTGCAGTGGGAAATCAGCAGAGGGAAGTGTGAGGTGCTTATAAAGTTGTTTTCTAACGTTTCCAGACACTAATGAGTGAACCAGGCAGAGCGTTTTGTTTGTTAGACTCGTGGCTGTTGTCAGATGGGTTAAAGTGGTGTTAAGCTTCTTCAGTCTGAAGTAAATTGGTGTTTTACGTGGAAGTTCAGAACTTGCCCCCATCACTACACTAGTTTGTAGTCGAGGAAACACTGATCTGTGCCGTTTTTTGGCTTCTGACAGAATTCCACCTCCTCTAGCGACGGACTTTAGCTTCAGACGTGCCGGAGTTACACTTTAAAAGTAGTGGAAGTATCTGTCCGTGCGGCAAGATCATTTTACTTGACACGATATTTTAAAAATAAACGACCTCCAGACCAGAATGAAGCGTCTCAGAACTAGTAAGTAGAAAATAAGTCTGAAAACAGCCAGACCAGATCAGAGAAATTCGCAGTGTGGGAGCTGATTCCCACCTCCCCCTTTATGTCATGGTGATATGAACATCACCACAACAAAGTGCCACTTGTTGAAATTGTCAAAATGACTCTGCGGCGCTGCCAAGTCCTCCGGGTGGCGCCGAGTCACCAAATAAAACTGAAGAGTCGAAGCGCTCATATTACACAAAATACACTCTTGTGGGCTTTAAGTCCTGTTCTAATGTTGTTTCCTCCTCAGAAACAGACCTGGAGTTGTGTTTTTGTTCGTCTTTATTATTATTAGTCTGTCTACATCTCAAAACTCCAGATGCTCCGTTCCATCTTGTGATGTCATGAAGTGGTCGTTTTCAAGTTTTACAGCTGAAGTTTTTCTTCAGTTCAGTCGAGCTCCAGGCCTGAAATCATCTGTAAATAAATAATAAATATGGAGTTTAAAAACAGAACTACTACTACTACAGTACTATTACTACTACTACTACAGTACTATTACTACTACTACTACTACTACAGTACTATTACTACTACTACTACTACTACTACAGTACTATTACTACTACTACTACTACTACAGTACTATTACTACTACTACTACTACTACAGTACTATTACTACTACTACTACTACAGTACTATTACTACTACTACTACAGTACTATTACTACTACTACTACTACAGTACTATTACTACTACTACTACTACTACTACTACAGTACTATTACTACTACTACAGTACTAGTACTATTACTACTACTACTACAGTACTATTACTACTACTACTACTACTACAGTACTATTACTACTACTACTACTACTACTACTACTACTACAGTACTACTACTACTACAGTACTACTACTACTACAGTACTACTACTACTACTACTACAGTACTACTACTACTACTACTACAGTACTACTACTACTACTACAGTACTATTACTACTACTACTACTACAGTACTATTACTACTACTACTACTACAGTACTATTACTACTACTACTACAGTACTACTACTACTACTACAGCACCATTACCACTACTACAGTACTAATTACTACACTACTACTACTACAGCAATTACTACTACTACAGTACCATTACTACTACTACTACAGCACTATTACTACTACTACTACTACTACAGTACTATTACTACTACTACAGCACTATTACTACTACTACTACTACTACTACAGTACAATTACTACTACTACCTACCACAGTACTATTACTACCACTACTACTACAGCACTATTACTACTACTACTACTACAGCAATTATTACTACTACTACAGCACTATTACTACTACTACTACAGCACTACTACTACTACTACTACAGCACCATTACCACTATTACTACTACTACAGCAATTATTATTACTACAGTACTATTATTATTATTACTACAGTACCATTACTACTACTACTACTACAGTACTATTACTACTACTACTACAGTACTATTACTACTACTACTACTACTACAGTACTACTACTACTACAGTACTATTACTACTACTACTACTACAGTACTATTACTACTACTACTACTACAGTACTATTACTACTATTACTACTACTACTACAGTACTATTACTACTACTACTACTACAGTATTACTACTACTACTACTACAGTACTATTACTACTACTACTACTACTACAGTACTATTACTACTACTACTACTACAGTACTATTACTACTACTACTACTACTACTACTACTACTACAGTATTATTACTACTACTACTACAGTATTATTACTACTACTACTACTACAGTACTATTACTACTACTACTACTATTACAGTACTATTACTACTACTACTACTACTACTACTACTACAGTACTATTACTGCTACTACTACTACTATCACAGAACTACGACTACTACTACTACTACCACGGAACTACTAGTACGACGACGACTACTACTACTACTGCTACTATTACTACTACTACTACTACAGTACTATTACTACTACTACTACTACTACAACTACAGTACTATTACTACTACTACTACAGTACTATTACTACTACTACTACAGTACTATTACTACTACTACTACTACAGTACTATTACTACTACTACTACTACTACAGTACTATTACTACTACTACTACTACTACAGTACTATTACTACTACTACTACTACAGTACTATTACTACTACTACTACTACAGTACTATTACTACTACTACTACTACAGTACTATTACTACTACTACTACTACAGTACTATTACTACTACTACTACTACAGTACTATTACTACTATTACTACTACTACTACTACAGTACTATTACTACTATTACTACTACTACTACTACTACAGTACTATTACTACTACTACTACTACAGTACTATTACTACTACTACTAACGTACTACTACTACTACTACTAAAGTACTATTACTACTACTACTAACGTACTACTACTACTACTACTAACGTACTACTACTACTACTACTAAAGTACTATTACTACTACTACTAAAGTACTATTACTACTACTACTAACGTACTATTACTACTACTACAGTACTATTACTACTATTACTACTACTACTACTACAGTACTATTACTACTATTACTACTACTACTACAGTACTATTACTACTACTACTACTACTACTACAGTATTACTACTACTACAGTACTATTACTACTACTACTACTACTACTACAGTACTATTACTACTACTACTACTACAGTACTATTACTACTACTACTACTACTACAGTACTATTACTACTACTACTACTACTACAGTACTATTACTACTACTACTACTACTACAGTACTGTTACTGCTACTACTACTACTACAGTACTGTTACTGCTACTACTACTACAGTACTATTACTACTACTACTACTACAGTACTATTACTACTACTACTACCAGTACTACTACTACTACTACTACTACTACAGTACTATTACTACTACTACAGTACTATTACTACTACTACTACTACAGTACTATTACTACTACTACTACTACTACAGTACTATTACTACTACTACTACAGTATTATTACTACTACTATTACTACTACTACAGTATTATTATTACTACTATTATTATTACTATTATTACAGTACTATTATTATTATTACTATTACTATTACTATTACATTATTACTACTACTACTACAGTACTGTTACTGCTACTACTACTACTACAGTACTGTTACTGCTACTACTACTACTACAGTACTGTTACTGCTACTACTACTACTATCACAGAACTATGACTACTACTACTACTACTACCACGGAACTACTAGTACGACGACTACTACTACTACTACTACTACTGCTGCTGCTATTACTACTACTACAATAGAACGACTACTACTACTACTACTACAATAGAACGACTACTACTACTACTACCACAGAACTAGTACGATTACTACTTCTACTACTACCACCACAGAACTACTACTACTTCTACTGCTACTGCTTAAACTACTACTATTACTGTTAGTACTACCACAGAAATATTACTACTAACACAGACACTCCTGACACTTCTCTTCTGTATCTACTGTCTGTATTTCTACTGTAATTAACAAATCAAAATATCCACATTTTCTTATTTTTAGTATCAATATTTAGTCCAAAAACAGAGCTGGAGCACTTCCTGTATTACCACATGACATCACAGCCCTAAATGTGCAGCGTTTGTGCGTCAAACATGTGAGAAACAAAACAAAACACGACTCCAGCTCTGTTTGCGACGAGGAAACGGCATTATAACCCCATAAAACAACAAAATGAGAATGAAAGTTGTTTAAACTGATTCCCGCTGACCTGCGATTACGAACACACTGCCCCCGATGAGCCCAGTGAAACCGTAAAGTCGTTAGATGAACGCCGCTCTTATCTCGGAGCTCCGACGGCCGTGACTGACGGGTGAACGGGCCAATCGGGGACGAGCTTGGTCCGTTTATCTCAGAAGTGCTTATGGGAAAAAAAAAAAGAAAGGGTAAAATCTCGCAGGCAGTGGAAAATGAACGGCCGAGTGACGCGCTGAGCCGTTAATCTGAGCGGAGAGAAGTGATTTTGTCCCGTCCGCTCCCCCACAGCTCTACGCACTGCAAATTTCTCTGATCCGGCCAGGGTTTTAAAGCTTATGTCAGGTTATTCATCTTGTTTTCAGATTTATTATCCACTCATTAGACAAGTGATGGCTTCATTCTAGTCTAGAGGGAGTTTAGATCAGAGAACTTTTCAGATAAAACAGATATTTCCACACCTGCGTAAAGTCGGCCCCATCAAACGCAAACCTGCACAAAAACTCAGTCGTTTGTGCTTCGTTTGTGCTGCAAAAAGTTTCGTTCCTGCGATTCTGGTTCTTAAGATATTTGCAGTTTTAGTTTCGGCCGATGACGTCGTCCAGCCCCTCGAAATGTTAAACAGCCTCAAAACAGGAAGAAAATTAAAGAAAAATATTTGTATTTCGTTTGTGCTGTTTCTAAAATGATTCATTATTATTTCTGCGGTAATTATAGGACGTCATTTCCGCTCAGCTGACGGCGACAAACTTCGCAAAACTGGTGACGATAAACGATCTCAGGCTGTGGAAAAGTCTGTCTCAGTCTTTAGTCATTTGCTTTTGATTCATATTTTATAGAATAACACAGACTTTTCCGCAGCCTCAGATCATTTCTCTTCACTAGTTTTGCTAAAGTCGCCGCCGTCAGGAGCGAAAATTACGTCCTATAATTACTGCAGAAATAATAATAAATAATTTTAGAAATAAACTCACACAAATGAAAATTGTCACAGCACAAACCAAATACACAAACGTTTTCTATAATTTTCTTCCTGTTTTGAGCTCTATTTAACATTTTGAGGAGCTGGATGACGACATCGGCCCGAAAATAAAAATCCAAATATCTTAAGAACCAGAATCGCACAAACGATTTTTGCATTTGATGGGGCGACTTCACGCAGGTTAATTCCGCTAAGTTTTCAGTTTTTTTCGCAGCGTTTCCCCAGGTTTGTTTGGTGGTAGGGTTAAAGCAGTGGCGGAGTTAGCAGTTTGGTGGCCCCCAGGCGAGCTTGAGTTTTGGGGCCCTCACAGGAGTTCTGCATGGGTCCATTTAACATCCCACCCGTTACCCTCCCGTGGCCGCGATAAATCACACACACATTAGAAGCGTTCGAACCGACGCACTTTATTTTCTTCGATGCGCGTCTCAACGAACAACAACAAACAGGAACAGTCGGTCACTGCTTAATTTTAAACTAGTAACACACGATACACTCCATTCTTTTCTTTTCTTTCCACTTTTCGTAGTCGCCTAATCACTGGGCGGTTAAACTTGTGGGCTCAACATTTTCCTCTACCTGAGCCCTAAATCACACAATAAAAACGAAACAGACAACGACAAAAAACAACCGATGTCAGTTTAACACAAAATAAAAGCCTTAATTGGATCTAACCCAGGTCACTGTGCGGGAGCAGTTTATCGTCCAGCTGCGTTCTGTTTTCTCGGATCACAAATCCAGCGGAGGAAAAGTCTCTCACTATGACGGCGCTGGGTGCAGGACTGAGAGCGTTGATTCACCTCACCCGCTCGTCTGTAATCACTACCTGCCCATAAAAGTCCAGAATGTTAAAACCCGCCCGTTTCAGCAGCTGTTTGCGGCGCAGGAGTCTGGCCCTCACTATAACGTCTGTCTGCCTGCACTGGGCATTACCTGCACTGTTATATTCTTATATCCTCCTGAGACCTGGCCCATTCGTTTGTGTCCTGGACATTGTGTTGACCAGTCGATCTTTTAAGTGTTTTTTGTTTTTTTTTGAGACAGGCTCTTAATTCCTGTCGTACTTTGTAGAGCACACCCAGGTCTTTCTGCTGATATATGATTTGTTTGGCCGGGACTTTTGGAACCATCTTTTCCTTTCGATCCAAAATAGTATATTTTCTGATCCAAAGAAAATCAAATATCCTTTACTTAACTACATTTTCACATGTATTTCAATTTCCTGAGCCTTTAAGATTAAATTTAGTAATTAGTTTAATAATTTGAATGTTTGTGTCTAACAAAATTGACAAAATCTAAATGCTAAGGTGTTTATTTATGTCCAAATAGATAGAAAATACCAAAAAACAATATGTTGCAATACACTTTTTTTTCTTCGGGTCCCAGGAGGATATTATTGTAAATTTGTACATGTTTGTGTTATATTATAGTTTATTGTTTTCTATTTTATTTGATGCATGTTTAGTGTTTGTCTACGTTTCGCTCCAAGTACCGCAGCAAATTCCTAATGTTGTGAACCTGTTCACTCATATGGTAATAAAGCCTTTGTGATTCTGATTCTGATGTTTTTTTTTTTTATATTGATTGTGTGTTTTTCTGCGTTCTGCACATCTCTATCTGAATTTGAAGGGACTAGTCCATTCTAATGTGAAAGATGTTTCCTTGTTCAAAAGTAAATTACGCTCATTTAATGTCGTACTGAGAGAAAATCAAATTGCTCTGAGGCCTCAGACATTAGTGGCACTGAGGGCAGTTGGTTTAGGGGCCCCTCCAGGTTTGGGGCCCTAGGCGGTCGCTGACTTTTGCCGAATGATAGCGCCGGTTAAAGCGCTGGTTGGTTAAAGGTCCTATATTACGCAAAATTTTCTCTCGTGCGTGTTAAGTTAAGCGCTTTGTGTTGCAAATAATGTTTAATGGTTGAAGTCGTGTTATAATGTTGTTACCTCCTCAAAAACAGACCTGGAGTTGTGTTTTGTTTCATTCAAAAGCTCAAAATGCTCTGTTCCACCTTTAGTTCAGTAGAGGTTGGCACTTCCAGGGCTGAAAATCATCCAGATGATTCTAGTGTTTAGGGCCCTTTTCTCTACCACAGATGTGAATCCAGCTCTGCACCACGACAGATCTGTCCTTCCTCACCTTCTTCTTGAGGCCTCAGGATTCTTTCACTTCCCACTTGACTTGGGCAAAAAAAACATTTGGTTTAAAAATCGATTTGGCAAGTCAAATCGATTTGTTTATTTTTTTCTCGGTAAAATCGATATTTAAGTTTTTTTTTTTATTCCCTACACCATACAGTGTATATTCCTTGCGTACAGCACGTACATTTTGCACTCCCAAGACTTCCTACAGGCTTTCTATAGTCACTTCCTGCAGTGCGTCTTTCACGGCACAGGAACAAACAAATCTCAACGCCCATATAATCCACTGAGTCGTGTCCTTTAGTCCAACAGAAGCTGAAGTATCAGCACAAGGAAAGAGCTGCTTTTTTTCCAGCGTGTACAGTTTATGCAAATGAACCGTGAGGTTTTAAATTTAGTTTGTGTAAAACATAAACAATTGTGCCAAAGCTGCACTAAACACATTCTGATCTCACACTGATGTGGCTCTATACTGGTTATGGTTTCTATGTTTAGAGCTGAGTTTACTTATGCAGATTATAGTAATAGTAATAATGAGCATTTTAATATATAAACATTAATTATTCATCGATAAACGATCATTAATTAGCGGAGCAACGTGGAAAGCAATCAGGACAAATACCCTCTATGTAGCTACGGAAAAGCTTCCAATTTATTCAGTGGAGAAGAGAGGTTTTCACAACTTGGTGAAAGTTTTGAATTCTCACTAGACGGTCGAATTGAATCGTGAATCAAGTTTTTTATTAAAAAAATCTCTCCCAGTTCTATTCCACACTTGCATCATCCTCTCCAGTTTCCCTGAGATGCCCGGTGAGCTCTTCTGTCGGCCCTTGTCTCTGTAGAGGCCTGAAGCAGCAGATGCTTGTTTGCCGTCATTTGGATGGTCTGGTGGTGTTTTTCTCTAGTTCTTCGGCAGCTTGGTGGCGTGAACAGTGATTTTCATGACTCTTCTTGCTGTATGACCCGGTGGATGGGGTAAACAGCGGGTGGAGGGTTTGTTATGGCTCTGACTCACTGTCTCTGAAATGTTTGGTTGCAGCGGTGAATCAACAAACAGGAGCTGAAGTGTTTGTGCTTCGCTCCGATCGGCCGTTACATCACAGACAGGAACCGAGGGTCAGTACATCATGACTTTATTAGAGAATCTGTGTATCATTTGTTCATTCGCTTTTTAAAATTAAACCAAAAATATGAAAATGAAAAAAAACACACCTTTTTTTTCATTATTTGTCTCCAAAACCAACATGAAAAAATGGATAACGGCCGTTTCCCTTTTGCCAAACCAAACTCCTGGTCCTAATTGTCCAGTGTGGAGCATCTGCGTACAGAGGGTCATTAGAGGATCATCGAGTCACCAGGACTGGACCAGGACGGAACAAGGACTAAACCAGGACTAAATCAGGACTAAACCAGGTCTAAATTAGATCTGAACCAGGTCTAAACTAGGATTGAACCAAGACTAAACCAGGACGGAACCAGGACTAAACGAAGACTAAACCAGGTCTAAATTAGGACTGAACCAGGTCTAAACCAGGACTGAACTAGGTCTAAACCAGGTCTAAACAATAATTATAATAGTTATTATTAATTGTATTAGTAATGGTTTATAATAGTAATAATACCTTCCATTTATATAGTGCTTTTAAGATGCCCAAACCGCTTTACAATAACTCTCTCACACACACACACGCACACACACACACCACACACATACACACACACACACACATACACACACACACACACATACACACACACACACGCACACACATACACACGAGTGTGATTAGGTGGGGCTAAAAGACAGATTAAGCAAAAATGTTTTGTGAAGTGATTTGAATTGATCCGTGGTTTCAGCAGCTTGTACGTGTGGAGGCAGGGTGTTCCAGAGTGTTCCAGACTGTTCCAGACTGTTCCAGACTGTTCCAGAGTGTTCCAGAGTGTTCCAGTGCGTTCCAGACTGTTCCAGACTGTTCCAGAGCACAGGGGCCTGGACACAGAAGGCTCCGTCCCCCACGGTCCACAACCTGGAGCGGGGAACAGTGAGCTGAGAGGAGGTGGAGGAGCGGAGAGTCCTGGAGGATATGTAGGTTTGGAGCAGGTCTGAGAAGGACTGAGGGGCGGAATCCGGTATTTTATTGGAAGCCAGTGCAGGTGGGCGAGAGAGGGGGGTGGGGGGTGGGGGGTGATGTGTTTCCAGAGCTCGGTGTGAGTAAGAACCCGGCAGCAGAGATTTGGGTGTTTTGAAGCCTGTCCAGAAGCTTTTGGAAAATCCTGGACAAGGCTTTGTTGCAATAGTCGGGGCGGGAGGTATTGAATGAGTCGATATTTGTTTGAGCATCTGAGTCCGGGAGAGATCGATGGAGGCGGGAGATGTTGTGGAGTTGGTAAAAGGCAGATTTGTTATTGATTTGATGTGGGCTTCAAAGGAGAGGCTTGAGTCCAGGTTGTGGACTGTTGGGGAGGGGCAGATGTCACTGCCATCGATGGTGAGCATCAGATCTCCAACCATGAGCTCTGTTTTGTTGCTGTTAAATTTGAGAAAGTTGGATGATAACCAGGTCCAAAGATCGGTAAGGCAGCTGGAAAAAAAAGTTTGTTTACTGTTTACCTGAGCATCCAGTATTGTGTAATGTGGCAAACACAAAGTGAGGGGCATTTTGAGGGGAAAGATGTGCTGCATTTTATCATTCAAACATGACATTTCATGAAAATTCTATAATCCAATATGTCTACCACCAAATTACGTCATAATATACAAATTACATGGGTAAATTTAATCCCTACATAAAGGTTAGGTCATCCTTAATATTTCTCCAATTCACAGAAAGTCTCTCTCTTTTAAGCCTTAAGTCTTTTGAAATTAACAGTAGTAAAATACATCACTTTGGGAACACAAACTTAGTCGGTTGTGCTCTGCGAATTATGAGGGATCCGGACTAAGCCTGGGAGGTAGCAACATTATAACACGGCTTAAAGCTCACAAGAGTCAATTTTGCGTAATATAGGACCTTATGAATGATAATACAGCATGTAAAAAATAAAAATAATTATAAATTATCTGTTACGTTTCATCTTTGATCATGATCGTTGAAGATGAAACCTGTTTTTATCTCGTGGGAGCGGTGTCTTCAAACGTTTTTTGAGCCTCTACCACTACCCTGCGCTCCCTTCTTATTGTGTGGCTGTCAAACCCGTCTCTGTGAACTGTAATTTTAACACGCGCTAAATAAATAAATACAAAATAAAATAAGTCATTAAATTACAACCTCACAGGCGCTTTACTGGTGGAGGGTCTGTTAAACTCTTTTCTCCTTGGAGATGTTGCTGCTTTGTCTGGAGCGTTTCACAGTCACAGTGTGGCTTTAAACCTTTTCTATCTTCACGGAGACCAAACCAGACCGAGTTACAGGTCAGATCTGTGGAGAGGCGACGCCGCCCACAGTCAGAATGTTGTTTTTCGAGGTATCTTTGAGATATATGACTTCTGGGTCCAACGAAACATTTGTTCAATACGATCTGTGGTTCAAAATGACAAAACCAGAGAGACATTTTCACCGTCACCTCCTTTTTTTTCGTGAGGGTTCAACTAGAGCATGAAAACTCGACGTGTTCGGACGGGTTTGGACAAATATTTAGATCTTATGTTGGGGCTTGGCTCGGACTCGGACACAGGAGCGCGTCAGCTGTTTCCTGTCTGCAGTAAAACCACTCGCTACAAGTCCAAACTGTGTTATTATTATTTGTGAAATGTGGAGCAATACTTCAGATACACGATTTTAAAGCATAAAAGAGGAGATAAAGTCCACAGGAAGTAGAGTCACTATCGTTAAAGTGGATGTAAACAGACACACGTGAGGAACTATCTCGACTTTTTACTTTTTAAGAACGACTCAAACTGGATTAATAGTATTTGCGGAAGACAATTTCTATGCATAATGTGGATGAGCCGCTGCCCATAAATTTACTACTTTACGAGAGGTGAGGAGGTTAATAAAGTCTTCTCATTATTTTCGCTATGTCCTGAGTTTGTATTGAGTGAGTGAGTATTTTGCGTCTCTGTGTGGGAGCCAAGCCAGAAATTACAAATTAGTTAAGTTAATACAGTGTTTGGGGTGTTTAGATATTTCTTTTTGTTGTGGACAAAAATAGCGATGGGAGAAGGTGTAATGTGGTGATATGGAAGAAAAGCTACAGCAGAGATCCATCAACTGGAAAATGAAAGAATAACAGTTTCTCCTCGTATTTGTGTCGGTTTCTGATCTGTTCAAACAGCGGGACACGGCACTGCAGCATTTTTACATGTAGATCAGTCGGGCCAAATTCGGTGAGACTGCGGCTTGGACCCAGAAATAGAACAATGACATAGAGACAAGAGCCCGACCGATATATCGGTTGGCCGATATTATCAGCCGATATGGGCACTTGGAAACATATCGGACTAAATCTTGCCGTTATGGGCCGGTATTCCACGTGGACATGTTTTACCTTGTTATAAAGCTCACACTCTCTATATTCTGCACATTTAATGCAATTTGCAGACATAAATATCCTGATACGTGGCTCCACATCAGGATTTATCTGCGGAGTCATTTGTCTGTGTCCGTTCCGCCCCTGAACGCATCGCCACGTTTGTTTACAGCTGCAGCCACAGATCCACCTGTACAACACTGAGATTATTTTATTTTTATGGATGATCGGTTTGAGTCTGGATTAAAGGACAGTTCTTAGTGCTGATCTGAGAGGAGCCTGTGTGAGGCTGAGTGTTGAAATGTGTCGGTTTTGAAGCTCGTTTTGGTTCTTTCTCGTTGGTTAGCGATTAGCTGCTGTAGCTCGCACACATAAACAGGCTGTTTTCTCTTCTATTAGTGACTGTAAAGTGACTATAGTGGCCGTATATATGTTACTGGACACGCACTGATATGGAAATGAGCTGTGAATAGAGGGGTGAATTATCGGCATTTAGCAGATCATTAATTACCGCGGCGCACACGCATTTACCACTAAAAGCTAATAGCGGTAGTTTACTTACTTACTTAAGACTTTCTTTTCTGGCTAGAATATCATATAAAAACACCATTAGGCCGACTGACTGTCTTTAAATATGATGTAAAGAGGCAAAATCACTATAAATGTCACATAAATAAACCCAATTGAAAATCTAATAGAGCCAAACATAAGTTTTATAAACACTTGAAGATTTACATTACTAAATATATCGGTGATTATATCAGAGCGGCAGGTCCAGCTCCCATTTTATCGGTATCATATCGGCCGCAACAAAATCCATATCAGTCGGGCCCTAGTAGAGATTTACAAGCCAAATAAAACCACCTGCAATTGAATAAATGTAAAGTAGAGCTGTTTAATATCACACTGTGGGACAAACTCCAAGCACTAACAAACACATTCACACACAACTCATCCAAGCTGGATGATGTGTCTTGCCTAAGGACACAACAACAGAACAGAATCGATCTTCCAGACTTTGTGTTGGGCGGCGACTGCTCGAATCACAGAGCCACGGTCTCATCTCACCCCCATGTGCACTCTGCTGATAACTTTTACCTGCTTTTATGCATGGCGCTGGTTCAGATGCTTCAAAAAACAATTTAAACTGAAGATTGTTTTTGCTTATCACCCTTTATACATAAATTGCAAATGTCAAACGGTCTTTATAGCCTCTTTTGACCTCGGAAATACTTTAAAAAACAATTTAAAATGAAGGTTATTTTTGCTTATCACCTTTTATACGTAAATTGCGAATGTCAAAGTCTTTATAGCCTCTTTTGACCTTAGTCTGCACTAGTGTTGGCAAAAATACCAAAAATAAGATACTAATGGATTCTAATACTGGTATCAAAACTCATCACAGACTCATTTTTCGCAGGTATCAGTGCTAAAAAAGTCCCACTGGCAGGACAGAAATGAACCTTTCCTAGGCTGACCAGACCAGACGTCCCTATTTACCCGGGACAGTCCCAGTTTTGAGCCCTGTCCCAGCAGGTTTATACAAAACCAGTGATTTGTCCCAGTTTGATCCAAGAAATGTCCCTGGTGTCCCTATTTTTGGCCAGTTTGATCCCTACAAACGGTAAAGACAAGCGTAAATTGTTGTTTTTTTATTTAAAATACAGAATACATGTTCGTCGTGAATGGGCCGAGTGCAGAACAGTTTTCCTTCATTTTGCACTCGATTCACAATTTGAATATTATCAACCACCACAAACTGGGGGCTTCCCAGTTTTTGACTTTGAAAAGCTGGTCACCCAACCTTTCCTGGATGTTTTTAGAATAATTTTGAGCTGTATCAGAACAAGTAAAAGAGCACCTCCATCCATCTTCTTCCTGTTTATCCGGCTGGGTCGCCTCTGCGCACCTAACCCCCCCATGAGCCCCTCATCGTCCTTTCGACTGGCACCAGGTGATGTCAGGGTCCTGGATTTGATACGGTTCATAGTTGTGTGGGCATGTTTTGGGTTGATGGGGGAAACCAGAGTAACCGGAGAAAACATGCAAACAAGAACATGCAAACTCCACACAGAAAGGCCTGGGCGACCCGGGAATTGAACCCAAAACCTCCTTGATGTGAGGCATGAGCCATAAACAGTATACGCCCACACTGCAAATTGTGTTTCCTGTATTTTAATTGAATTGTATTTTTATTGAATGTATAAAATTGCATTTGGTTTAGAAAACGCACATCTAACACTTGAAATGTTGAAACACTGTTAAAACTGTTGGAAAATGTGCAAAAAGAACTTCACTGTTGGTGCCACTTTTACACTGTTTATTTTAAAAATGGAGATACATATTTTGGATTTGTATTGTCACCATAGAGTAAAATATTTATTTTATTTTTTGGTAACAGTCTTTGTCACTTTTTATTCAGCATAGTAAATACATGTAAGAACTATGTTTTAATTTATATTTAAAAAATCTAGCTAAATGGTTGCCTAACTTTTTTTTAGTTACTGTAAGTAAAAAATAATAATGCAAGTGACAGGTAAAACTTTTAGTTTAAATTAATATAAAAAAAAGTTTCATTATCATTTTTTAATTAATCATTACATATGATTTTATGTAATAATAATTAGTTAAAAATATAATTATATATATATAAATAAAATATTTTAAGCAATGTGAAATTATTATTTTTAATTAAGTACTAAATGCTATTAAATATTTTGTGTGATACTCATATTTTTTGAATTTACAGTAATAAAAATGGGACTATAAACTTTAAAAAGTTAGGTAAACGTTTAGTTCATTTTTTTTTTTTTAATTACTCCTTAGTCCAGGTTATATGGAGCACTGAGGGATCACACAGATATAAGACACGGGAATAGAAAAGAAAGTTTGATTTAATGTGGAAAATCACATTCTATTGTCTAAATCAGGGGTGTCAAACTCATTTTGGTCCGGGGGCCGTATGCAGCCTACTTTGATCCCAAAAGGGCCGGATCAGAAAACTCAGTTCTCTCTTCAAGTTATTGTATTTTTCTCCGTGTCTCGTAGTGGTGTTTAAGATTATATTCCTCGAGCAACGCCACTTGTTCCAAACACACTGAGCACAGATTTCCCATTCACCTCTGTCAACAAATAAGAATTAGACTATTTTTCTTGGGAAATCCTGAACTCAGCATCTGCTTTTCTCATTTTTTGACATTTTGCCGATGAGGGTCACGGTCGACAGTCAAAACGATCGTCCTTTAAGAGCGTTTGGAAAGAGGAAAGTCTTCATTTGTGCTGCTCTGGTGGAAGTCGCAACGTACAGAAACACTGGAGACGCTGCTATGCTAAACGGTGCAGAAAATTAACAGAAAAATCTGAAAATTTTAAGTATTTTAATAGAAAAATCAGCCGAGGGCCAGATTAAAGGTCTTGGAGGGCCGGATCTGGCCCCCGGGCCGCATGTTTGACACATGTGGTCTAAATAAAGTATTTTCACCATCATCGTGGTGTAGGAATCAGTACTGAGTATCAAGTCTATTCCTTAGTATTAAAATCTCATCATTCAAACTAAGAAGCGTCACATTTGTGATTTGTGGAGTTCAGCTCTAATGTGACCATCTCCCCTCACGGACCAGACTGACAAATGACGATGGTGAAAACCACCTCTGTGTCATAATAAAAACACAGAGCAGTTTTTATGGGGCAGATAAAGACGTGGAGATGTGCAGCGTTTATCGGGGCTGTAATTGGCTTCCTCCCTGCGCTCTCCTACGGCGGCCCTACAGGGACAAACCGAGGTGACTGAACTGAGTGTGACTGGGGTCAAATGAGGTTTTCTTTGTGGGGACGATACCGTCACAGGTTTACGCCAAAGCTTTACGCACCAACGTGAAGTCAAACGCAAACCTACACAAAAACTATGTCAGGTTTTTTGTGCTTCGTTTGTGCGGCAAAAAGTTTCATTTGTGCGATTCTGGTTCTCGTCTTCTTGGAAACGGTGTTATCAGTGTTTGGAAATGTGTCGGAGCGCGGCTGTTATGAAGGATGAGCTCTATTGTTTCAACAAAAGAGCAAAAAAAGACAAAAATAAACCTGGGGCGTAAACCACCTGCGTGAAGTCGCCTCATCGAACTCAAACCTACACAAAAACTGTGCTGCGAAATGTTTTGTTTGTGCGATTATGGTTTTTAAGAAATTTAGCAGTTTTATTTTCGGCCGATGACGTCGTCCAGAACCTCAAAATGTGACAGACTTTTCTGCAGCCTGAGATCGTTTATCGCCACTAGTTTTACTAAAGTCGCTGCCGTCAGCTGAGTGGAAATGACGTCCGATAATTACCGCAGAAATAATAATGAAGAATTTTAGAAATAAACTCACACAAATGAAAAATGTCACAGCACAAAACAGCACAAACTAAACGCAAATGTTTACTAGAATTTTCTGCCTATTTTGAGGCTGTTTCACATTCTGAGGTTCTGGACGACGTCATCGGCCGAAACTAAAACTGCAAATATCTGAAGAACCAGAATCGCACAAACAAAACTTCTTGCAGCACAAACGATTGACAGTTTTTGTGTAGGTTTGAGTTTGATGGGGCGACTTCACGCAGGTGGTTTACGCCCCAGGTTTATTTTGGTCTTTTTTTGCTCTTTTGTTTAAACAATAGAGCTCATCCTTCTGACACATTTCCAAACACTCTGGCAACACCGTTTCCTGGAAGACGAGAGGATCACAGAGGGAAATCGCAGAAGTTACGCACGTGTTTCGAGTCTATTGACACTTTGCAGCCGGCGTCATCCACATTCCCTGAGGCCGTGACGCTGGAAGCACTGGAAGCTCTGTTAGAAGCTCTGTAATTCAAGTTAGACGTGAATCTGACCAGAAACAGACTATAGGTTGAGCTACAACAGGTGTGTGTTAGTCGCTCTCACCTTTTTGGCGAAAATCAAACTCCTAGACACGACCATGAACGCTTGGACTTCTGAAAATGAAATCCTTTTGACATTTCTTCTTGAGTTTGATCTTAAACGTGCACTGTAACTTTCCTGGCAGAGGGTCCATCAAATGTTTTTCTCCGTGGAATTGTCTGGAATGTTTCACAGATTATTCCAAAGACTAACGACGACAGAGGAAAAAGAGGATACGGGGAGCGCGGTTTTACATTTGGGGACAGCGCACCCTCCTTTAGAACGAACGCGCTAAGGCCGCTACACACTGCAGGATTTTTCGGACTTTTTGGGATTTTTAAACGTGCGACAAAATGCGCAAACACCACAGACACGAGGAGAAACTTATGAGACTTAAAAACCTCCGATCTCAAACACTGCAGCGGGGATCTGTCTGCGAACCACAGAATATAAAGTTTTGAGCGCGATGGCGTCAGCTCTTTCCTGTCTACAGTAAACCCATAAATAATTCAGACTTGTTTCCCGATACCTCTCCTGCATCCCCCCTCTCATTTATAATCTAACTTTAACGCTGACACATCCGCACTCTCAGAAACCTTTGCAAAATTTTAGCTCCGTCGGACGTTTGTTCCGTTCTGAGATTGTTTTAAATGAAAACGCAGATTGTCCTAATGATGTTTTCCGTTGTTATTATTCAAGATTATCAATAACGTGGCACCTGCACCGGTGGAAAAAGTTCGTCCGTTTAACACCTGATCACGGTCAACGGCCAACGTGTACGACCGAAACGGAAAACATGGGCCGATGACCGTGATCAGATGTTAAGCGGACAAACTTTTTCGCTGATGCTGGTGCTACATTATTGATAATCTGGAGTAATAACCTTAGATTGGCTCATTTTATTGTGTTGTGTGTCTGACAGTGATGGTATTTTCGTGGTTTCCGACTGTCTGATTGTCTGTCATTATCTTCTCTCTAATTCGCTCTGATTTAATGTCGCATCTCTGTTTTAAAATTTCATGATGATTATTTATGTTTTGATGTTGTTTGTGTTGTGATTTTAATGTATTTCTTATTCTGTAAAGCGCTTTGAATTACTTTGTGTAGGAATTGCGCTGTACAGATAAACTTGCCTCGCAGCATTAGGATTCGTTCGCTCGACGGTAGACAGATACTTTTCTTTTATTTAACCAATCGCTGCTCTTTGGTCCTGGCGTCTGTAATGCGCCGGACGCTCAGTGGTGTCCCAAGTAATTATGGGCACAACAGCAAACAGAGCGGAGAGTGAACACGTCTGTCCACGGGCGCTGTCGTTTCTGTGCTGTGAAGTTGCGAATTAAAGGTACGATAAAAAATGTGAGGTCATTATTTGACAAAGGAAGTCCAAAAGAAAGACGGTGGTGTCTGCAGTTTGCTGTTGCAACTCGGGTTGATTCTGGCCAACACACTGATGCTGATTGGCCTGTGCAGCGACTACAGCTTCCAGGGTTCTTGCAAAGCGCTGAGTGCGGGAGTCTCAAACCTGGAGCTCACCAGGGGATTGCTGAATTAGACGTGTTGTGCCGAATAAGCAAAATCTGACTAATTTGATTAAATGCCTATTACCAATCTGCATGTGTAATTTGGATGCTTAATTTTTTACAATAATAAATGGATAACGGTTTATGTTTTATAGGCACCTCCCTAGACCTCATCTAAGACTTGTTGTGGCTCTTATATTTACTCATTTTTTGTGACTAGGAGCTCTTTGGCGTTTTCGTTTCGTAAAAGTAGCTCAAAAAAAAGGTTGGAGACCCCTGGCCGAGTGTATTCTGATTAGGGTGACCATGTTTTCCAAATAAAAACTGGGACATCCCCGGTTTAGGGTGGTTGGTAATAATAAAACTGTGAAACAAGTGCGTAATTAAGGAAAACTGTTCTGTTCTACTGACTTAACGACCAACATGAGTCAGTATAGTCACATTTTACTTTGTGTTTTGGTCATTTTTAAGCAGCTTTTCCGTATTTTACCAAAACAAATGACTGTCTTTACTGTTAACAGGTTTCAAATTGGTCAAAAATAGGGACACCTGGGATATTTCTTACATAAAACTCGGACAAATCAGTGATTTTGGATAAATCTGCCGGGACAGGGGGACACGGGGCTCAAAACTGGGACTGTTCCGGGTAAATAGAGACATTTAGTCACCCTAATTCTGATTTCTTTCTGACTAGTTACTGGAGAGAAGTGCAAAAAGTTGTTTTTTTCTTATTTTAAGTGTAGCAAGATGTATTTTCATATTTTAAGTACAAAATATCTTTCTCAAATTCTGGTAAAACTTTCTTAATTCAAGTGATCTTAGCTTGACTAGAATTTGTTTTTGCCGCCCGGTTAATAAAGTTCCACAGAATGGCACAAACCTTCACTATCTCAGTGGAGACAGCTGTGGTTTCTTTCCACGGAAACTTTCTGTTTCCGTGGATTCATTCCGGTGACTTTCCAACTTCAAGAACGTTACAGACTGTAGGTAAAAGGAGAAATTCATTTTAATTTCTCTTTTGCTCGACGTCTGAGGGATTTTACACTTACACTGAAGCTTCAATCTGGAATCCACCTCTAAAAATGATTAAAAAATGAAATATTACACTTATGGTAAATGTTTGAGGTGCATCCCGGTCTGTAAATGATAAAAAGATATGAAAATATGTCTGCTGTTTGCTATGTGCAGGATGTTTTCAAGCAGAAGTTGCCGTTTTAATCTATTCTACCAAAATAGGACGTGTTTTTGAGTCTTTTCAGGGCACAAAAGCACAAGAATGAGGCTTTTAAAAGGGCGAACAGAAGGTTAAGTATCTGAAATGCCGTTTATACTGAAAGCGCGACCACCAAACTCTCCATTTTAACACATGGAGCCGGCTTTAAGTGCTTCTCTTCGATGGTTATGAGGTGTTTACATAAATACCCTGCCAACTGGGCTTTGTGTTCTTTCCAGGAATGACTCTGTACCCAAAGCAGGAGCGGCAGATAAATGACCCGGGCTAAACGCTGGACCAGACCCAAGTTCGGTTTGGCGTCTGGAGCCTGCTCTGCTCCTTGGGTTAATGTCATAACGTTATCCTGTAATCGCCAGGTCTGTGTAATAGGACCAGGCCCCTGTGGCTCTGGGGATGGTCTGTGCAAGAAAATATAACGCTTCAGGGGCCGAGGATCTGACTGCAGCTTAAGGGACGATCAGAAGTTTGAGTAAAGTGTGAAAAAACCACAGAAACCAAAAAATCAGGTCCAAATGAAGTGTATTGAACTGTATTAATGATATGAGTTCAATACATATTCTTTGTGTATATAACTAGAACGTTATAGATAATAAATATGTAATAAGTTGTATTATATTGTAGTATTATTATTTATAGGTAGATATATTTAAACACAGACAAAACAAAAATCAAGGTGCCTACAGGGTTCTTCAGTGCAAAAAAAGGCCTATCAAAAATAAGAAAAAAATACCAATTTTGAGGTAAAAATGCCCTATTTTAAGTGAAATTTTCTGCCAGTGCAGTAAGAAATTTTCACTTACCAAGTTTTCTTAAAACAAGACAAAATATGAATCTTGTTCTAAGCAGAAAACACGAGTTTCAAGTATTTATGGCAAGATTTTTCCCCTTATTGGTTTGAGAAGGAAGTTAAAGAGGCTTAACCTGGACTGAGTTAATATAAAAAGTGCTTAGAATAAGTTGTAATATGGAGATAAGATAAATCAGGACGGAATATCTTGAAACAAGTAAAAAAAATCTTAAAATTGATCTTTTAAGATGAATCTGCTTAATTCACGTCAGTGTAACTCGGCTCGAAAATCCTTTTTTGCTGTGTTCAAGTTACATTTAAGACCATTTATCTAGAAAACACTAAAATACTTATTTCACAGCTTTTTTCAAAGAGCTACCGGCAAAGAAAAATGTAATTCTTGAATTTGTGTTCATTTATTATTAACAAAGGAATCTGGGGAGTAGAGACTCTTTGCCGTAACTCGAGCATGAAATGTGTCGCTCTGTAACGTAAAAAAAACAACATAACATTAATTAAACTTTGTGTTCTGCTCAGATTGTCTTTGGTTTTACTTTTCTGCTCAGCTTGTTGTTTGTGGTTCTGTAGCTCGGGATTTTCAGCGACGTGTTTGGAAGATTTTAACCCAGTTGTGTTCTCAATTATTCGTTCCACCGCTCGTTATTTAGGCGACGTTATTTAACCAAATAATGGTGGTTGACAAATTCGACTTTTGAGGAGAAATGTGATACGGAGAAGTTACGTACTGCGCAAATTTTAAGATCCAGATATAAAAATTCAAGACTTTTTCAAGTTTTTCACCGCAAAAATCAAAATCTAGTCAAGGTAAAATGACTTGGATTAAGAAAGTTTTACCATGATTTGAGTAAATTTCACTTGACAAGTACAATTATCTGCCAGTGCTGTACTTAAAATAAGAAAAACAACTACTTTTTGCACTTAAAATAAGAAACAAATTCAAATGTTGCTTGAATTAAGAAAAAAACTCTTATTCCACTGTCAGATCATTTCACTTGCCAAGATGAATCTGCTCAAATAAAGTAAAATATTCTTAATTTAAGTCATTTTAACTCACCTAGATATTGTTTTTTCTGGTGTTTAAAGGTATTTTTTCCATATTCATCAATTCAGTGCATTTAAAGCTTCTTTAGACAATGTAGGAACCCTGAAAAATGAAATGACATTAGACAGAGACACTTAGAGTTCAGTTCATGAAGTTCAAATGTCTGTAGAAAGTGTTTGTTATAATCTGAGGACTGAGTTATTGCATTTCCCAGAGTTCAGGTTGAGTTATTGTAATCCACAGAGTGAATAGTTCTGGGTTATGAAAAGGTTTGTTCTGTCCTACGAGGTGATTGGGAAGCTCGCAGAATGATGAATTCAGAATGATCCAGTGAAAAATTTAAAAACCTGACCAGTGAGGGGACTAAAGGGTGAATAAATCCGGTCTGTGGTCTTTATTACATCTGTGGTTTTAAGAGTTTTCATCCAAACAATCCAGAATAAAACTGGAGAAAAGTTGGTCTTAAGAGTCAAAGAGTCTGGATTTATAGAAGCAATTGTGCACAGTCTAAAATATGACTAAAAAGCAAATTACTAAAGACTGATACAGACTTTTCCGCCGCCTGAGATCGTTTAGTCACTAGTTTTGTTTACCGCCGTCAGTGGAAATGACGTCCTATAATTACCGCAGAAATAATAATGAATCATTTTAAAATAAATAAACTCACACAAATGAAAATTGTCACAGCACAAACGAAATACAAACGTTATCTATAATTTTCTGCCTGTTTTGAGCTCTTATTTCACATTTCGAGGGGCTGGACGACGTCATCGACCGAAAATAAAACTGCAAATATCTTAAGAACCGGAATCGCGCCAACGAAACTTTTTGCTGCACAAACGAAGCAACGAAACGAAACGACACAATTTGGGGCGTTTTAGAGCATTTTGTAGCTCCCTGTGGTTCTGGCTGACCCCAATTTCACCTTATTTTCTCCAAAACCAAAGAAGCACAAAGGAAACTTTTTGCAGCACAAACGACTGACATAGTTTTTGTGCAGGTTTGCGTTTGACGGGGCGACTTCACGCAGGTCACGCGAGGTCCATCTTTCCCCCAACCTGAACGGCAAAACAAAATACAGACGTCTTATACCGTTGACAAACGTCACAAAATCAATATGAGGTAAGAGAGACAATAGGACTGATCAAATCAATTCTCAAAAGGAGGCGACTTGTCTGGGTCAGATGAGGTATCGATTGGATTGAACCTAAAGGTATCAATAAGTCTAAATGATGAGAATGAATAGAACAACCACTTAATGTTTTAACAATGACGGATGAGGACAGAACAGAGTGACCCGTCCTGAGTTCGTCCAGAAACCGCAGATCAGAAAACTGCAGGTCAACAGGGACACAGATGCTTTAGTCGTGAGGTACTAGTTCTCTAAACCCATAGAATACCCTCCTTTAGCTTAACAAAGTAAGAAATTCCCATCACACCACATTAAAGCCGTAACCGTAAGTGGGCTAATTGACGTGGGTTACAAAAACAAAATTAATATTGAGACTAATTCAGGCGACGGACACAGTTACTTCAAAGCTGCATTGTGTAACGTCTGGTGGAGGCTCCGTCTGATGCTTTTCTCCGTGGAGATGTTATCGCTGTGTCTGGAGTGTTTCCCAGTACGGCATTAAACCTTTCTGGCTTCACGGAGACCAAACCAAACCAAGTCACAGTCAGAATGTCAGTTTTTCTAGGTATTTTTGGGCTCTAAAACCACCTATTCATAAAAAAACAAGCAGGTGACGGACCCGCCACCGGAAAAAGTTACGCAGTGCCCCTTTAAAGCAGGATAAAAGTTAAAGAAAATGAGCTGCAGTTGATTTTTTGCAGAGAGTATGTCTATGGTAGAATGTTCAGCAGTTACCATGGTGACACGGTGCATATATTAGCAAACAGAGCCACAAAAGCGTTTAAATAGAGTAAAAAGTCAAGAAAAAAAAAACTCAAAATGGATTCAAACAGCACATTTTCGGGAGCCTGTGATCAGTCCGAACACTCATGGTCCTGTTTAGGAGTTTGAGGGGTGAGAGAAAGTTACGGAAAAACAGTTGTAGTTGCTTCTAAATCAGTTTTTTTTAATGGTTAGACTGTGTTAAAAACAAAAGCTCAGAATTCTCAGGAGTCAAACTGGAGCAACTGAGCGTCTGACAGAGCAGAGCCTTTAGTTAGCTTCACACCCTTATGGGATATTGACAACACCAGCTGAAAAGTGTCAATAAAGTAGAATGAATCACTAGTTTGTATTTATAATCAAGACACAAGCTCTTATTATGTAATCCGCTGGTCCATCTCAACATTGTATTAATGTACCGTGTTTTTCGGACTATAAATCTGACTTTTTTCAGGGTTTGGGTTGTTCCTGCGACTTATACTCAGGTGCGACTTATATATTACATTTTTTCAAAACTGACAGCCCATAGACCAAATATATGAATCCTATATATGAATCAAAAATCGTTATCCGTTTTTTCATTTTGGTTTTAGAGACAAATAATGAAGAAAATTTTTTTGTTTTCTTATTTTTGGTTCTTTATTGAAAAACAAACAAACAAATGATACAGGGATTGTTCTATTGGGTTGCTTTTATTACTATAACTTCTTTAACTTGCCTTTCAAGATGACATGCCAGTTCTTGGTCTCTGATGTTTTTTTTCCCCCAAAAAAGTGCGACTTATACATGTTTTTTTCACGGTGCATTTTTTTTTTGGCTGGTGCAATTTATAGTCCAAAAAATATGGTAACGGTGACATCCAGTCCACAAAACTGCGCAATTAATCCAGTTTGTGGCATTTTTTTAAAGTAAAAAGTCGAGATAGTTCCTCATGTGTGTCTTTTTCCATCCACACAGAGCACGGATCAAGGTGAAGCTGCAGATTAGAGATACTGTATTTTCCGGA
Source organism: Odontamblyopus rebecca (assembly GCA_030686955.1). Classification (NCBI taxonomy): domain Eukaryota; kingdom Metazoa; phylum Chordata; class Actinopteri; order Gobiiformes; family Gobiidae; genus Odontamblyopus; species Odontamblyopus rebecca. The sequence continues at coordinate 38,962,807 of CM060655.1, forward strand.
CTACAGTATAGAGGCACCGGTATATATAAGCCGCATCCACTCTATTTTATAAAACAATTTGAAAAAGTTATACAAGCTGCTCCGGGCTATAAGCCGCTGATATCTATGTTGAAAAATGAGATATTTACTGCATATACAGAACGATTTTGTACTGTAAATGTACATTTATGTACCTGAACAGATTCTTTCTGAACAGTGACTTTTAACATGGCAGAAACTGTGCTGATTAAAACGAGGTCAAAAACAGAAAAGAACCGGTAATTGATTTATCTTCATTTCTCCTGTGCAGTGAAACCACAAGTCACTTTAATCATCTTCGCTGACGCCAAACTTACGTGCAATACCTGCAATAAGCTTTCAGAAGGTTCTTCTTATACATCCATGGTCCCGCGGTCCCAGTAATTTGTCGTGCGTGTTATATCTGCGAAATAAAAAGTAGTGTATTCTTCTTTGCATTCATTTTCCATCTATCTTGTTTTTGAAATTGCAGTTAGAGCGCCCCTAGCGGTGGAAGAAAAATCCAAAATTTAGCCCCGCACCTTTGTAAAAGCCTCATGGTTCAAAGCCTGGGGAAAAAGTAGCGGCTTATACTGTAGTCCGGAAAATACGGTACTTACTCTGCTTCCTGAGGACTTTATCGCCTCTTTTATGCTCTAAAAATGCTGTATCTGAAGTATTGCTCCACATTTCACGTATAATAATCCACAGACAGATCCTGCTGCAGTCTTTACGATCGGAGATTTTAAGTCCCATAAGTTTCTCCTCGTGTCTGTGGCGTTTGCGCTTTTTGTTGCAGGTTTAAAAATCGTTTAACACCAAACAATCCTGTAGCGTGTATCGGCCTTTAAGAAAACCATCCACCTCCTCCAGTTCTGTCCATGTCTGTCCTCCAAAACTGTTCAAACCCTGGAAATTCTTAAGCAATGCCATTTAAAACTTCTTATATCTGAACATGAATTTTGATTATGTGTGACCTTTGGCTACTGTCCCACCTCTGGCATTACCTCTATCTCCCCCTGTCCTATCTATTTTTTAAAAATTGGTTTTTATTTAAGAAGAAGAAGGGGGAAAAAAAGACCTTGGTGATTTACTGTGCTTTTCCTATAAAAGTCAAGAAAAAACACAGATGTTATCTTTATACAGTCTGTGTTTTTATAAGTTCACTTTTATTTGGCTTTACTGGTTTTAGTGTTTTATGACCGTACCTTTTGTTGTATTTAATGTTATCTTTATTTGGAAAGGGTTTTGTTGATAAAACAAACTAGAAATAAAGTGTATTTGGATGTGAAGCACTCCGGTCAGCTGAAGTGGTTTTAAAGGTGCTGTCGACCTCATAGCAAATTTTCCAACCCTCTCTACATGATCCTTGTGTTTTCATTTTGATATTTTGGCCCAAAATGAAGATATAAACATTAATACGAACCAATTCTGTCCCTATTTTCTCTGAGATTTGCTGCTACAACTTAGGGAAGTAAAAACTGCAAAATAATACCTTGGACCATCAAAATATATCGAATCACAAGTCTCTTCAATTAATAAATCAATAGTTGTGGTGCAGAAATAGTTTTAAAAAAACAAAGGGAACTACATAGACCATGATCCTTTGCTCCGTTTCAGTGCAGACGACATGAAGAAATAACTGTTCTAAGCACTTTGAAATCTTCATTCTTTGGAATAAGTCTTGTCAAGACGTTTTATGAGGAAAAAGTTGTGTGTTCATAGTTTTGTGCGCCTCCACGTGACGATATCGTACAGAGAGTTTTGGACATCCCCACTGTAACTGCACGCCTCACTGAGCTTCATTTGACTGGAGCCGATCGCTGCGGTAACGTCACGCTCCCTTTTGAAGTCAAATCTACTCAAATAAAGTTAAAAGATCTTAATTTAAGTCATTCTAAAGGTCCCATATTATGCCAAATTGACTCCTGTGAGCTTTAAGTCGTGTTAGAGCGTCGTTCTCTCCTCAGAAACAACGTAACTGGACTAGATTTTGTTTTTTGCAACGTGAAACTGGCTGATGAATCAGGCTAAGATTGTACTTGTCAAGTGAAATCTACTGACAGCAAGTAAAACCTTCTTAATTTGGGTAATTTTAACTTACGTAGACATTAAGTTCGGCAGTGCAGGTCTGAAATTAGCCAAATAGTTCTAGTGAAGGTGTAGGGGGTTTAAAAACACACTGGAAAACGCACTTTCTGCATTACCGCATGACATTACAAGGTGTTACAGAGCGTTTTCTGCTTTGAGAGAAGAACTCAAGCTTCAATTGACCGATCGTTGTCTTCATCGTTACGTCATTCTTCCTCAGTCCACATTTTTATTCGGTGTTTGAGCCGAGGACGCTTCACTGTAGGTGAGAGAGAGATTTCACGGCTAATGTGATGAAACAGCTGCTCTTCATCTTCTTTGTCTTTCTCTATAATCTATTTTCATTATGCGTCGAGATTGTCCTTTTTTTGAGGCTAACACTTGCTGACGTAATGCTCTGCGTTGGAAATACGGGGCAATTATTGCACCGCGGGCCTTTTCCAGCCTCTCGAAGAAGACGAAACAAAGTGAAACAGAACCGAAAGTGAAAACTGTGCGCTGTCTGCCTCTCAGGTGCGTCGGTGGTCCGCTCTGAGTCACTTCTCTGTCACTTCGCTTTTTCTTCTTTATTTACATGATGGATTCTCGCTGCGGGAATCCAAACCGTGAATGACACGTGTGCGATGAATGACGCAAACGAAAAGAAAATGAACTCTAAATAACTTGTTTTAGCTAAATGACATAAAAATACCCACTCTCTGCTTTGGACCCTGGTTTCCGACCCAGTCCATTTTATTTCTATAGCACATTTCATAAACATATATCAACAAATGTCATGTTACTAACAAGTTAACGCAAAACAATTTTAACGGAGTTCGTTTTTGTAACTAGTTTTTATACGCCCGTGATAAAACGGGACGTATTATGGTCTGGCGCTGTCCGTCCGTCCGTCCGTCCGTCCGTCCGTCCGTCTGTGGACACTTCAAAGCTTTGAAGTTTAAAGTTCAAAGGTGACACACAGTTCCAGCTGCAGCGGTTGCTAGGCAACGGGAGAGAGAGAGAATACAAGACAACTACACATTACCTTGTCCGCGCTCTAGCTCGACAACTGTCTCACCTAGGAATGTCAAACTTCCAAACTGCACCAACAATTCATCTTTAACTAGGTTTGACAAATTCTAACTTAATTCTATATACAATAATTCAAAGTACGGGCGTATTTTTGCCCGCTGTGAGCTCTTGTTTCATAAGCTGTGGCCACTGCTGTTAGAAAAACTACAGGATCCGGCTGAAAACAGGAAGCAAAACAGTTTGTACGAAACTGAGAAGTCCTGTCAGGTGCGCTGATGTTATTCATGCGAGGAAAACACAAAATAAAGTCGCTCCAAAACATACGGTGAGTCTGCGTTCAATAAGAACTGTGACTGAGACAGAAGTTTTGAAGCCTCGTCTCCTCCTGTCCTCACTGCTCCGAGCTGCTGTTACATCCATAAACTCACAGAGGAGCGTATCACTCACATCTGTCTCACTGTTTAATAGATATTTATGTCGCTGGACTTATTTTCTCCTCTAAAAGCGTTGGCTCTGCTGCGACACGTAAACAAACAGAGCCGTGTGATGACATCAATAAATCAATAAAAAACATTTGCACAAAGCCTCTCTCCACTTTTCTATGTTGATAAGAGGATTAAAATGATGATTCAAGGACAAAAATGTGCGATTAATTTGTGATTAATAATCCCAAGTTAACTATGACATTCATGAGATTAATTAAATATTTGAATGGCTTGACAGCACTCATTTTAATATAATGATAAAATAAACGCTCGGATTTAATCATATTCGTCTTAAAACAATAAAACTAGTAAAAAATAAAATGGGAGCACAACTATAGAATAGCAATAAATAAATAAATAAATAAATATGGTTTGTACTCTTTTTTTGGTGTTTTTCACCCTGATGTGGCACAGTTGTGAAGTGAAAACCATTTCAGGAGACTCCATCATGAAACACATTGAGAGAAGGTCAAGGATTTGCAGAGCTGTTCACAAAGCAAAGGGTGGAGACTTTGGATTTGGAGGATTTGAATCTGATATAAGAAATATTTAGCTTAAAGTTAGTTTTTTTCTGTTCACTACATACATTCTTGCTTCATATATTTGAGGGAACTACACAGACCATGATCCTTTGCTCCGTTTCAGTGCAGACTACATGAAGAAATAACTCTTATAAACATTTTTATAAGCACTTTGAAATCTTTTTCCTCCGGGTACTTTCCCCATCAGCCCAAAACATGCAGCACCTGAACTAACATCAAGTTCATCAAGACATGTTGTCCACCCTCCTGTGGGCTCACCACCTGCAGAAGGGTTCATGGGGGGGGTCAGGTGCTATGAGGACCCAGCCGGATTAAGCGGGAGAAGATGGATGGACTTTGAAATCTTAGTTCTTTCATTATTCTGCCTGTGTATAAAATGTAGAAAGTGGTGAACATAAAGAAGAAAGAATTGAATGAGAGGTTGTACCAAAACTTTTGACTGGTTTCCAAAAATGCAACAATTTCTCAAAAATATTTTAATATTTTTTTTTTAAATAATTTTGTTAATATCTTGCTTATATCCATCCATTTTCTTCCGCAGTCCGAGCTTCAAATATCCTGTTTATATTTTAGTTATTTTTAGTGCTAAGTATCTGCACTTAAATTAATTTTTAAAATCAGTTTTCCATGTAGAGTACAAATAATGAGACGAGGTATACTGCAAAATAGCTTGGGCAAAATGTAAGATATAAACACTTAAGTCGATCAGAAAATGACTTAAAAGTAGTGAAATGATCCGTCCATGCAGCAAGATCATTTTACTCGACGAGTTATCTTCAAATAAACGACCTCTAGACTAGAATGAAGCCGTCTCAGAACGAGTAAGTCGATAATAAACCTGAAAACAACATGAATAAGCTGATAGAAGTTGTAAAATCTTGGGCCGATCAGAGAAATTTGAAGTGTATAATTCTTCGTGTTGTCGTTTCATTCCATTCATTCTCCATTATCTAAGGTTTAGTGACAGAGGCACCGGTCTGAGAAGTGAGGCACAGACTTCCCTTTCTGTTTCTGATTAAACAGTGATTAAAACAGAAGGAAACGAACACCAACGACTTTTCACTGTTTGATTTTCTAACATTTTGTTGATTAAAGGGCCCGTTTTATGCTATTTCCTAATGTTTCCTCATCACAAACATCCCCCGAGATGTGTTTTCTTTCATTTGCACAAGTTTAACACACAAACCCGCATATTTAGACTGAGTTCTTTCTCTCACCAACAGAAATCACTCTGTTCTCTGCTTGTGTTCTCAGGTAATACAGGAAGTGCTCCACTGTGTTTTTAAACTTCACTAGAATCACTATTTTAGCCCTGAAATCTCTCCTAAACGGAAAGGTAAAAGGAGCTGTTCACAAACACTACAAAACACTTTGCAGATGGGGGCAGACTAATAATAAAGGGATGTTTTTCCAGAAGGTTCGAGAGTCACTTCAATCAATCAAACTATTTACAGAGCGCTTTTCATACAAGAAATGCAACACAAAACGCTTTACAGTGATTAAAAAAGAACAATTCAACACCCCAAACACAAAGCTAAACTGGTTACAGGCCGCCATTCCGACACACCACCGACACTGACGTCTAATTATCGGATTTCTGGTGTGGCCATTTGTTATCAAACGTCCTGCACTCTGACATTTTTTCCCCCGTGGTCGGAGCGGCGGCACATTCGCTTTTTTTTCCCAACATCCCGCCATTCAGGCTTGTAATTATTAAGTTTGGACTGTGCTCTTTTCAGGACCATATTTTCACGGACTGGTGGCCTAGGAGCACTGAGGGCGGCCGGGTTTAATCCTGGTTTAATCCTGTTGTAGTCCTGTTTTAGACCCGGTTTTAGTCCTGGTTTAGACCTGGTTTAGTCCTGGTTTAGACCTGGTTTAATCCTGGTTTAGTCCTGATTTAGACTTGGTTTGAGTCCTGATTTTAGTCCAGGTCTAAACCAGGTCTAAACCAGGACTAAAACCAGGTCTAAAACCAGGTCTAAATCAGGACTAAAAGCAGGTCTAAACCAGGTCATAACCAGGACTAAACCAGGTCTAAAACCAGGTCTAAATCAGGACTAAAGCCAGGTCTAAATCAGGATTAAAACCAGGTCCAGGTCTAAATCAGGATTTAAACCAGGTCTAAATCAGGTCTAAACCAGGACTAAACCAGACTAAACCAGGAATAAACCAAGTCTATAGCAGGAGTAAAACCAGGTCTAAATCAGGACTAAACCAGGAGTAAACCGGGTCACAAACTAAACCAGGACTAAAATCAGGACTCAAATCAGGTCTAAACCAGATCTAAACCAGGACTAAACCACGTATATAACAGGACTAAATCCAGGTCTAAAACAGGACTAAAACCAGGACTAAACCATGTCTAAAACTAAACCAGGACTAAAATCTGGACTCAAACCAGGTCTAGATCAGGTCTAGGCCTAAAACAGAACTAAACCAGGACTAAACCAGATCCAAACCAGGACTAAACCAGGTCTATAACAGGACTAAAACCAGGTCTAAAACAGGACTACAACAGGATTTAACCAGGATTAAACCAGGCCGCGCCTCCTCCGGCCGCCCTCAGCGCTCCTAGGCCACCAGTCCGTGAAAATATGGTCCTGAAAAGAGCGCAGTCCAAACTTAATAATTACATGTCGGATGGCGGGATGTTGGAAAAAAAGCTAATGTGCCGCCGCTCCGACCACGGGGGAAAAAATGTCAGAGTGCAGGACGTTTGATAACAAATGGACACACTGCCACTCCGATAATCAGACGTCAATGGCGGCCTGTAACCGCTGGAGGCTTGTTCCACCTGGCACCTAATCCGAGCTGCCACAAAGATAACCGTGATCAGGTCCCAAACAGAGTCAACATCCCAAGGAAAGTTCGAGTGGAATCCGGGAGCGTCTGTCTGCCATGTTTGTCCGGGGGAAGTTGTTTGTTCCAGCAGCAGCAGCAGTGGACTTGAGGCCAGTGAGATAAGATTCGTGTTGTTTGGGTTTAGAGTGAGCAGCTGCTTTTCAATTTCCACAACTACTTTGTCCATATTGCCCTCAAGTCCATTCTTCTTTGCAAAAGTTTTGAGTTTTCTTCAAGTTGTCGTCCAGTATTGTGATTTAGAGCCTCCATGTCCATCAACCAGTGGTTAACGGCCGCAAACCCGGCCCATAGTCACAAGTTCCAGTGCTCACAGCTCTGCCCATCGTCCCAGTCCTTCCGGGCAGCCAATGTGGGGCTCTGAACAGCTGCCTCAGTAATCCGAATTTTCCGAAATTGGGTCACACCATAATCCAATCAGCAAGAGTCCTGCAATCATGGGTCCGAAGAGGTAAATGTTCCTCCTCGAATTGGGGCAAGCAGGTTCCTCCCAAAGATACGTTCCTTGTTGAAAAAAAAAGATGTAAATTGCGCTGAGAGTCCAATTTATCGAATCCAAAGTTGATTAATTTAAGGTTTGGATGAGCAGGGTGGAAAGAATCTTTCAAAGTATAAAGGCCGCTACAAACTAGAGGATTTTTCAGTCTTAAATGATTTTTAAATATGGGACAAAAAGCGCAAACCACAGACACGAGGAGAAACTTCTGAGATTTAAAATCTCTGTTCACAAAGTCTGCAGCAGGATCTGTGTGTGGAGCACAGGATATAAAGCTGTGAGGCTGCGATGGCGTCAGCTGTTTCCTGTCTACAGTAAAACCACTCGCTCTGAGACTCTGAAGTGTTCAAAGATCAGACTCTGCACTTCCACTTTAGACACAAGTCAAAACTGTGTTATTATTGTTTGTGAAATGTGGAGCAAAACTTCAGATACAGGATTTTTAAAGCAGAAAAGAGGAGATAAAGTCCACAGTAAGTAGAGTCACTGATCTGCAGCTTTAGGCTCTGTGGACGTAAACAAACACATGCGAGGAACAACTTCCGCCTTTTTACTTTTAAAAAACGCTTCAAACTGAATTAACAGCGCGGTTTTGTGGACTGGAGTCATTATTTGCAGAGGACAATTTCTATGGATAATGTGGAACAGATGCTGCACTTTAAATTTACCACTTTATGGGAGGTGAGGAAGAAAGTCTTTATTTTCTCTCTATCCTGAGTTTATATGTTACGTCTCTGTGTCCGTCGCTCCTCTGCCCCTGACGCTCTGTTTTATCGTCTGTTTCCGTCGCGTTGCTGATGTTCGGTGGTTCTGATCTGACACTGACTCCACACATGAGGAGCAGCGGCTTCAAAATCGCACATGGAGACAAAAAGTCGGGTCACGCCTCCCTGAACTCGGGGAGAAGAAATCGCAGCCAAAATCGGGCAAATTCTCCTGTAGTGTGTGACGGCCTTAAGATATTAGACTAGACGAGGGAAGGTAAGAGCAGGAGAGGAGAGAAACGTGACGAGAAAAGCAGTGAAATTCTGTGTACAATGGGACCTTGTAATCTTTAGTTTTGCGACGCCCTGTGAGGCGGCGGCTGCTGTTCTGACGATGTATAAATAGAATTAATTGAAACAGGTAGAGCAGAAAGTGTCCTTAATCTACCAAAGAAATTCATTTTGATGTTCAAATGTACCACCTTATTGCATTTTTATCATTTTAACTGGTCCATTAAAGCTTCATCCCAGACTTTGGTGCTTTTTATCATGAATAAATTTTACAAATGAAACGTTTTTATACCAGTGAGAATTATAATGTGAACTGCCGTGCATCATTTTTATACAACCGCATAACAGAATCTGAAGGTGAACCCAAAGATGGTGTTGTGTATTTTTCTGTGGTCTCATTGGCGCATGGGCCCAAAAATCATTTTCTCTTCTGCATTTGTTTCCCCCCTGTGACATCTGTAACATACGCGACGAGGAGCGTATGGACCTGCGTGAAGTCGGCCCCATCAAACACAAACCTAAACAAACTATGTCAATTTATGCTGTTTTGTGCTACGAGAAGTTTCATTTGTGCTGCTTTAGTTTTTGAGATGTTAACGATTCTTTTACAGGTCAAATTAGGGTCATCCAGCACCACAGGAAGCTTCAAAATGCTCGAAAACGCCCAAAATGGAGTCAGTCGTTAGTGCTTTGTTAGTGTTGCGAAAAGTTTCATTGGTGAGATTCTGGTTCTTAAGATATTTGCAGTTTTATTTTCAGTCGATGTCGTCATCCAGCCCCTCGAAAACAGGCAGAAAATGATATGAATGTGTTTCGTTATATGCGGCTTTAGCAAGACTCTGCAAAACTAGTGAAGAGAAATGATCTGAGGCTGTGGAAACGTCTGGATTGTTATAGAAAATATGAATCAAAAGCAAATTACCAAAGACTAATACAGACTTCACCGCAGCCACAGATCGTTTAACTTCACTGGTTTTGCAGAATTTTGTTGAGTGCAAATGACATTATATAATTTCCTCAAAAATTAAACTGAATCGTTTTAGAGTTATACTCGCAAAACTGTCACTGCACAAACTAATTACAAACGTTATCTATAATTTTCTGCCTGTTTTGAGCCTATTTAACATTCCGAGGGGCTGGATGACGACATCGACTGAAAATAAAACTGCAAATATCTTAAGAACCAGAATCTCACGAACGAAACTTTTTGCAGCACAAACGAGTGACTCCATTTTGGGCATTTTCAAGCATTTTGAAGCTTCCTGTGGCGCTTGCTGACTCCTATTAGAACTATAAAAGAATCGTTAATATCTCCAAAACGAAAGCAGCAGAAACAAAACTTCTTGGAGCACAAACGACTGACTTAGTTCTTGTTTAGGTTTGTGTTTGATGGAGGGGCCAATGTCACAGAGGTCCAATACGAGTGGGTTAAGTTTTGTCAAGGTGTTTTTAGAGGGAAAAGTAGCATAATCACAGTTTTGTCAGCCTCCACGTGACAATATCATATAGAGATTTGGATTCCATGACATCCCTAATGTAACTGCAGGCCTCGCTGAGCTTCATTTGACTGGAGCCGATCATTGTGGTGATGTCATACTTCCTTTTAAAGTCGAATCTACTCAAACAAAATTAAAAGATCTTAATTTAAAGGTCCTATATTACGCAAAATCGACTCTTGTGAGCTTAAAGTCGTGTTATAATGTTGTTCTCTCCTCAAAAACAGACCTGGAGTTGTGTTTTATTTCATTCACACACGTTTGATTCGTCCCTTATCATTAGTCTGTCTACATCTCCAAAGCTCAAAACGCTCTGTTCCACCTTGTGATGTCATGAAGCGGTAGTTTTCAAGTGAACTGCTCCTTTTATCTTTAGTTCAAAACACGGCCTGATCCCAAAAACGAAAAATCGGCAAAATCAGCTCAAAAAGGCCCAAAAATCGCACAGTGTACACCCGGGTTTAGTCTTGCAAGGGAACTTTAAGACACTTTGGGGATTTATCATTTTTAAAAAAACATTTATGTTATGGAAATAGAAAAGAATCCTACTAAATCTGACCTTTGTGAAAGCCGGATGCCCCGTCAGCTGAACACAGGAAGTTTGAATTCCCTAAAAATGCGTTGCGCTTCTTTCTGGTCCTAAGCTCCAGTTCCTGCAGTACTCGTAGTGGCCACTAGTCTGTCTGGAGCCGGGACAGAGCGGGAATAAACGCCTTATCCAGTTTTTATGATATATCTGTGGTTCTACATCATTACTCTGTGAGCGTCACCACAGCAACAGGTAAACAAACGAGCTGCTGTTCGGAGGGAGTCGCTTCAACGTAAACAGAGATAACGCGAAGGTTTTGAACATGCACAGATATGCGAAAGGTCACGAGATTTCAAAGTGAACTGTGGGGATGTGGTATGAGCGGATTAAACGACTCGGAGCAGGGCATTACACTGTTTAAAAGCTGCATTGTGTAACTTTTCTGGTATACGTCTGTCAAGAAAACAAAAGATGATGCGTGATCTATCGCTGAAGAAAATACATAAAAGAAAACACAGACTAAAGCCCGATTCGCACGGGATAAGTACAACCCGGGGACGTCTGGTAATTTGCAAATTCCCGCCCCACCTCTGTGTTACTCGCATTCGCACGGGATCAGCGAAGTCCGCAAATGACTCTATTTTACTGAAATTACGACCGGATATGTCGTAACATCACATCCGTTTCTATGTCTTTTGCGCTGCTAAGTAAGTAAATTTATAAAGTATGCTAAAAAAAATAATAATAATAATAAAAACAATGTTCCTTAGCGCTGCTGCTGCTGCACATGTCGTCCAGGTCGACATCCTGCGAGAATTTCCCTTTTTGTGGATCGGTTTCCATGTCGCGGCTCTGAGGCTGTGTTATAATTTGCCCCTAAAAAGCTCAAAACTGCTCATCAAAATTTCTACCGCAGCCTCCATTACTCCAGATGGAAAGAGACATAAAAGGCGCACAAAGTGATATAAAATGTCTGCAATATATAGAGAAAAGACCGCGGAAATAAAGGGAATAGACAGAAAAGACGCAATTACAACAACAAACACTGAGCTGCAGATTCGCACGGGACGAGTATCATCACCGGACGTCTGCGTTTGGTGGAATATCGTAGGTAATTTGCAGCGGAATTTTTAATTTACAAATTACAGACGTGGAGCATTCGCACGGGATTAAGATCTCAGACGTCCTCCGCGATTATTACAAATCACCAAAGGTCCACAGGTAAAACTGATCCCGTGCGAATAGGACTTAATTCACGCAATGGACACAATTGCTTTAAAGCTGCACTGTGTAACGTCTCTGGAGGAGGGTTTTTCTGACGCTTTTCTCCATGGAGGTGTTATTGGTGTGTCTGGAATGTTTTACAGTATGGCATTAAATTTTACTATCTACACGGAGAACAAACCAGACCAAGTCACAGGTCAGCTCTGTGGAGAGGCGACCCCGCTCACAGTCAGAATGTCTGTTTTTCTCGGTATTTCTGCGCTATAAAACCACCTGTAACTGGATAAATGTGAGGTAGAGCAGTGCAAAAAAGATCCTCTAGATTATAACGATAACAGTGAACCAAATAAATAAGCCGTATTCGAATTATTTGTCATTTTATTCTGCAAACACAAACTGCAAACTTGCATAGAAGTTGCTTAGAAAGTCCATAAAAAGTAACTTGAAAACGCAAAATTAGTCACTTTCCAGGAAACTTCATAAAATAAAATATCTCCCTTTGCTTCCAAATTTCTTCCTAAATCATCTTTGGATGTTTAAACCTAATTCAGGGTTCTAATCGAGGTTATGTGAAACTTTATTTTGATGGACCAGCCTAATAACAAACAAAAGAAACAAGCAGGTGGCGAACCCTCAACCAAAAACCTTTACCGTTCTAGACTCCACGTGCCAGTGCCTTAAAACAGGAAAATCATGCACTGGGTGGTTTAATCCAGCGTTTTCAAAACAATAAAAGGTAACATGGTGATCTAAATATGTCACGTGTTAGCAATGGAGCCCCACAGCGCCCCCTACTGGTTCACTCTGGTTCCAGGCACATGTTTTCCCTTCATTTTTCCCATTACCGTGTTTTTAAACTCCACACACCGTCACTGGAATCATTTGGATAATTTCAGCTCTGGAACTGCAAATCTCTACTGAACTAAAGGTGAAATGGAGCTGTTCACTTGAAACCCACCAGTACAAGGTGGAACAGAGCGTTTTGAGCTCTTTTGGGGGATGTAGACGGACTCAAAATAAAGGGTTACTTACTTCAAACATGTGTGAATGAAACAAAACTGTTTTTGATGAGGTAACAGCAGGATAACACGGCTAAAAGCTCACGAGAGTCTGTTCTGTGTAATACAGGACTTTAAATCAGCAGTTTTGTGAAGGTCTGTGAAGTGTTGGACAATACAAAAACAGAATTTATTGAAACGGAAATTATTTTGATGTTCACCTAATGCCTCCACTCAGTTTCATTTCTCTCCAGCGATTAGGTCAGGAATCAGAACACATTCGGCGGTTTGCAAGAACCCCGGAAGTTGTAGTTGGCGCTCCGGCCAATCAGAGAAGAGCTGTGAAGATATGAGGTCAAACTCCAGCTCCTCTGGGTCCTTTTGTGTCCAGCACAACAGGAAACAAAGCGTCCAGATGGATGTATGTAGACAAAGCCGAACATTTTGTGTTGGCGACGATTCCCGACATCAAGGATTTAAAGCCGGAACAAAGAGAATGTTGAATGGTGAATTTTATCAAGGGCAAAGATGTTATCGCCCTTCTTCTTCCTACAGGATTTGCTGTTGTGCTGCATTTACTCTGACACCGCTGAGCGTTCCCGCGCATTACAGACGTCACCACCAAACAGTAGCGACTGGCTAAATAAAAAAAATCCCCGCCTACCGTCGAGCGAACGGATCCTCATACTGTGAGGTCAGACGGTTTCCACCAAGTGAAACCAGCTGATGAATCGGGCTCCCTCCATACTGCCTTTTTTGTCATTTTAACCGGTTCATGCTTGATCACAAACTTCAGATCTTTTAAAAAATAATAAGTTGGGAGATGTATTTCCTTGGTATGTCCCATGTCAGTGCGTGAGTGTTAAAAGATGCAATTAAAGAGGATATTCTGCTAAATCACTTTTTTTTTGGAGCTTTCTACCATGTTCCACTGCTGTTACTTCATCAAAAACCTGCCTGAAGTGGTTTTCTGAATCATCCGTGCATCTTGCGATGTCTCTTTTCGAGCCCTCCTTATGGTTTGGTGTACGAGACCACGCCCCTTGTCTAAGGCTCCGCCCACAAGCTTACGTAACCACAAAGCCCACACTACCACATGCTCACGCCACAGCCCTCATCTCACAGAACAGCGAGCAGCAGAGAGCCAGAGTGTCCAAAACTGAAACTAATTAAACTTTTTAAAACACTGCTTTAGGCGAATACAGCAAAATGATAAAATGTAACACGGTGATCTAAAATATGTTATCTTTTAATGAATTCCCCTGTTGAAATTTAAAAAACACTAATGATTTTATCTACTTAACTGCGTATGATGTTTTAATTTAGCATTATCTACTGTTTCGAGTCATTTTGGGTCATTTTTGTGAATACGAGGTAATTTCGCTGTGCAGCTTTCTGTCCAAAAACATTTAAATCTAAGTTTGAATCATTTAGTAATCTAAATGCTACTTCCAGAGCACTCTGTAGTAGTTGGTGACGTTACATAGAACTGCCCTGATCACAGCCAGATGTTTCTGATACAAACACCTGGCTGCAAGGGCGGAGCTTAAAGTGTGGAGACCTGTTCGACCAATCACAATGTTGCTTATACCTCCGGTTTAGCAGCTCTATCTGAACTGTGGTTTTAAACGTTCTGAAGATAAAAGAAAAATGCAAAAGTTCGTGTTCGTTCTGTCTCTTCTGCGTTGACACGAGCGTTTTGGGTGAGGAATTCTGCTGCACACGGCGACGCAAAACCTGCAGTTTGCAGATGTAGTTTGCACACCCAGAGCGTAGGGGGCAGCACCACCAAGACCGAAGGCTGCGTATTACTCTTCTGCTGCTCTACTTCCTCTTCTCCAGCGTCTCAATTCAAAACAGCACGTCGAAGCGTAATAACTCCACCAGCTTCATGTGAACGGATGAGGAGCTATTGCCCAAACTTGAGACAGCTGAAAATGCTCTGCCATGTTTGTTTTTTATGCCTGTGATGTAATCTCTACGCCACGGCCATGAAAAAGCAGCATTTTCAACCACTTACACTGCGACCACAGGGCAGAGCGTTTGCAGATTTTTTTTCAACCCCCCCCCAAACTCCGTTGCCGTCTAAACGATATGGACATCTGGAAAAAAAATATTTTTTTGCGTTTTCCACTCATTGCCGTTGTCGTGTAAACGGCTCCTTAGACGACATTTAGGCGTTTTTAAGTTTTAAGCACTTTGAACAAGTCGTTCACGCTTTTATTTCTTCGCGTCTGGACTACTGTAATGCTCTTTATACTGGCATATCACAAAATGCTCTTTCACGCTTACAGTTAGTCCAGAATTCTGCGGCACGACTTTTAACAGGAATCAAAAAACGTGAGCACATCACTCCAATTCTTGCGTCTTTGCACTGGCTTCCTGTTCATTTTAGAATTGATTTTAAAATTTTATTGTTTGTTTTTAAAGCTTTGAATGGACTGGCCCCGGCTTACATCTCGGACCTCATCCAAATCTACACTCCGGCGTGCGCTCTGAGGTCTGAGGGCCAGCTCCAGCTCGTGGTGCCTAAGACGAGACTTAAATCCAGAGGGGACAGGGCTTTTTCTGTGGTTGGTCCTAAACTATGGAACGCCCTGCCCCCCCACGTCCGAGCAGCTCCCACAGTGGAGTGTTTTAAGTCTCGTCTTAAGACCCACTTTTATTCTCTGGCTTTTAACACTGCGTGAGTTGTGTGGTCCTCTGTGTCTTTTATTATATTTTAGGGTTTTTTATTATTTTATTGTTCTTAGAGTATTTATTTTTTATTAATTTTATTTATTTTTTAGTGTTTTTATCTTTTATTGTTTTTATTATTTTATGGTATATTTATTTGTATGCACTCTGGTAGGGCATTTGATTACTTGTTTATTTTAAACAGTTTCTGTAGTTATTTGTTTATTTTAAATGATGGTTTTGTGCAGCACTTTGAAAACGCTTTCAGTTTATGAAATGTGCTCTATAAATAAAGTGGATTGGATTGGATTGAGTCCCACTTTTTGTTATACTTATTGTTAGTTTGTATGACCATAAACGGAAAAAAAACTTACCTTCTTCATTCTCATTTTGCTTATTTTGATACGATCATAACCGCCTTCTTTATCATTATTACAGTACAATACAAAAAAAGAAAGAAATTGGATAAAAATTATATTGAGTTTTGTATATGTCAATATTCGTAAAGTTTCGTCATCAATGTACAGAAGCGACCACATCATTTTGGAATTTTTTATACTGTGTCATGAACAGGGGTTAATATAAGTTGTTTGTAGTATGTTTGTGATTACTGTTTCTCTCTTGGCACAAACTCAAAATAAAAACAAATCAAACTTTTTTTTATTAATACTATGTTTTGTGTGTCTCAGACGGCTCAGACGGTGCTGCTGGTGGTCACGGCCTTCTCTCTGTGCTGGATGCCCCACCACATCATCGCCATGTGGGTGGAGTTCGGGCGCTTCCCCCTGAACAACGCGACCTTCGCCTTCAGGATCGTCGACCACTGCCTGTCGTACGGAAACTCGTGCGTGAACCCCATCCTCTACGCGTTCCTCTCCGAGAACTTCCGCAAAGCCTGTCGGGAAGTCTTCAGCTGCTGCTCCCTGTACGGACCTCCGCCCAAAGGGAAAAGCGTGCAGAGGTTCAGGATGGACAACTTCTCCACCACCTACTCCACGACTAATATATGACGCGGACTACGGTGCTGTTTAATATATTTGGACAAAAAAGAAAGGACTTTATAGTGTAACAAAAGACACTCTCTGTGATTGAAAACTCAGCGGGAGACGCTGAGTTCAGATGACATCACAGTGTTCCACATTTGTTTCTGAGGAGGGACCTTCTTGATCAAAGGGACAGTTGGGAATTTTGGACATAGGGCCTCATTTCGTGGTGAGCCAGAGTGTTGGAGATGTGTGGAGACACTTTTTAAAATCTTCCAGTATCCAGTCCTTGTATTTGCAGAGGTCGCTGGTGCTGGGCTAGTGCATGTCAATGGCCACAGTCGTCCTGCCGATAAAACAGTCTGACCCACTCCACAGACCCGAGGAAAAACTATTACTCCAGACTGTCCCTGTGAACTTCTGCAAATAATGTTTGAAAATAAAACTTATGTTATTTCAAACTAATGTTTGAAATAAAACTAACTTTGCATCGCATGAATCGTCACATGTTGAGGGACTATTTTCTCATATATCAGTCCGCCGCTGCCGAGCTTCTATCAGGAACATAGTCCGTATATATGTATGGACAGAGCTAACCCGTTAGCTGCCATGTGCCAAACAGGAAGTGCTCCAAGAGGCTCTTCCGGCTCCTTCTCTCCCTTTTCCCCAGTGATTCACATTAGGATCTTCTCGCTCGTCTCTCTGGACCTGCTGCTGTGGCCTCGTCATTTTGGTCTTAATTTGTTCATATGAATCTGCGACACAGGATCCTGAATTTTTCATTTCACTGTTTTGTTCCTAAATCAAGATATGAACATAAGTAAGGGACCAATCAGACGCCTTCATTCTGCGCAGTCGCTGCCGACTAGCGTTAGCAACAGGTTTGACTGACAGGTAGTTTCATTGCTAAATAAGTTCCCTTCTTGCTTTCCTGCCCTGATTTATTATTTTTGAAATAAAACCAAATATCAAAATTTGAAATAAAACAAAATATCTCAAATTACAATAGCTAATGTGACTAGAATCTTAACTAGCATAATTTAACTAGCAAAAAGTAAAGTGAATTTCATTAAAGTGCGACTATTGTTCATACATAACAGAACATAAATCAATGACTTAAACTTACTATTTAAACTTTGATGATAAAAGCTAAAAGTTTCCTTATTATTCTCAAGAGTCGCTGAAATCCAGCGGTTCGTGCAGGTGCAGAGTATCTCCGCTCTGAGGAGGGCGGCACATTTAACGAGCTCAGTCATGATTGGCTCTCGTGTTGCTATGATACTCGAGGTCGGATTTCCAAATATGGACCTGGCTCCAGATTCGCTCCTGTAACCGTGGCAACATGAGCCTCATTTGAGCAACCCTGACACTGTGGTGACGTCACACTCGGTCCACTCAAATTTACGCTCTGTGATCAGGAAGTACAACTCACTGAAAAAAGTAAGAGACTACCGCTGTTTTTTTTTTTTTCCTGAAATCTCTACATGTATAACAAGGGTGACCAGACGTCCCGAAAAATTCTGGACAGTCCCAAAATCTAAGATGTTGTCCCGAATCTGGCCCTAAATGTCCCAAAAACTACACTCGAACAGAATACTGAGTAGTTATTTTCTGATTAACATTAAAAACTGTTGGTAGAGAGGTCGAGTCGAGCGTTAAATCGAGCCTGAAACATTCGCTTGAAGCCGCTGCAGACGCTCGAATTAGGAGTACAAACGAGGAGGAGTACGAACGAGGAGGAGTACGAACGAGGAGGAGTACGAACGAGGAGGAGGACGAACGAGGAGGAGGACGAACGAGGAGGAGTACGAACGAGGAGGAGTACGAACGAGGAGGAGGACGAACGAGGAGGAGGACGAACGAGGAGGAGGACGAACGAGGAGGAGGACGAACGAGGAGGAGGACGAACGAGGAGACGAGGCAGTGCAGTAGTTCAGTCGCTCGTCTTTAGTGCCGACGCTCCTGATTTTTCATTTACGTTTTTATTCTGTTCTTTCTTCCTCCTCGTGTGTGAACAAAATCATGTATTTAAACTAAAATTTTTTATTAGTTAACTTGATTTTTGTGTATTTGTGAAGAAAAGCAACTTTGAGCGCGTTAACATCTCTGATTCTACACTGAGCGGATTCACCATTTGAGTCGATTCAACTCGACAAGTAAAATGATCTGCTAGTGGAACAAACATTAGATTTTGTTGATTTTAAATGAAATTGTTTTTCTTATTCTAAGTGTAGCAAGACATAGTTTCATATTTTAAGTACAAAAACTCTTATTTCACTGGCAGATCATTTTACTTGTCAAGTGAAATTTACTCAAATTCTGATAAAACTTTCATAATTCAAGCATCTTAACTTGACTAGATTGTTTTTTGCAGTGTAATATTTGTCATTTTCTTCAAATAAATGCTCTAAATGACTAAATTTTTATTTAGAATTTGGGAGAAATGTTGTCAGTAGTTGTTCCAGGGTTCTTCTCGGGAAATGACGATGGCGTAGCCAGAAGGATGTTTTTTTTTATGTTTTAATGAATAACTGTTCCCAAAAGGAAAAGTTTGAAGAGATCTATGTACAAAACAGTGAAACAACAAAAGAAAAGATATTTACAACACATAACAGCAGAAATATGCTTCATAATCTGTAGCATTAGTTTCCTTCCACGTTAAGGTCCAGCTCCAGACTGACGGAGGGAGGGTGAGTGGCTCTTTTATACCCCAAGGCTCCTCCCCCAAACCAATTAACACTTTAATATGGGGTTGTACCTTTAAACCCAAGTTAGTTATTCCAACATAAATACTGAAAAATATAGAAAAACATATTAAACAACATGGCCACGTCCCTGCACCTGTAACAGAACTGGGAAAAATAAGATTAATATTTTATCGGCAGGAAAGATATTTTGTAGTGACGCCAGGGTCATGAAGGCGGAAACAGGAAGTGATCAGAGGGAAACAGGAAGTGATCAGAGGGAAACAGGAAGTGATCAGAGGGGCTCAGTTTGACAGCGGGACTGAGGACGGGAGGTGGACACTGGTTGAAGTTGGTTGGAGGACGAAGTTATGGATGTGGATGATTCGACAGCGACTTGTGCACCCAAGACGACTGCGGGGGTGACGGACGGTGAATATAGCGGGGAGCGGGAAATGGAGCGAGAATGAATGAATCCAGGTACGTAGCGGGCGCGAGCTTTTCGGGTGTACCTCCGTCACAGTAGTTTATAGAATGAAACCATAGAACTGTAATAAAATCTTATTAAACATCCATGAATGAAACCAAAAATTTAATTTTACTCAAACAAATACCTAAAAGTAGTAAAATCAGACAAACCGATACTGTATTTTTCGGACTATAAGTCTAGGGTGACCAGACGTCCCTATTGACCCGGGACAGTCCCAGTTTTGAGCCCTGTGTCCTTTGTCCCAGCAGATTTATCCAAAACCAGTGATTTGTCCCAGTTTTATCCAAGAAATGTCCCAGATCAGATTTTTGACCAATCTGATCCCTGCCATCAGTAAAGAGAGGCATAAACTATCATTTGTTTAGGTAAAATACAGGAAAAACTGCTCAAGAACGGCCAAAACACAAAGAAAATGTGACAATACTGACTCACATTAGTGCTGAGTGCATAAAAGATTTCCTTAATTACGGACTCATTTCACAGTGTTATTATTATCAGCCACCACAAACCAGAGATGTCCCAGTTTTTTGTTTAGAAAATCTGGTCACCGTATATAAGTCGCACTTTTTTATGGTTCGGGTGTTTCCTGCCACTTATACTCAGATGTAACTTGTATATTAAACATCTATAATTTCACATGTTGGTTATTTTCACACTGACAGCCTCGAGGGGGCGCTGTGGGCTATTCCTGCGCCACTGAAAATCTAAAACTTAAACATCAACTTACAAAGACAACTGAGAAAGACGGAACACAAACGCCCCCGAAAAGGAAAATCACATTCTGCAGATCACAAGCTGCAAGTGGTGAAATCTGCAGCTGAAAACGGAGATCGAGCAGCAGGAAGAAAGTTTGGAATGAGCGAGAAACTGGTGAGGGACTGGAGGAAAGCGAAGAAAACTTGAACTGCAACGAAGAAAACCAAAAAAAAGCTGTTACCGCTTCATGCGAAACAACCTCCTCTATCAGGGCACGGACGACAATGCCCCAAAAAACTGCTGCAGACTTCACGCCGAGTTCGACAGTTTGAAGTGTTGAAATGTCTGTTCTTGTTTATATGTGTTTTCTTCTTCACTGTGTATTGGTTTTTGCAGTGGTCTCTTATTTATTTTCCCAGAGCTGTAAATCCTTCAAATGTCAGGTTGTTTTTTTAGTTGAGAACTGAAGAAGGCGCTTGGATGAGCAGCGAAACATCTTCTACCAAAAACCCCTCATCCAGTTGACAAATTGAACACATTTTTGTGGTTGGTTTTACTTCTAACATGATTCTCTGGACTCAGACGTTCACAGGGACAGTCTGGAGTTCTAATAGTTTTTCCTCGGGTCTGTGGAGTGGGTCAGACTGTTTTTAGTGGCAAAATAACTGTGGCCATTGACCTGCACTAGCCCAGCACCAGCGACCTCTGCAAATACAAGGACTGGAGGGAAAAAAAAGGATTAAAAAAGTGTCTCCACACGTCTCCAACGCTCTGGCTCACGAGGAAATGAGGAACTATGTCCAAAATTCCCAACTGTCCCTTGTACTTTGGACTTTGTAATATTATGTGTCACTTTACAACAAAATAAAGGTAAAAAAGGTAGATAAATGTGTGACTTTTCTGGTTTAGGGTCCGTCAGAAAGTTTCACCGTATTCGTTCGTTTTCGTTTTTATTTCGAGTTTGACACGGTAATCATACACATACTACGTAACAGAAAAGCACATTTCTCGAAAAGGAAACCATCCAGTACGGTGTTAAACCTTTCTATCGTCACAGAGACCAAACCAGACCCAAGTTACAGGTCAGATCTGTGGAGTGGCGACCCCGCTCGCGGTCAGAATGCATGTTTTTCGAGATATTTTTGAGCTCTAAACTGCTTTAAATTAAGTGTAAAATAGAGCTGTTCAACGTCACACTGCGGAACATTCCAGGCAGAGCAATGACGTGTCCGTAGAAACAAGTAGGTGATGGACCCCCAACCAGAAAAGCTACGCAATAAACCTTTAAAGTTCATATGACTGGTTAGACCATCCATTTAATTACACATGGAATATTTTGCTGGACATTTTCACATTTTTCCCGCCAGTTTTCCTTTGTTTTTAGGTTTCAAATTTTACTTCCCGATCGGAATTATGACTACGGAATTCCATAACTGTTACCTAGCAACCATACCATACCAACCAACCAATAATAATGAGTTATTATGTACGAAATGTAAGAAAATGCCTTTATTTAGTTGAAATGTGTTTATGTGTAAATTGAGCCCATCTGTTGTATAGTTTTATGTCGTCGTATCTTTCAGAACTGTTTCTTTTCTGTCATATTTTTCTAATTTTCCACACAAACTGCTTCTTGAAATTGTAATTTACATTTACAACAGGGGTTATCCAACCAAATGAAGTCAAAATGAGTCATAGACTTTTTATGAAAACATGAGAAATGCGTAGATACAGTAGAAATGACCGTCTTGACAAACTGTGAATGTGACGTTTTGATCATCTCGTATCTGAAAGAAAAAATCTGCAATTGTGGCGTGTTTCCTGGTCAGAAATGTGGTCTCTGTTTAATCCTGTGATAGTCCTGGTTCAGATATAGTTTAGTCCTGGTTTAGTCTTGGTTTAGTCCTGGTTTAGTACCGGTTTAGTACTGGTTTAGTCCCGGTGTAGTCTTGTTTTAAGTTTCACTTTACTGTCCTCTGTATTTGACGACCTTCACTGCAGGATTTTACCATCTGCCCATGGTTAAACCTGGTATAGTCTTGGTTTAGTCCTGGTTTAGACCTAGTTTGAACCTGGTTGTGGTTTAGACCTGGTTTAGACCCGGTTTGGACCTGGTTTAGACCTGGTTTAGACCTGGTTTGGACCTGGTTTAGACCTGGTTTGGACCTGGTTTAGACCTGGTTTAGACCTAGTTTGGACCTGGTTTGGACCTGGTTTAGACCTGGTTTAGGCCTGGTTTAGACCTGGTTTAGACCTGGTTTGGACCTGGTTTAGACCTGGTTTAGACCTGGTTTGGACCTGGTTTAGACCCGGTTTAGACCTGGTTTAGACCTGGTTTGGACCTGGTTTAGACCCGGTTTGGACCTGGTTTAGACCCGGTTTAGACCTGGTTTGGACCTGGTTTAGACCTGGTTTAGACCTGGTTTGGACCTGGTTTAGACCTGGTTTAAACCTGGTTTAGACCTAGTTTGGACCTGGTTTAGACCTGGTTTAGACCTGGTTTAGACCTGGTTTGGACCTGGTTTAGACTCGGTTTGGACCCGGTTTAGACCCGGTTTAGACCTGGTTTGGGCCTGGTTTAGACCTGGTTTAGACCTGGTTTAGACCCGGTTTGGACCTGGTTTAGACCTGGTTTGGACCTGGTTTAGACCTGGTTTAAACCTGGTTTAGACCTGGTTTGGACCTGGTTTGGACCTGGTTTAGACCTGGTTTAAACCTGGTTTAGACCTGGTTTGGACCTGGTTTACACCTGGTTTAAACCTGGTTTAGACCTGGTTTAGACCTGGTTTAGACCTGGTTTAAACCTGGTTTAGACCCGGTTTGTGTCTGTGGGGAACATCAGAATTAATTTTTTTTTTTTTTAGAGAAAAACTCAACAGAAGAAAAACAGAATCAGTAATTAATTCGTGTTCAGTGCGACGGTTTTGAACAGACGTTTTCATCTGCTCTAATGACGCTCACTGAAGCTGCGGCGTCTTATAATAAATGCTTTTCACTCCGTATAATCACATAAAAATAAATAAAACTTAATGGTCCGATGCTCAAGAAACGGCTCAGCTGCAGAGACAGGCTGATGCTGCCCCCTAGTGGACCACTGTAAAATAAAGCCATACACTCGTACTCACATTCAGAGTCATTTTCCAGCACATTTAAAGCTTCACCTTGTAACTTTCCTGAAGAAGGAGCTGCTCTGTCATTGCCAGCGTACTCACAGGTTGTATTTCGATCCCTTCGTGCATGTTTAAGTGATGCTGTATCCTCCTGATTTTGTAGTTTAAGGACAAAGAAAATGTCTGTTTTCACCTACCCCCTGTCTCCGCCCCCTGCTCCGTATTCACCTGTGATTCTTCAAACAGCTCAAACTCCAGCTCAGTCATGACGGGTTCACAGACGCCACATTTTACAACAATAAAAGCAAAAGAATGAAATGAAATCTGCTGCTTGATTGACTGTGAAGGTCAGTTTGAAATAAGAAATCTACGCACCTGTTTCCTGCTTTAGACCTGGTTTAGTCCTGGTTTAGTCCTGGTTTAGTCCTAGTTTAGTCTTGATTTAGTCCTGGTTTAGTCTCAGTTTAGTTTTAGTTTAGTCCTGGATAGTGTTTGTTTAGTCTTGGTTTAGTCGTGGTTTATTCTTAGTTTAGTCCTGGTTTAGTCTCAATTTAGTTTTAGTTTAATCCTGGTTTAGTGTTTTTTTAGTCTTGGTTTATCCTTGGTTTAGTCCTGCTTTAGTCTTAGTTTAGTATTGGTTTAGTCTCAGTTTAGTGCTGGTTTATTCTTGGTTTAATCCTGGTTTAGTCCTGGTTTAGTCTTGGTTTAGATCTGGTTTAGTCTCAGTTTAGTCTTTCTTTACTGCTGGTTTAGTCTTGGTTTATTCTTAGTTTAGTCCTACTTTAGTCTTGGTTTGTCGCTGGTGTGGTCTTGGTTTAGTCTTGGTTTCGTCCTTGTTCTGTCCTGGTTTAATCCTGGTTTAGTCCTTGTTTAGTCCTGGTTTAGTCTTGGTTTATTGCTGGTGTGGTCTTCGTTTAGTCTCGGTTTAGTCCTGGTTTAGTCTTGGTTTATTCTTGGGTTAGTCTCAGTTTAGTCCTGTTTTAGTGTTTGTTTAGTCCTGGTTTAGTCCTTGTTTGGTCTCAGTTTAGTCTTTCTTTACTGCTGGTTTAGTCCTGGTTTAGTCCTGGTTTAGTCTCTGTTTAGTCTTTCTTTACTGCTGGTTTAGTCTTGGTTTAGTTTTGGTTTATTCTTGGTTTAGTCCTGGTTTAGTCCTGGTTTAGTCCTGGTTTAGACTCAGTTTAATCTTAGTTTAGTCTCAGTTTAATCTTAGTTTATTCTCAGTTTAGTCTTGGTTTATTTTTAGTTTAGTCCTACTTTAGTCTTGGTTTATTGCTGGTGTGGTCTTCATTTAGTCTCGGTTTAGTCCTGGTTTAGTCCTTGTTATGTCCTGGTTTAATCTTGGTTTAATCCCGGTTTAGTCTCAGTTTAGTCCTGGTTTGGTCTTCGTTTAGTCTCGGTTTAGTCCTTGTTCCATCCTGGTTTAGTTCCGGCCTCCGGAGTTTCAGTTTTATGGCACTAAAACCGGGAGCAGTTTTCCTGAACCGGACACAGGCTCTGAGCGAGTTTAAACCCGACTCCGAGCTCCATTCAGCTGCGTTTAGATTTTATTTGTTTCTCTTTTCTTTCGGGATCTGGTCCGTGATGAAATGTGACAAAATAAAAGTTCAGTACAAAATCTTTATCAGCCTCTTTTAAAATCTGCACGAAACTCTTTTACTTTTTCCTCTTTAACTGTATTTTTAATCATTACAAACACAAAAATTGTCACAAAGTTAAAGCCAAAAAGTTTCATCATAAAAACTTCGTCAGCGTCTTCACGGGTCTAAAGTCCGTCCCCCTCAAATAAATTAAACTTCATGAGTATTAAAGGTGCCCCCGGGTCTGTCATCTCCATGGAGACATCACTGCTTTGCCTATAATGCTCCACAGTGCGGCATTAAATGGAATCTGTATTATCGGCGTTACAGGCGAGATCTGTGGAGAGGCGACGCCGCACAGTAAGAATGCATGTCATATTTAGCAATAACATAAAATAATAACGAATGGCACATGGTTGGGTTTAATGCCGTACAGTGGAACATTCCGGGCAATGCAATGCAGAAAAGTTCCGCAATGCACCTTTAAGTATAAAATCTGGTAAACAAACAGAATGGGCAGTGGAATAGCTCATTACATTACATTTTCGACTGTTTAAAAAGCACGTTTAAAACACACAGCACAAAATATACAAAATACAAACGCATAATAATCATAAAAATGTATCTTCAGTCATATTTACACCTTCAGTTACTCTGTACATGCTTCATTTTATTTTATTTTTTTGCTTTGTTCAAACTGGCCATCGATAGTTCCTTCAATAAAAAAAAAGTTTTATTCTCATAACCATTCACCATTACACATAAATATTTACCTATGATCCAAGTGTATAATATTTATAGTAAAAAAAAAGCATTATAAAAAGGCTTGGGGCTGCGATATACAAAGTTACCACCAGGTGTCGCACTTTTCTTAGAGTCAATAAAGCCGAATTTCCACTGGTTTAATCTGGAGCCGATCGGTTCCGGCCTCGCGAGTCTCCACTGTCTAAATCAGGGGCGTCCAAACCTTTTTCCGTCAAGGGCCACATACTAAAACACAGACGAGCGTGAGGCCCATCGAGGGGCAGAGACCGAGGGGCAAAACGGTGAATAATCCAGATCTGTGCGTTTATAACAGGTCTGAATGACCCCCCAGACCTTTGTCCAGGCTCAGACCCTCAAAAGGACTCACGAAATCTGCTCGATCAAGAGAGAGTTCAAAAACACGCAGTAAAAATTAAAAGTAAAGCAAAAGTAAAGTGGCCCACACCACTCTGCTGGAGGTCCGACCCTAGAGGGCGCCAGCTCCCAGACACTTTAGAGACAAAAGAGTTGATTGGACGAGAGAAAACGCTGACTCGAGATGGCAAAAAGCGGTTACCGTGTTTTTGGGACTATAAGGCGCAATATCAATGAACAGGTCTGTTTTCATACATAAAGCTCATCGGATTATGAGACGCATTAAGTGACACTGACACGATCCATTGGCAGATCAGGGCCTAAACATGGATCTATAATAAAATCTGGAAGATGAATACAAGATCGCTCCTTATTGTTTTCAGTGGTCTGGGCTCAATGGCGCATGACTCCAAAAAGGTTTTTCTTCTGGTTTAGACCTGGTTTAGACCTGGTTTAGACCTGGTTTAGACCTGGTTTAGTCCTGGTTTAGACCTGGTTTTAGACCTGGTTTAGACCTGGTTTGGACCTGGTTTAGACCTGGTTTGGACCTGGTTTAGACCTGGTTTGGACCTGGTTTGGACCTGATTTAGACCTGGTTTAGACCTGGTTTAGACCAAGTTTAGACCTGGTTTAGACCTGGTTTAGACCTGGTTTAGACCTGGTTTAGACCTGGGTTAGACCTAGTTTAGACCAAGTTTAGACCTGGTTTAGACCTGGTTTAGACCTGGTTTGGACCTGGTTTAGACCAGGTTTAGACCTGGTTTAGACCTGGTTTAGACCTGGTTTAGACCTGGTTTGGACCTGGTTTAGACCTGGTTTGGACCTGGTTTAGACCTGGTTTGGACCTGGTTTGGACCTGATTTAGACCTGATTTAAACCTGGTTTGGACCTGATTTGGACCTGGTTTGGACCTGATTTGGACCTGGTTTGGACCTGATTTAGACCTGCTTTGGACCTGGTTTGGACCTGGTTTGGACCTGGCTTAGACCTGGTTTAGACCCGGTTTAGACCCGGTTTAGACCCGGTTTGGACCCGGTTTAGACCCGGTTTGGACCCGGTTTAGACCTGGTTTAGACCTGGTTTAGACCTGGTTTGGACCTGGTTTAGACCTGGTTTGGACCTGGCTTAGACCTGGTTTAGACCCGGTTTAGACCCGGTTTAGACCCGGTTTGGACCCGGTTTAGACCCGGTTTGGACCCGGTTTAGACCTGGTTTAGACCTGGTTTAGACCTGGTTTGGACCTGGTTTAGACCCGGTTTGGACCTGGTTTAGACCTGGTTTAGACCTTTTTTTATAATAAAATCTGGAAGATGAATACAATATTGCTCCTTATTGTTTTCAGTGGTCTGGGCTCTGGTCTGTGGCGCATGACTCCAAGAAAGTTTTACTTCCGCAGCCCAACGTGTGATGTCAGAAACGCAGTTCTGACCAATCAGAGCGGAGCTGCCAGAGGAGGTGAGGAGAACTCTTACAAAGTTGATTTTAAAGTGATTTGACGATTACATTTTTTTTTCAAAGTTCATATTGTAAAAATACAGAAGAATCCCCACAAAACCGGACCTTTACGAAAGCTGTGGACGCCCCGTCAGCCGAACACGGGCCGTTTCATTTCAGAAAAAATGCGCTGTGCTTCTACGGGAGATTTTTTTCCTGGGCTGCGGGCGTAGAACTACATGACTGTGCGCTGCAATATCTCGCGCAGCCACAAATCAATTATTACACATCCCTGGTGTAGCTCATCGTCTGTGAGTTCAGATAATAGTTAATCCTCCCGGAGTGACGGCAGCACTAAGTTAGTTTGCTTCACTTGGTCGTGTGAGTCACAAGTCTCTGAACCGGGATCAGTTTATACACACACATGATGTTGAAACACAGTGTTACTCTGTGAGGCTCCTGACTCCGGTCGCCGTAACGGAGCAGCTTCAGAGCTTAACAAAGTCATACTAAAACATTTTTATAGATTTTTGTGCACCGTGTACCACATAAAATCAGTTTGAGGTCAGTAAACGCAACCAGAATTAACACATGAGACACAATGTTGATTTTTGAGAAGATTAAAGGAGTTTAAGTGCGCCTTATAGTCCGAAAAACACGATATAAACATAAAAAAAATCACAGCAAACACTGACTTGATCTTGTGATAAACCGTCGTGTTTTCAGCTATGACAATCAGCCTCTTACTGTTGAAGCACTAAGTATGTCAGACAGGGCTTGAATAAAGTCTTTAAGCCGCTGTATTCACTGCGAAAATGGCCTATTTTACCCTATTTTAAGTGAATTTTTTTGCCAGTGCAATAAAAAAAAAATTCACTTACCAAGTTTTCTTAAAACAAGACGAAATACAAATCTTGTCCTAAGCAGAAAACACGAGTTTCAAGTATTTATGGCAAGATTTTTCACCTTATTGGTTTGAGAAGGAAGTTAAAGAGGCTTAACCTGGACTGAGTTAATATAAAAAGTGCTTAGAATAAGTTGTAATATCTAGATAAGATAAAGCAGGATGGAATGTCTTGTAAAAAAAAAGTTTAAAAAATCTCATCTTATTAAGTAAAAAAAATCTTAAAATTGATCTTTTAAGATGAATCTGCTTAATTCAAGTCAGTTTAACTATGCTAGAAAATCCTTTTTTGCTGTTTGTTTTGATACGTGGCCACGCGTGTCTCTGATTGGCTGATCCACCTGTCAATCACATCCCTCTGAACACGGGGAAGTTCATTTGTGACTCAGATCTTCGTGTTGGAGAAGTGTGTGTTCGGGATCCAAGGCGAGAACTGGAGCATGTACTGAGGTTTAAAGCAGATATTCAGTGTTCTGTGACTAAATAAATGTTAAAAGTATTAATTATGGATCAGGCCACAACCGTTTTTATCATTTCGCTCTGGTCAAACCTTCAGATTCTTACTCCAGGATGGCGGCGTTGCTGAGGTAAATCTCTGAACCCGGCTGCAGGTTGGTTATGTCATACGGTCCCGAGCCTGTTCCTGATTGGACGAACAGGTCGGAGGGGGCGGGGCCTGTCCCTGATTGGACGTAGATGTCGGAGGGGGCGGAGCCTGAGGCCTGGAGGATGAACTGCT
Organism: Odontamblyopus rebecca; assembly: GCA_030686955.1. Lineage (NCBI taxonomy): Eukaryota > Metazoa > Chordata > Actinopteri > Gobiiformes > Gobiidae > Odontamblyopus > Odontamblyopus rebecca. Next base: position 38,991,945 of record CM060655.1, read on the forward strand.
GCAGGTTGCACTGTCGGATTTCTTTACTCAGATCCTCCAGCATCTGTCGCTGCACCTGAGGGAGACACAACAGGGTGAGGACGTTTCATTTGTGAGATATTAATGATTCTTTTATAAACGCCCAAAATGGAGTCAATCATTTGTGCTTCATTTGTGCTGCAAAAAAGTTTAGTTTGTGCTGCAAAAAGTTTCATTTGTGCAATTCTGGATCTTAAGATTTTCGCAGTTTTATTTTTTCAGCCGATGTCGTCGTCCAGCCCCTCAGAATGTGAAACAGCCTCAAAAAAGGCAGAAAATTATACTAAACATTTGTATTTCGTTTGTGCTGTTTTGTGTTGTGACGGTTTTCGATTGTGCGAGTATATTTTAAAATTATTCATTATCACTTTTGCGGACGGCAGCTCATTTTACGCTCAGCTGACGGCGGCGGCTTTAGCAAAACTCAGCAAAACCAGTGAAGATAAACAATCGGTGGAAAAGTCTGTATTATTCTAGAAAATATGAATCAAAAGCAAATGACTAAAGACTGATACAGACGAGCACAAACAAAGCACAAATGAAACCTTTTGCAGCACAAAGGATTTAATCTTCCTGTGGGGTTGTCCCCAGTTTGACCTATAAAAGAATCGTTAACATCTCCAAAACTAAAGCAGAAACGATTGACACAGTTTTTGTGTTGGTTTGTCTTTGATGGGGCGACAACTTCACAGAGGTTTAGAAATGTCTCATCATCTGAACTGTGAGGAGAAAGACACAAACAAATCTCAGCTCAATCTTTATTAAAGTTGAACTCCGGCACGTTTGAAGCTAAAGTCCGTTTCTAGAGGAGGTGGAATTCTGTCAGGAGCCAAAAAACGGCACAGATCAGTGTTTCCTCGGTGGAGATCTCACTGTGGCAGTGAGTCTGTCAAGGCAACAAACTAGTGTAGTGATGGGGGCAAGTTCTGAACTTCCACGTAAAACACCAATTTGCTTCACACTGAAGAAGCTTAACTCCACTTTAACCCATCTGACAACAGCCACGAGTCTAACAAACAAAACGCTCTGCCTGGTTCACTCATTAGTGTCTGGAAACGTTAGAAAACAACTTTATAAGCACCTCACACTTCCCTCTGCTGATTTCCCACTGCACAGGCCAAAGCCCAAAAGACTCGATCGCCGACGTCGTTTCTAATCCCGTTTATTTACAAGTGAGTTATATTTTTTGAAAAACGCTAAAAAATACATTCCTGAACCATTTTCTTTCAACAACTTTCAGTTTCTCTTCTTCTTCACCGTCAGTAGTCGATTCTCACTTGTTGCTCCTGACGCTGTGACTGATGGAATATTCTATTATAAGTTAAAGAAATGAAAATGAACAGAGACAAACTGAATCTCTCTGCATTTACTTTTTTCTTTAAATACATTTAGTTACTGTTTGTTGTCATTTTGCATTAAACCTGTGCACAGCTCACAGGCTGTAGCTGCACGTTATTAAAGGACGGAACAAGTGATCTTTGCTTTGTGAAACCTCTAAATATTGTTTGATTTAGCTGAATTTTTTATGTAAACATTAAATCAATAGTCATTTCCTAACATTTTTTGGACCACCCTCATAGGTATACAGCTCTAGGCCACATTCGGAGTAGATCTGCTGCTCCCAAATTAAATGTATATTAAAATGAAACAAAAGGATGCTATTTGCAGTTGTATTATTCTTTAACCTAATAGAAATGTGCATGTTTGGCTGGTTCTGCTGCATGTCCTGTCCTGGGACAGACAGCAGAGGGCGCTATAGGCTCCTCTTCACTGCTTTTTTTGGTGTCTGGTGACCTCTTTTTGCGTGATCACCCAGCGGAGCCTCACCCTCATCGTTCTGTCCACGTCGTGCATCTCGCGCTCGGTCTCGTCCAGCGCTGCAGTGATCCTCTCCCCCTGCAGGTGGCGCTGCTGCAGCTCGTCCTCCAGGGGGCGCAGGGCCTGTTCGGTCTGACGCTGCGTGTCCGACTCCAGGCTGTGGGAGCGGGACAGGATCGAGGATAATCTCTGGGTCTGATGGTGCACGGACCACTGCAGCTGCTCCAGACGGACGCTCAGATCTGAACAAGTTAAAGATGCACTGTGTAACTTTTCTGCTTTCAGTGTTTCAGTTCAGTGGAAAGAGAATTTGAGAAGAAAAGTACAAACATACAGGAAGTAGTGGTGAGTTTTAAAACAGAATCCCTCTACCGTAGACTAAAGCCGGGTGCTCACTGTTACCTCTTTTCCACCGCATCGAACCAGGTGCTGGTTTTCGGCTGGTGCTTGTCCGATTATCTAAGAACCGGTTCGTTTTCCCACCATCTGAGAGCCAGAGAAGAGCTACGTCGCTATGTTCCTGCACGTGCTGCCGTTGTTCTAGCAACACAACAGCTGTGAGCTCTGAAAACGACACTGGAGGACGATCGCTACAGATCCATTCTGCTGATATTGACTTTACAAACGTTCTTGTCAATCCAAAGACGAAACATCCAACTCTTCATCACTGCTATGAGCAAAGAACTGGAGCTACGCGGTCCGCTGTTCCACTGATGTGTTTTATGCAGTAAATACACTAAAGTCATTCTCTCGACCGGGAAAACACAGCGTCCACAATGTGTGTCGGGGGCGTCTGAATTCAAACGCAAAGGCATTTCTGTACCATTAGCATGACTTCTTATCACTATAACCCCGCCCCTCGCACCCTGCATCACCAGTTCTTGTTTCTGGCTCAGCCTCTAGTTGGTGCCGAGTTGGAACCTGTTTTCCAGGGCCAGTGCCAGGTTTATTTGTGTGAAAAAACAAAGAACTGGGACAAGTTTTGCCACTGGCTTCGAACCGGCGCTGGAACTGCCCTGGTGGAAAAGGGCATGTGTGATATTTCCGATGGTTTCGCTCAGCCGCAGCTCAAACTGTACGACCAAATCTCAGGGTTTAAAAGTTCACAGCTCACGATTCATGTTCTCACACTACACGGACGACTTCAACGGTGAAACCCTCACGAGATGCGACTGGAATTCAAACAGGTTTGATATTCATGCGCCCTACGATTGCCGATCGGGAGCTGGTTGTATAAATCGGTTCTCGTTACCTCATGTTTACTACATGAAGCACGACACACGATTAAGCCAAAACTCGATCCCAAAAACAGTGAAAAATCTGTTCAAAAAGGGCCAAAAATCGCACAGTTTTCGCCCGGCTTTAGTGAGTGTGATCTCGTCCACAATGTTCAGTTCCAGTCAAATGAAGCTCATCGAGGCTAACAGTTATAGGGGCGAATTTGGAGCTGATTTCCATATTAGGAATAGTATTTCAATTCAAAATAAAAGCACCAGGATGCAGAGCAATATGAGCATTTTAAGACCAGAATGACGAGTCTCACAGCGGCAGGTGCAGAGACAGGTTTTCAGTGTCAAGTCAATTGAAGCCAGAGTCGATGGAGCCACGAGTGCGCCCATGCTCACTTCCTGTTTGGAGCACAGCGGCTAGCGTGTTAGCTATGCCCATATGCCCCCTGTCTATGACACTGAAACAAGGAACAATCTGACACCAGCAGGCGCACAGACAGGTCAGATCTGTGAAGAGGCGACTCCCGTTCACTGTCAGATTCAGGGTTTTTTTCAGCTATTTTTGACTTATAAATACTGGAATTGAGTAAACATACAGTGCGATACGTGAGTCTAATGCCATAATGTGGGACATTTCAGGCAATTTGCAATTAATTTACTGTAATTAACCTGCAAATGTCCATCCGAAATATCCATGTTTTGCCGAAATGCTAAAAAATTAGGAGCGATTATCTATTTAGAACAAAAAATACAATATCTTTTGAAAATATAACTTAGAAGCACTACTGAAAATGGAGGTGGGATTGTATTAAAAACTGAACTTGATGGTCAATATTTTAAACTATTTATTATACTGTGTTTACGCTGCTGATAACCTGGACAAGAGGGTTTGATTTGTGTTTATTTCTTTACGCTGAAATGATAAATAATCTAATTCTGATTCTGATTTTTTTATTATATATTTTGCGTTTACCTTTAGCTCTGCGGTTCTCTTCCTCTAACTGCCCCCTCCAGTACTCCTCCTGCCCCAGCTCCTCTTCATTCTGCCTCTGCCGCTCCTCCAGAGCCTCTAGCTGCTCCTTCAGGTCCCGGTCTAGACCCGGCCCAAAGTCCTGGCTGAGTTCTGAGGCCCGGGTCTGCCTGTCCTGCTCTTGCAGACACTCCTCCAGCTGCTGTAAGGTCCGCTCTTGCTGCAGCAGCTGTAAATAAACGGCGTCTTTCTGCGTCGACGCCGCAGGAGTTTTGCTTTTCTTGGTTCTGTCTTTGCGCGGGTAGGTCCCGTACAGCGAGCCCGGGTCCGTCTCCCTCGGGCGCCTGGCGGGGAGCGGGTCCGGCGTGCTCGTCCGGGGCGGGTGCTTGATCCTGGGGGAGTTTTTCTGGGTGGGCAGGGAGCTGGTGGAGGGCCCGGTCCTGCGGAGGATGAGGAGGGCGTCGGCTGATTCTCTGCCCAGGTGGGAGAGCTCCTGGAGGGGGCAGTCGTCTTTGAGCAGCTGCCGCTCGGATCCCCGGAGCTTCAGGGTTAAGACGTAGCGCCCGGTCTGACCTGTACGGAGTCACAGTAAACACAAGAGCTCATAAAACTGCATTACAATCCATGTTTACACCACTACAAAAGCTGCTCTTCTAAGTAGGTGCGGCGTTTTGCTGGAGCTGTTTATTTTAATTAATATGTATCTCGGTCACCTTTATAATTCAGCTGCTAATAATTATACGCTGGGAGCAGAGCATTATATTTATGACATTTTAGCCAATTATCCATTCACTCGTGCACTGTTGTGGGGTTTTTAAACACGCTGAACCTGATTTTTACTGCCTTAAAAACATGAAAAACAGGAGTAGTTTATTTTAAAAACCGTTTGCAGTGGGACAAGGTTATTCCTCACTTACTTTATGCGTTCAGAGCGTCGTAATTATCCACGGCGACACGTTTGTAAGCACTTTTCACAACTTTCAGAGCAGAGTTTTGCCCTCATGGCAAAGCTAACAACAGCTAACATCCTAATACATAATTTCCTGGATCTCAGACAATAAAACGCTTCACAAAAGGCTTTCTTCCTCTTCCTGTTTTGTATATTTTAATCTCGCTGTCAAAACACTAAGTTGTACTTTTGTAAATATAGTTTTAAAAGGTCCTAAGAGTCCAGATTGTGGAGGTACGTGTTAAACTTTTATCCTATTTTATTTGTGTTTTATGTAATTATGATATTAATTGCACTGCGTTTACAGCAGGCATGTCCATGGTCCGGGGGCCAAATGTGGCCCTCAAACCAATTGTTTTGGCCCTCAGGCTTCCAGGTGAATTGGCCCAAACTACCGCAAGTACTTTTTACTGTGTTTGTTTTTGAAATCTACTTTGATCAAGCGTACGTCTGAACAGCCCCACAGCGAAGTGTTACTGTGCAACATTCTTGGAAAAGCAGTAACGTCTCCAACAAACAGGCAGGAAACAAGCAGGTACCGTGATGCAGTCGAGCACTAAACTTCAGCAACAGAATCTGAAATGTGAGAATGCCGCTAAATAAACCGTTTGACTGGATTTATTTGTTTTCATTCTCGAGTTTGTGGAAGTGAAACGAGAGTTGGAACTGACCGAGGTCCTGGGCCAGAGCGATGACCACCTCCTGACACCTGGTGCTCATGGACACTCCGCACACCACCCTGAGAGAGCCCTCCACCCACACCTGCAGCTCCATGTCTCGGCTCCACCTGAGGGAAGACGAGAAGGTCACAATATAAAACGAGCAAATAACAAAACCTTATATCTCGTGGACCAGTGCTGTGGATCCCACGGGTCTGTTGTGGTTTCACATGGTCACTGTTCACAGGGACAAAATGACAGGAGCCGTGTTCTCCTTTAGAGAGCGTTTACACTGAAATGAATCATGTCTGAAGTTGCCGTAGTTCTGTGGAAGTTGCAGCGGCCGATTTCGAGCCGTTTTCGAACAGTCTTTTCGTGGACGACGCTGTTTCCCGTTTGTCTCGGGTTTGTTTAAACTGTTTCCTGCAATAGCGTCACATGCCCGATGCCACGAACCAGCGAATCAGGAAGGCGCAAGTCACAGTGACGCGGCCCAATAAGAACGGCAACTAGAGCAACTGCGTCAGCGTTTTCATGCGTCCACACGGCGCCGGATCAGATCTGTGCTCAGGCGAATCCGCGGGAGCTGCATATCCGGATCGTTCTGTCTCCGGAGCCATTTTCCATCGGATTAGTGCGGACGAACACCGCATCTGCAACGAAAACGGCTCGAATACGAACTAGTAGAGATGAGATGAGAAACTTAGTGCGAGGAGCTCAGAGTGGAGTCGTTGCTCCTCCCCATGCCGTGTACTGCAAAGAAGCTAAAGATATTAATACTTAAATCTATCAGAAAATTACTTAAAAGTGGTGAAATGATCTTGCTGCGTGGACAGATCATTTTTAGTTGACAAGTTCTCTTCAAATAAACGACCTCTGGACTAGAATTAAACAGTTTCAGAACTGTTAAGTCAATAATAAATCTGAAAACAAGATGAATAACCTGAAAATTTGCAGTGTGGAAGTGAAAATGGAGACGGATCGGTAAAAATAAAGTGATTAAAAATTGTCCAAACGTCCACGAATTACTCCAAATACAGCTTTATTTGAGTAAATTGTGAAGGGAAACAGCTACAAAGGTTCAGAAGAGCTCATTTTGCAGAATAGGTCCAATCTACAAAACATAAAAAAGACATAAACAGTTAAATCTATCAGAAAATGACTTAAAAGTAAAACAAACCCTGCTCCAGATGTGTGAGGGGGTGGAGCTCATTCATCTAAACGAGCGAGAGAGGAATGTGGACAGACGGGAGTTTACGCAGAGCGACGACGTCACAGGGAGAACAGCCAATCACAGAGCAGCACTCAGACTGATACAGGTGAGAAACAACGAGCCACTGTGTGAGTCTGAGAGCCGTCAGTCCTCCGACATGTCCGAAAACAGGCCACGCGTGAACAGAACGAGTGTCGTACTACGTGAAACACTGTCCCCCAAGTGTGTGTCACAAATTGCACTTTAACCCCTTTATATTTCGGTCTATTTGAATGTGTTTCTGAACCCTGTGGAGCTCAGATGAACGGATGAACTCTTTGTGAAGCTGTAGTTCTGGCCTCTGTTGTCCTCTACCTGTTTCTGCTCTAATTTTGATTGGGAACAAACTGCACACAGGGAAAAGTCCGATTCCAAATCCCACCTGAAAATTTGGGGGTAAATCTAAAAACACACTGCAGATTTAATCAAACTAAGATTTATTCTCTTAAATCTACACAAAAAAATCATATTTATCTTGTTTTAAGGGGCTTTATATACTAAATTACTGCTAAATAAGTAAGATTATTGCAAGATTCTTTTTTATTTATTTTGCTTTTATATCTATAAACTACATATTAAGCACAAAACAAGTAAAATAAGTGTCAGTCTTGAACTTGTCCAGTATCATCTCTGCACCTTCTGTTTACAACATGGAAAAATGAAGAGATTTAAAAGTTTTCGGAGAGCTGCAATTTGTCACTGTGTTACCAAGTGGTGATTAGTCTTAAAATGAGGAAATAAAGAATTTCATTAAGATTCATGAACTAAAACCAAGAATAAAATAGTCGATGACAAGCTTTATATTCTAGTTTTAAGATTTTTCTTAATTTGTTCTTAGAATTAGTGGTTTGTACTTTATTTTACATCATTTTAAACTTAGATTATTGCTTAGAATAAGTGATTTTATCTTATTTGGAGAATTATGAAGGCCTGAATGTATTGATTTCTTGATGGGTAAATTTCACTTCCTGCCTTGGGAGATCATTTCACTTGTTTCTGGAGCATTTTAACTTAAAGCAAGTGGATTTTTCTAGTTTATGGAGGGGGATTTTGGTGTTTTTGCTGTGTCGGTACAGCAGGCGTCTCTGGGGACGGCAGCAGAGCATTTGTTGGTTATTCCCATGTCAAAGCTGAAGCTGATCTCACTGAACACGACACTTCGGGACTTGTGAGGCTTTTTTTATTATTATTATTTTGAAGTTATTTTTTGTATTTGCAGGTTTGGAGTAAAGACTCGTGTAGATTCTTCTCAGAATGGTTGACTGAAAATAAGCGGGTCACAGATTTCCACATGTCCATGAGACTGAGAGTTTCCTTTTATCAGAAGTCAGACAAACAGAGACGGATTAAGAAAAAAGTACGAGGGCCGATATCCATTTTACACTATTTTCTGATCTATGTTCTGCAGTTTCCTCGTCACAAACAGACCCGGAGTCGCGTTTTGTTTCATTCGCACACGTTTAACGCACAAACTCTGCAGATTTAGGCCGAGTTCCTCTCACGTGGCGACACAGGAAGTTCTCTCCGTTGTGTTTTTAAACTCCACCGGACAATTTCAGGCCTGGAATCGCCCGATCTCCACTGAACTAAAGGTAAAAAGTAGCTTGAAATCTACCGCTTCACGACGTCACAAGGTGGAGCAGAGCGTTTTGAGCTTGAGAGACGAATAATAAAGTGTCACTCAGACGTGTGAATGCAACAAAACACAACTCCAGGTCTCTTTTCGATGAGGAAACAACATTATAACACGGTTTAAAGCTCACAAGAGGCAATTTTGTGCAATATTGGACCTTTAAATCCAAAAAGAGTCTTCCAACTTTCTAACAATCTGACAATACCTCAAAAACACGTGGATGAAACACAAATAAAGAAGAACAAAATGATGAGATGAAGACAGGATTAAGTTTTCTGCCGTTAAGTCGTGTGTAGCAGGTTCACAATAATGTATTTTAAGTGCAAAAAAGCGAAACAAAATTGACTAAAACAGGGTCAAAACTCATTCAAAAACTCTAATCACTTACAAATAATCTAAAACTCTACTGAAAATGACAACGAAAGGATAGAAACAGTGTAAATGTGTAAAAATGTACTTACTCTGCGTGTGTTTAGTGCTGATCCATGTGGAGGGAAGTACAGGTCTGCTCTGGTCGTGTCTGAGTCGTGGAGTAAAAGACGAGAGGAGAGAGGAGAGAAGAGGAGAAGAGAAGAAGAGAAGAAGAGCGATAGTATTTGTGTGTTTGTGTTTGTGAGTAAGAGAGAAAAAGAGAGAGAGAGTAAAAGACCGGAGAGGCAGCATTCCTCCTATACCTGCTTGTCTGCTTCTCTTCCTCTTCCTCTCTCCCTCTCTCTGACACATTTCCACTCCCTCCTCTCTTTCTCTCTTCTCTTTTTCTCTCCCTCCCCACCTCCCTCCCTCCCTCTCTCTCTCTCTTTCTCTCCATGTTTGTTTCTGTTACACACAAACATTCACACATCAACTCTCTCCCTTCCTGTTTTTCTCTCACTCCCCCTCTCTCTTACTCCCTTCTATCACTTATCACTCTCTCTCCCTCTCTCTCTCTGTCTCTCTCCCTCTCTCTCTGTCTCCCTCCCTCTCTCTCCTTCTCTCTTTCTCTCTCTGTCTCCCTCTTTCTCTCTCTGTCGCCCTCTTTCTCTCTCTGTCTCTCTCTTTCTCTCTCCTTCTCTCTTTCTCTCTCTGTCTCTCTCTTTCTCTCTCTGTCTCCCTCCCTCTCTCTCCTTCTCTCTTTCTCTCTCTGTCTCTCTCTTTCTCTCTCTGTCTCCCTCTTTCTCTCTCTGTCGCCCTCTTTCTCTCTCTGTCTCTCTCTTTCTCTCTCTGTCCTCCCTCTTTCTCTCTTTCTGTCCTTCCTCTTTCTCTCTGTCTCTCTCTTTCTCTCTCTGTCTCCCTCTTTCTCTCTGTCTCCCTCTTTCTCTCTCTCTGTCTCCCTCTTTCTCTCTCTGTCTCCCTCTTTCTCTCTCTGTCTCCCTTTTTCTCTCTCTTTCTCCCTCTTTCTCTCTGTCTCTCTCTTTCTCTCTCTGTCTCCCTCTTTCTCTCTCTTTCTCCCTCTCTCTGTCTTTCTCTTTCTCTCTCTGTCTCCCTCTTTCTCTCTCTTTCTCCCTCTCTCTGTCTCCCTCTTTCTCTCTCTGTCTCCCTCTTTCTCTCTCTTTCTCCCTCTTTCTCTCTGTCTCTCTCTTTCTCTCTCTGTCTCCCTCTCTCGTTCTCCCACTCTCTCCCTCCCTCTATCTCTCTTTCCACATTAAATCCTTTCTTTTCTGTTCCCATGTGTCTTGTATCTTCTTATTCTCTCTGTGTTCCAGGTGCACAGCAAAAACTGGAGGGTCAAAGTTTCAGGGTAACACATTTGTTGTTTTTAACACAAAAAGTGTTATTTTAACTATTTGAAAGTTAAACGGGGGTTTAAGTTGGGGCGATTTGCCAGAGTTGATGTGACTAGTGTTCGTTCAACTTCCCTTAGTGTTAATTTGGCACCTCAAACCCACCACTTCAAACTCCTACGAGAGAAGACCGGTTTGAACCAGTTTTTACATAATTTTATCTTAAATTAACTAAAATAAAGTGTAAAAATAAAACAGCCCTGTGTGTTGTTTAGCTAAATCAGGATAACCTTACAAAGTGTTATCCGTTTACTCTCAAAATGTTAATATAACTCTTGATTTACTCTCAAAACGTTAATATAACTCTTGATTTACTCTCAAAATGTTAATATAACTCTTGATTTACTCTCAAAATGTTAATATAACTCTTGATTTACTCTCAAAATGTTAATATAACTCTTGATTTACTCTCAAAATGTTAATATAACTCTTGATTTACTCTCAAAATGTTAATATAACTCTTGATTTACTCTCAAAATGTTAATATAACTCTTGATTTACTCTCAAAATGTTAATATAACTCAATTTACTCTCAAAACGTGAATATAACTCTTGATTTTACTGTCAAAACGTTAATATAACTCTTTATTTACTCTGAAAATGTTAATGTAACTCTTTATTTACTCTCAAAATGTTAATATAACTCTTGATTTTGGGGTTTAACAGGAACTTTGATCCAGTGTTGCTTCATTAACATTTCCAAAAATGTTAAATTAACTCTGGAACAGGTTGAACTCATATAAACCCTGAGAAAATGTTCACATTTATTCTGAGAGTCGATTTTAACACTTTTTGCTGTGCTGCTATGTGCTCTAATACTGGCTCTGCTACAGCTCCAGATCATTGTAAAGCAATGGGACTTTTTCAGTATCGATACCTGCGAAAAATGAGGATCTAGTTTCGATATTAGTTTTAGTATCGATTAGTACCTGACGACCTCAACTCAAACTTCCAGCATCCGTCTTTTTTATTGTTCTCGTGTGGTATTGTTCTTTGCTTTTGTGGATTTTAACGTGTAAATAATGGTGTCGGGGCGTTTGAAAAGGCCTCAGACTGAACCAAACCAAAGTGAAGGAGTGGAGGAGGTGATCACTGCAGACACGCCCCCTTCACAGCAGACACGCCCCCTTCACAGCAGACACGCCCCCTTCACAGCAGACACGCCCCCTTCACAGCAGACACGCCCCCTTCACAGCAGACACGCCCCGTTCACTCACCGCAGTGACCCTGAGGTGACGGATATTTATAGAACTGACTTTACCGCACTAAACTGACTCATGTGAGCTCGTGTCCTGACGCTGTGAGCTCACCACAAACAGACCTGGAGGTGTGTTCTGTTTCATTCATGTTTGAGCAACACTTTATTGTTATGACTGTGTCGACATCTGTAAAGCTCAAAATGCTCTGTTCCCGTAGGCAGGTTTTCAAGTGAACAGCTCCTTTCAGCTTTCGCTTAGTAGAGATCAGCAATTCCAGGGCTGAAATGCTCCAACTGATTCTAGTGAAGGTTTTTTATTTTTGTATTTATTTATTTATTTGTATTAATTACAATTGTGATACAACAAACATGCGTTGTTTCCTGTTCAGCCCCTTTCAGACCGGAAGGCCTGGCAAAACCGATGCAGGTGCGAACTGTTTTTTTTTTTTTTGGAAATCACCGAAGGTTCGCAAGGCGTCGCTGTATGAACGCAAACGTTCACCACGGCCTCGTCAAGTTCGCCACCGTCTGACGATTTTTATGAAATGTTCAAAAAATTCATCAGTGGTCTCCAAGAAAAATCCGCTTGGTAAAGATTCACCAAGGCGTCATTAACGTTGTCCAGCCTTCGCTACTGAAGCGCTATTGATCGTTAAGATGTCGTCAGTTCTTGCATTGGCGACATCTTAAGGATTTAGTGGTGATTCAATAACGAACATTGACGAACCCTCTGCAAACACTTGCAATTCACATCCGAAATTAAATTGACATATTAAGGAATAGGTGGTTTCTGGGCTACGTCACAGACAAACTGCAGACGACACAGACAGATCATAGCAGAGCCATGGACGTATTTTATTATAGTTCTATGGGCAGAGCCAAAAGCCAGACTCAGTCCATCCTCTGATCCGGGACCTTTTCCGGTGCTTCATCTGTCCCACAGCCGCCGCCTCCAGATCCTCCGGTTCATCCAGACACGTCGGTTGAAAAGGAACCGTCCGAGGCCCCACTTCATCCCCCTGGTTTGACTGACGAAGAAGAAGTGAAACTCTGTGATTGGTTCAGACATCGTCCTGTTTTCTTTATATACCCACAGGTCATGTGACCACATGTCGCCAGAGCTTCGTGAAGCTGTCACCAAGTCGCCAAGAGGTCTTCACTGACTCACATCCACATCACAAGTCCTCACCGATAGTTCGTCTACAGTCGTCAGTATTCGTTAATATTCTTATTATCATTATTATGTTTTTTATTATTTACTTTTGAAGATTGAGAGTGAGAACATAATGTCAATTTAAATAGAATACTATATAATACTATAATATAAAACTTCTGTCATTTTGAATTGAAAATGTACATTGACCAAATTTATCAGTATTATTATCCTCTAAACTACAACAGGAGCATCGAGACAAATGTTACAAGTCAAACACTTTTACGTCAACACAACACATCTGCAGCACAATCAGTCAGATTGTGTAAACGTTTGAAGAAGCCTGAAGTTTAAGTTCACAGACACTCACACGTCTCCTGAAACACTTCCTGGACGTGTGGAATGAAGCTGCAGCCAGTTTTTCAGCTCCTCTGTGTGTGTCTTTGTCTGTGTTTGTGCCTCTGGGGCCTCTTTCTCTCTCTTAAACTGTCTGTCCAACGTTCTCTTAAAGTTGAACTCCGTCACGTTTGAAGCTAAAGTTCGTCGCTAGAGGAGGTGGAATTCTGTCAGGAGCCAAAAAACGGCACAGATCAGTGTTTCCTCGGTGGAGATCTCACTGTGGCAGTGAGTCTGTCAAGGCAACAAACTGCCTTGACAACTGCACAGGCCAAAGCCCAAAAGACTCGATCACCGATGTTGTTTCTAATCCTATTTATTTATGAGTGAATTAGATTCTTTGAAAAATGCTAAAAAACACATTCCCAAACCATTTTCTTTCAATAACATTCAGTTTCTCTTCTTCTTCACCGTCAGTAGTCGATTCTCACTTGTTGCTTCTGGCGCTCGAGCCTCTCGCCGCCGCTGGAGTCGACAATCGAGTCTTTTGGGCTTTGGCCTGTGCAGTGGGAAATCAGCAGAGGGAAGTGTGAGGTGCTTATAAAGTTGTTTTCTAACGTTTCCAGACACTAATGAGTGAACCAGGCAGAGCGTTTTGTTTGTTAGACTCGTGGCTGTTGTAAGATGGGTTAAAGTGGTGTTAAGCTTCTTCAGTGTGAAGCAAATTGGTGTTTTACGTGGAAGTTCAGAACTTGCCCCCATCACTACACTAGTTTGTTGCCTTGACAGACTCACTGCCACAGTGAGATCTCCACCGAGGAAACACTGATCTGTGCTGTTTTTTGGCTCCTGACAGAATTCCACCTCCTCTAGAAACGAACTTTAGCTTCAAATGTGCCAGAGTTCAACTTTAATTTTTTACCCTTCTTTGATGGACCAGCCTAATGTGTAATGATCTTGGATGTTTTAAGAGTCTGTAGAGCCTCAACAGTCTATTTAACCTGCTCCCAGTGGTATCGGATCAGCAGTTTGGGCTGAGTACTCGCCGATACCTGAAAAATGCACAGTATCAGAGCTTTTTACCAATACCACTATCGGTATTGGAACAAACATACTTAAAACACATGAGTCCATTTAGTTGAACCCACCGCGCTGAGGTAGTAACTCGGGACACTGTCAGACCTTATTGATACATGTACAGGGCTCTTAAAAGTCTTAAAAAGGTCTTAAATGTCATGTTCCTAAATTAAGGCCTTAAAAAGTCTCAAGACCGTCACACACTACAGCAGAATTTGCCCGATTTTGGCTGTGATTTCCACGAGTTCAGGGAGACGTGACCCGACCTTTTGTCTCCGTGTGCGATTCTGAAGCCGCTGCTCCTCATGTTGGTTCAGTGTCAGATCAGAACCACCGAACATCAACAACGCGACGGAAACAGACGATAAAACAGAGCGTCAGGAGCAGAACTCAGGATAGAGCGAAAATAAAGACTTTATTACTCACCTCCGATAAAGTGGTCAATTTAAAGCCCAAAAGACTCGATCGCCGAAGTCGTTTCTAAACACATTTATTTACCAGTGAATTATATTTTTTGGAAAATCGCTTTAAAAAAAACACATTCTCGAACCATTTTCTTTCAACACCTTTCAGTTTCTCTTCTTCTTCACCGTCAGTCGTCGATCTTCACTCGTTGCCCAGTTGTATTTAACATTATTTGCTCCTTTAATAAAGGATTATTGTCACACTCGGCATCGTCAACGAAGGCGACATCTTGATTTTTATGCTTTTCCTGGACGGATACTTACAGAAATGCTGACCGTCGGTTAATCGTTATGGTTTATTTAATTTAGCCTCCACACACACACACACACACACACACACACACACACACACACACACACACACAC